>JAOWBC010001868.1:10983159-11002225 GCA_028566105.1 Hypoplectrus providencianus | reverse complement strand
CAAAGCACAGCGTCACAGTTTCCGAAACCTCTCCTTCCACTTTTGCATCACCTTGCATGCAAACAGAAAAAAAAAAAACAAAAATGCAAGTGTATCTGTGTGAACTGGCGGTTTATACACATGGCAGATCTTTGAAGGCAGGCTTTAATAGTTACAGACAGTCAGTGTTAGGAAGCACACTTTCATAATGTAATAGATAACAGACATTTAAAAACATAACATTGTAACCGGTTTGATTGCTTAATGTTACTCATTACATTTGACTGCTTTTTGATTATGCTCTGTTTGAATCTGGGCGAGAAATATCCTATTATAGTCCTTCATAAAAAAAATCCCACTGGAAAATAAGCCTTAAGCTGTACAGTAAATAAAAGAATATTAGTGAATTTCCACTTTTGGAAAGGTGACTGGTTTTTGGCAATGCGGCCATTAACCATGTCAGGTGGGCTGGTTGCAACCATGTCAGACTCAGGTTGCTTCGAGGAATGTGATATGAAGAACAATAATCAAAAACAATGTTCAAAGCATGAACACATACATCAAACTGAATATTCTTTATGGTGCTTGAATTGTGTGAATGTTAAAAATACACCAAAAACAAGAAATTCCAAATGGAAGCAAAAGAATTAATCTTAAAATTTAGCTTTAAGCTTTCACCAAAAAAATATATTTTTGACATTTTGATGTTAAAAACAGTCAGTAACTGTAAAAATTAAAAAGGACATTTAGTAATTTATTTATGTAACACTGTTACATGCCGCTAGTTTCTCCCCAACACTGAGTACAGAACAGCAGACTTGCATATTCTCTCTGATTTATTCGCCTTTAAAAAGTAAAAGTGAAAGAGCATTTCTTAATATCTTCACACGGGTTAAACACAGCTGAGGTAATTGGCAGCTATTTAAAAGAAGTGCAAGAAACAAGAGGCGGATACAATAATTAACTGAGCAAATGTCTAGCAACTACTGACGTCAGCAAAGTCTAGCCCAAAAATATTTATATATGATTATAAAGTTTCCAAGAAAAAACTTTATTTGTGGTTTTTCAAGTCCATCAACTGAGAGAAAAGCAGAAGATGAACACAGTGTGCTTGTGGCCCCTCCGATGAAGCAGATAAGTGACTTAAATTGGATCAGTTTATTTGTCTGGCTGGCCTTAAACAAGACCACAGAGTCTGGGACGTCTGAGCCACAGCAGCTGAATGAGAACGAAACACAGACAGCTTCCTCTTTCCATCCATCAGCCGCTCTTTGTCTCTGTGTCTTTTTTCTTCCTTTCACTCTATCGTTTTGCTCCGACTCAGCCTGGTGATATCACGGAGCAACGGATGTGATGTCACTTCCTGTTTGGTTTTCAGTCTTGCTGCCAGCGGCTACAGAAGTAGCAGCTTGCTGACAGCTGTGAGCCGAGCTGGAAACATGCAAATAAACGGGGTCAAAGGTTATAGAGCGCGCTGATTGTAAGTGTTTGTAAGCCCTCGCAGCTGCTTTTTAAAAGCAACATCAGAGTCGGCGAACATTTTTCCTTTGTTGTTTGGTATGTGGCTCACCTTAAGTTGTGACTGCAGCGCTCTCATACAAGTGTCAACTTATCCGACGAGAAGTTTCTGCTTCACACAACAAGCAAGGCCACAGAGCTGGAGGACAAGCCTCTTATTTACTGTATATTTTTATATCTATCCTGTATTATCTATTCTGCCAAAAAAAAGAGCTGCAGTGAAAAAATTGCAACTCCTTTTCCTCATCATGTGTCGCTAGTTGAGAGTCTCCTGGTGACAGACAGGCTGTGACACCCAGCCCTGGTAATAGAAGGCAATTATAAGCCCTGGCGAGAGCTGTGGCAATGGGGAAAACTTTTATACAGCCCCCCTCCTGGGGTGCTGACATGCAGACACACTGAAATTAATTGCTACAAAACATCAGGCGAGCTTGACGCACACATGCGCATAGTCAAACTCCTGGAAAGGAGAAGAATGAAACAATACACATCATGCGACGCTGCATTGATGCTCGTGAGGAGGAAGAAGAAGAAAGAAAAGGCAGCAAAGAGAAGCAGCGAAAAAACAAGTAGATCTCTTCCAACAAATCATGTTTTCATCTAAATAAAGAAGCCAAAGACAATAGACTCGGGTACCTTGGAGACCAGGAGGACTATTTCTCCATGGCAACCAGTGTGGTGTGTGACAATGCCGCAGTGCGAGGGTTTGAACTGCTAAAGCTGTCTGGGAATGCAGAGATAGATGGGGAGAGAGAGAGAGACCCATGGAGGGCTGTATGTGTGCTCGTAATGAGAACACACACTGTCACAATCCCACTGCGAGAAAAATGGAAGTTCATGACTTTCCAACTCAACCTTATTCTCCTTCTTTGACTCTTTAAGTCAATACAGAGAGAAATCCTGCTCCCAACCAAATTATGACACTAAGCCTGTTTATGTTTCCGACAGCGCATATCCAAATATTCTCACACGTAAACATTTCTCCTGTGTTGCTATGGAGTTGTTCCCCTGTTTGGCTGTTAGAAAAAAGCAGCACCATGTGGCCTTCGTAGGAGATTTATTTTAATTGTGTGGTGTATTGCGGCCAAGAGAGTGTCAGGCTATATGCTGGGTGTGTGCCGTCAGCACACTTGTGGATACATGTACTCGCGTCGGCCCTTGGACATGATCATGTGTGGGTGTTTGTGTTCAATACGCCATGTGCACGCCGTGTTTGGATAGCAAGACAAACACAAATAATGGAGCATGTTGGTGTGTGTTTTTGTATTAACCTGTGTGTGTGTGTGTGTGTGTGTGTGTGTGTACTTGTTGAAAAGTGGGCGATAAAGATAATATAAAAGCTTTCAACTTCCTGTTTGATCACTCCTCCTCATACATGTCCGGGATTTAATTTAAATTCTTCTCTAATCTCGACTCCGGCAGCTGAAACACTGATTTCTTTTCTTGTTTTTTTTTTTTTTTTTTTTTTTTTTCGGAGACTACTGCATGCCTTTCACAAACTGTACACTACTGCAAGTCTCAACGCTGTCCTCACCCATTTCTCCTTGTCAGCATCACCCGACAACTATCAACATGCATCCTCCTTTGTGTGTCTTTATTTTTATTTGCAGTGCGCTTTATAGAAATTCATTACGCTGTCTGCCGCCAGCGTAGGCAGAAAAATATTCCCTCGGCTCAGCTGAACTCTCACCCTCCTTTAATGTAAACACTGCTCCTCAGTCACGTTTCTCCCATTAAGGTAAATGCCTGCATTATGTATGATTCCAGTCTCCTTAATCCAGTTGTGCCATTAACCTGCACACCCGGTCCTTTCCAAGTCATGAAGAGAGAGAAAAGGAGGCCACTCTGACCCTGGTAATTTAGAAAAGATAATGTACGTTTAAAGCATTAGAGAAAATCAGATCACTCAAAATTACTTCTCACTGTAGCTGCTTTATCGTGTGGCAGCTGCAGAGTTTACAGAATCTGTAGCTGAATCTTCAGTCCAAGTGACCGAAAGTGACATTTGGCCCCCGAGCCTCAACTCCTTAAAAACCCATTGTCCCATAAGCCAAACGCTTCTGACAGATATTCATTTATTCATTTCTCCCTCCTTCCGTTCCTTGTTTTTTCCCCCCTTTTCCTCAGAAGCATACAACGGGTGTTACTGTTGTTTGTCGTCTTGTCTGTCTGCCTCGTCAGCCGTCATGCCTGTTGACGTGTGGCACTCGGAGTTAAATGATTATCGTATGATTGTAAAGGGTTGCGGGGCTTTCTGATGGAGACCTGTCTCCTCAGCCCTGTAGGCTATCCCACGTCGGCAGTCTCCAGCTGGGGTGGAGGGGAGGGTTGGAGGGTGGTGGGAGAGGAGGGGGAGTAGGGAGAGGGGCTTACCTGAATCAACCTGTCGTACCTGCCCTGAGGCCCACCTGTCAACAACCCAGCGACAGTCGCTTTCTCTTTCGCTGTCTGTCTCAGTCACTTTCTGGCTCTACCTTTCCATCACTTCCTCTGCCTCTGTATCTCTCCTCGCCCATTTATCTCTTTGCCTCTCACCCTCTCTACTCCTTCACTTTACTTCGGCTCCGACACTACAAAACAAATAACTCTCACCTGAGCAGATGTGCTTCTCCCCGACTGTCATTTTCACTTCACAGCAAGTTATTGGGAAAAGCTTTGGCCATTGGACCCAAGGAGACTATTTGTCTTGGCAACTTCTGATCTGACTCAAAACTCAAATAAACTCTGGAGAACAACTTAAAGCTTTGTGTGTGTATGTGTGTGAGAGAGTGTGCGAGTGTGTGTGCCGCTCCTGTTTGTATAACACCAGGTTTAGACAGGTCATCCTTTGAGAGGCAGGGTGATTTCAGGGTAAGTTTACCAAATTTTCAGTAGCTCAGCCTTTGTGTTTATAGCTTTTGGTTCAGAAAGGAAAAGATAAAAACCAAACTATCTCCCCTTTCTTGCCATTCTCTGAAAAACCATCAAGGGCCTAGGAGTGAGCAAAGGGTGATGGCGTGACTGTCTGATGCAATAATAAACCCACGCTGCATAAAGCTCCTCCACATAAACAGATGTGGACTGGCAGAGGTCCACGTGACTGTGGACTAAAGCAAAGTTTAAATTCCCCGACAAAAATCTGAAGACTGTATTAGAATAAAAACAAGTCGGTGAGTTTGGATGTTTTCTGTCTGCTCCGGGTACGTATGTGCATGAGTCACACCCAAACGTGTTCGCTAAAGACAACAAACCAGTTGCTGCTCAGTCTGGACGCTGAGGCCACATCTTTCTGCCTCCCTCGCTCCTCAGCTCTTCCTGTCTGTCTCTCAGTCCACATGAAGACGTCAGCAGTGTGGAGAGCAGTTGGTTTTAGTCAGCTCAGTCCATCAGCCAATAAGGAGCTTTCTCCCGGTGCAACAAGGCACAACACTCCGGCAGCTCTGTGGTCAGGTCTGCCCAGATTTGGCCCTCCGCAAGGTTTCTGAAAGCTGATTAAGGAAAATTGTGAAATAAGTTAGTATACAAAATTTTACTTAAGCAAACAGACAAATGTATTATAATTTTTGAAGGCTTAAAAGGAAAAATAAAGGAGAATTGTAGCCTCAGTGGTTATTAAATTGATCTGATAAGTCAATGGACTAGTTTGAATTAAATGTAAGTATTATATATATTAAAAATGACATTACAAACCTTGCCTGCTATTCCAGTGGGTTGGTATGTCAATTTTTAAATAAAATAAAAAAAGCCGAACAGTTATCTCTGTTTTGAAAAAAATTGATGTTTTATATGTTTTTTTTATTTTTTATAATTTTATCTTATTTAAGTTTATAAATATAATTTAATTTAAGTTTATTTGCTCTATTCCTACTTGTTTTTATTATCATCTCTTATATTTAAACTGAAATGCCTGTTTACCAGTGACATTATGTTGAGTAAATGTCATCACTGAATATTTGCTTGTTTGTTCAATGCGGAGTTAAATAAAAAAGTGAATGCGCCAGCTTGTCAAACAATAACTTTCCTGTAAACTTAAATGACTGTAAAACTGAGGATGATAAATCTGCTCAGTCCACGTGTTGGGGTCTTGCCACCCACGGATTATGGTATATGCAGCTCAGACAAACACCGAAAAGCGTTTCATGACAACCTTTAAATGTTACTGTGCCCGATACATGGAGTGGGGAAGCCCCCTCTGTCAGCTTGCTACCGGTGACTCATCGCGAGCCGAAAGGTCAGAGGTCAGATCCTTTGTCAGAAGCATCAAACAAACAGGCCGAGGGCACAGTGACTCACACATCCCCGGGGACGCAGCGGGGTGGGCTTTGTGCTGTGTTTGGTAATTGTCTCCCTGTCACCTACCACCTTCAGGAGGCAACAACAGGCAGATCAGCAGATAGAGCGGCTATTCGATGCCGGGGCCTTGCCTCCGTGTGATACGCCAACACCTATCCCTGCTTCACAGCCTGGGGGGTAGTAGGACAGGGCGGAAACGCCTGCAGTGACTGCGAAGTGCGAGCAGATTGTTTTTCAAATGCCGTGAAAGGGGCCTAAAGGCTTAGTAGGTCAGCTCCCACTGTTAAAGCTATTTTACCCACATAATCAAGTGCAGCCAGCGATCCTGGCCTCTTCTGAACAGAGTGAAAACTGTCTGGCTGCCTCAGCGTAGCAACAGGTGGTGCGCCGTGATCTTCTGCATTGTATTGTAATGGGCTGTCTTAGATTTCAACAAGTGAGCCAAGGTTTATGATGACTGGAGCGCTGAGTAGAGGTGTCAAGTATTTAAACAGACATACGGTAATGGATGTCTTCATCGACGGTGGTTTCCAGAATCCCATTAGATCCATTTGGCTTTTCATGCATGTCAATTAGTCCGGAGACTTTCCGCGACCCCTTTACACTGCAAGTTTCCTCGACGTTTCCGACAGATTTTATCCCTCTCACGCCAGTTTGTCTTCTCCAGGCGTGTCTCACTCTGCGTGTAAAAGGTCAGGCCACACACTCCTGCTGGCGTCACTTTAAAAGCGGGGAGAAAAATGACATTTATCAAATACCCTCCTATCATGTTCTGTGCTCCTCTCCCCATCACTCTGAGGCTATGGGCTAATATTCAGCCTGTCACTCTGCCCGAGACGATCAGGCCTCCGCTCTTTTCCCATTTAATTATCAACTCTCCCTGTGTGTTATAGGCCAACACATCAATGCCACATTTCATTTTTTATCATCTTAAAATCCACCAGTCTCTCCCTAAGCGCCAGCTTGGCAAAATAAAACTGCATTCACTGCTCCAAAATAACCAGGTCCTCTCTCTTTCTCTCCGTCATTTCATTATTGCCTCCTCCCCGTCCTCCTGCTGCATTATGTAACATGCAGGCTTTGGTAACTGTCATCGTCCACCCTCTAATCTTGGTCCGCCTATCATGGGAGCACACAAGGCTGAACACACCTGTATGCTAATGGGGAGGGATTGCACCACTGGTGGGTGTGGGCGACCCGGGAGAAGAGGAGGTGTGACGGAGAGGCAGGAGTGTCTGTCTGTCTGTCTGTCTGTGCTGTCTCCCTGACTGACTGCCTGGCATTGGCTGCTGACAAATGCCAGCACAAAGCTTGGTATTTGCTCCCACATACAGTATGTGGGTGTGAGGATTCTCTCTCGGTCTCTCGATTTTCTATTTTTCTATCGCCCTCACCCTTCCTGCCCACCTTCTCCATCTCTTTTTCTCAACCTGCCTCCAACTCCTCGAAATCCATACATCTCTATTTCCTCGCTCTCTGTCTCTCCCCTCCCTCTTTATTTTTATGTTCCAACTCCTCTCCTCTCATCCACCTCCTCTCTTTTTCTCTGGCTTCCCTATATCTACTTCCGCGTCTTTTCTCTGTGGCAGATTGGGACATGGTTAAATATCAACCAGTGCCCATGCTGGGTGTGTTTGTGTGTGTTTGTGTGTGTGTGTGTGTGTGTGTGTGTGTGTGTGTGAACAGGGGCGTGGTGGCTGCGTAGGTAAAGGGAGAGCCTCTGTTCCTCGCCGGCTGGCAGAGCGTTGGAGTTGTATCAGGCGAGGACTCCTCTGGCTGGTTTGTGTGGGCAGCAATGGGGAACACACTGAGGAGAATGAACCAGCTGACCCACACACACACACAAACATGCAACACATCATGCACATACACACACACACACACAGACTAATTCTCCTTCCCCTGCCCTTACAGCATCTGGCTTCCACCCCCTCCATGCATCAGAGTGAAGGGAGGCCCAAACAGCCAGTGTGAACTGTTTATCATCTTTATTACTTTATTACTTTTCCGACAGTTTTCCCTAACCTGATTTTATTACATTGTCATCAGATGATGAGTTCTCTCATCTGCTCTCTCTGCTCTTTCTTCTTTGCTTTGCCACAAATTTATCGACCTTGGTAACTGAAAGCAGCAGCAGAAGCAGACCGGATTTTAGATTTGGTACCATCACCTTGCCACACAGTTAAAGTCTCTTTATGCAACTCACCATCATCATGTCCTCAGCTTCTGTCCCCTCAGGTGTGGAGGCACAGTGGCCTCTCCCTTGCTGAAAAACAAAATGTAAACTCAGGTTTTTAGGAGCGTGCGTGTGCACAGGGAGCATCGTTTCCCTCCTAAAATACATCACCGCCGTGCACCGCCACATACCTTCAAAAGTGATTAGATTTGAGCGTTTATACGTATCTGACTGTATGAATAAACAACATTACACATTCTCCAGCTGCGCCCTCTACTTCAGGCTTATTTGGATTTTGTGAAGGAGCCTCTGCTCCAGATCATCCATAATAAATGACAGAATTTTGCTATCAGTCTAATGGGGGTAAACAGAGAGATTTGCCAGAGGCTGAATGGGAAACGCCTGGGAGAGAATGCAATCCAGTAAAGACCAAAAACCTACTGTGTGCACCTGAATTGTATTTTATTTTCATATCTATAAGTCTGTTTTTCTATCTGTCTTTCCATCTATCTATCTATCTGGTGCAGTGAAATGTCATTTTATCCTGGATTAAGCTTATTGTGATTATATGATTGTGTTATTGAGATGTAGAGCTGTGCAATCACAATTTTGAGTTTAAATTAGATGGTATTTCAATCTCACCTGCGCTGCCCTCTCCAACGCATCAGCAGCATCTCTCTCTCTCTCTCTCTCTCTCTCTCTCTCTCTCTCTCTCTCTCTCTCTCTCTCTCTCTCTCTCTCGGGCCACCTCAAAGTGTCCTGCCCACGATGTTTCCCAATGAGGTTTGCTCGCATATAGATCCAGTCAGCAGCAAGGGAAACACATTGATTTCCCGTCAGCATCCACCGAGGAGTGCTGGCGCGCCAGCCGAAGCTGGAGCAGCCGGGGGGAACATCGGTATCCCGCAGGCGTCCTGGCAGCTGTGCGCAGCGTTGTTAATGCGGCCCATTAGGCCGCTGAGTGGCAGAGAGATTCCCCGAATATTGAGCCGGGGACACCCCTCAATTAGACAGATCGCCCAACACCTCGTCAGCATCCGCGGCTATCTGTTCTCATTAATCAATGACACAGGCGAGAGGGATGGAAAGTTAATTTAGAGGAAGTTTGCCACCAGCCAGCAGAGTTTGCACAGTCCAACATTTATAGGCGCAAAGACTTAGAAATGGGCCTTAACTCCTTCGATCAGATGCCGAAATCAATCTAACAAGTCGGCTAATTATTCATTATCAATAACGTATAGATCGGCAGTTTTCAAACACAACACTGTGTGAAAATATTTTTCCAGCCTAAAATGAGTACAAATCATCTTTTAATCTACTTCGAGGTTATTTTTTGCGTGTTTTCTTGCGTTTTTACGCGTTTAATTAAATGCACAGACGTGTTTTATTTGTGGTTTTAAACGCTTTCTTCCTGCGCGCACAAGCAAACAGCCTTTCACTTTCAAACATGAACAAATTAAATGTGAGGCGTCTGCTGCACAAAGTCTTTCACCGAAAGGCTCGCAGTGGAGCTGGAGCTGTGCTTTGGAGCAGAGAAGAAGCAGGATTCTGCTGCTGACATTAGTTATTGTGAGCGCTGGACATGATTTGCACTCCAGCCTCTCATTCACTGCCAAGCAGCGATCAGCGCTGCCTCAGGAAGTTCCAAATAAGGACAGGGAAATGGAAACCCACCGGAATAGGTCCTTATGTAGTCACGACCTTATAAGGCACGGCGGAGCCGGGCTTTCCGGCAGAAGCGCAGCCTGCTGTACAGATGGGGAATCCAAATCAAATCTATGGGGCGACGGGGAGAGAGCGAGAATTATGCTGCTGTCTCGCGGAGCTGTTCTGCTATGAAGACACATTGATTCGGGACAGAGGAAGAGCCGCGTTGTCTTCGCAATTTACTGCGAGAGCTTAATATAAAGTCTCTCCTCTCTGCTTTCCCCCCAGGCCAGCGTCATGTGTCCTCCACTGCAGTGCCTAAATATGGGCTTCCTCCGCTCCAAATATGGACATCTACGTCACGGCAAGAGTGTATAAAAGGAGGGAAGGGAAACCTCTCAGCTCAGAGAGAGCCCTGAGAGTCCACAAGAGCAACTGTTAGAGCAGAGATAGATAGACAAACACACAGAACTCCCTTACTGAGAAATATCACAACAAAAGTACAAAGTCAATTCAAAACAACATCCATCCAAGAGGGTCAAAACCTGATTGGATGAGCAATTTAATACATAGATTCAAATCAAGGCTGATCTGTTGATTCATTTTGACGGATCTTAGGGAATGAGTATAAAGGACACTTTTGATTTTTTCTGAAAAGACAAGTGGATCTTTACTCATCTCTGACAGAAAAAGGAAACAACAGGACAGCTGGAGAACACGGAGCAAGACAGAAAACATCGTCTTCCTCGACATCAGCACAAGTGTGCAGCTTCCAGAGCTGGGCTAAGTGATTCCCTCCACCTGCGAGGCACCGCTCTGCCAGCGTGCACCCAGCCTCCCTGCACTTCTCATCAGCCACCAGCGCAGCTCCAGCACCAGCAGAGGATGGCTGCAGCCAAGACCGAGATGATCCTCCCAGCCCTGCAGATCTCAGAGCCTCTGAGCTTCCCTCACTCCCCCATGGATAACTACCCCAAGCTGGAGGAGGTGATGATGCTCAGCTCTGCAGGGACCCCCTTCCTCACCGCCTCCGCACCCGAAGGTGCAGGCTTTGGCTCCGGGGAGCCCGGAGAACAGTACGACCACCTTGCTGGAGGTAAGATCTGGAGATTTGCTTCTTTTACTTCTGGTTCTCTGTGGTGCATTTAAAACTGAAGTAAATGCTGAGGCACATCTGCTGAGAGTTTAGAGAAAAAAAAAAAGCTGCATAACTTAAATTATAATTTATGATATATTGTATATCATTTATTTACATTATGAATTGATCATGAAACTACAACTGGCATAAGGGTTTTAGTTAACATGTCTATATCATTTGTTTCTTCATGGCTTGGAAATAGAAATGTTTCACTTAAAGTAAAATTGAAGTCGAAAAATAAATTGAAATTTTAGCAAACTAGACACAATTTATTAACGCAACAAAAATCAACAAATGAACAGAAAATTAAAAAGATCTGACTTAATATCCATTTATTGATAGCTCTAAATCCCTGTTGACTCGCAGGAAACGCTCTCTGCTCAGTCACTGCATGCCTCTAGACACTTCTACAGCTCAATTCAAATTGCATTCCTAAAACCAGCTGAACTGCAGTTTCGGTAATCAATTGCCTCGGGCTCTGTGATGGTCTTCAAGAATGTGCACGTTTGTGCGTGTGTGTGTGTGTGTGTGTGCAAGACAGGAAGCAAAAAGAATGAAAGAAAGATCGAGAGTGTGTGCAGAGAAAAATGCGAGCATAGAAAGCTTGCACAGCAGCTCTTGTTGAGGTTTGAAAGAGACGGTTTCAGAGTTCTGAGGGAAAGAGTTTAGTCGGAGGGGGTTTCTCTGCGTGGGCACCTGACTGATTTGTCTCGGAAGAAAGGGGTGACACACTGTCCACCGCTCTGGCAGGATTCCCCCTCTCCCTTCCTCTGGATATTGACATTTTGATTAATGTGTCCTCTCTCTCTGTGCTCCCTGCAGATACGTTACCTGATATCCCCTTCAACTGTGAGAAGTCAGCGGGAGAGCAGACCTACCCCACCCAGAGGCTGCCCCCCATCTCCTACACAGGCCGCTTCACCCTGGAGCCCGCCACCACCTGCAGCAACAGTCTCTGGGCGGAGCCCATCCTGGGCCTGTTCACCGGTCTGATGGGCAACATTGCCCCCAGCTCTTCCTCCGCTGCCTCACAGACCACCTCGTCCTCCTCTTCATCCATCCCGTCCTCTACTTCCTCCTCTTCTACCTCCTCCTCATCTCAGAGCCTCAGTTCCTCCATTCACCACAGCGAGCCCAACCCCATCTACTCAGCCGCCCCAACATACTCCAGCCCCAACTCCGACATCTTCCCTGACCAGGGCCAGGCTTTTCCCAGCTCGGCTGGAGCAGTTCAGTACCCGCCTCCAGCCTACCCGAACGGCAAGACCTGCAACACTAGCTTCCCTGTGCCCATGATACCTGACTACCTCTTCCCTCAGCAGCAGGGAGAGATCAGTCTGGTGCCCCCAGACCAAAAGCCCTTCCAGAGTCAGTCGAGCCAGCCCTCCCTCACTCCACTGTCCACAATCAAGGCCTTTGCCACCCAGACTGGTTCCCAGGACTTAAAGAGTGTCTACCAGTCCCAGCTGATCAAACCCAGCCGCATGCGCAAGTACCCCACCCGGCCGAGCAAGACCCCTCCTCATGAGAGGCCCTACGCCTGCCCCGTGGAGACCTGCGATCGCCGCTTCTCCCGCTCCGATGAGCTGACACGTCACATCCGCATCCACACGGGCCAGAAACCCTTCCAGTGCCGCATCTGCATGCGGAACTTCAGCCGCAGCGACCACCTGACAACACACATCCGCACTCACACTGGCGAGAAGCCCTTCGCCTGCGAGATCTGCGGACGCAAGTTTGCCCGCAGTGACGAGAGGAAGAGGCACACGAAGATCCACCTACGGCAGAAGGACAAGAAAGCAGAGAAGGCAGGAGCAGTGGTGGTGACAGCAGCGCCAGTTTCAGCTGCCTCACCTGCCTCCAGCTACCCTTCTCCCATCACCTCCTACCCCTCTCCGGTGTCTTCTTACCCCTCTCCTGTCACCTCCTGCTACTCCTCTCCCGTCCACACTTCCTATCCATCTCCTTCCGTCGCCACCACCTACCCGTCGGTGTCCATGTCCAGCACCTTCCAGTCCCAGCTCGCCTCCTCCTTTCCCTCCTCAGTCGCCTCCAACATCTACAGCTCTCCTGTCCCCACCCCGCTATCAGACATGCAGACCACTCTCTCCCCAAGGACAATCGAGATCTGCTAAGAAAGAGCAAAAGAAAGAGCAAAGAGAAAGAACTTTTTATAGTCTCTCCGCACCTCTCCTTCCTTAAGGTTCAAGAAATCAGCATCAAAAGACTTTGTTTCCCCCTCCGAAAAAGCACTTTTCTGTCTGCTCCCTGTGCAGTGTTAGGTGAATCTTGAGATTTACCTGAAAGAGAGAAAAAGACACATGTCAAGGACTGGGCAAAGACAGTAGAAGATGAAAAGGGATGTCTTTCTGTCTTTGTAAAACAAATGCAGCACTTCAAATGCATAAGGGACTCAACAGATAGAGCGCAGAAAACGGCACTGACGGGTCTCTACTATTAGGTACACGAAAACAAAGAGACAAACGGATTGCCAGCAGTCGTGGTGCTAAGGCACGTTCGCCCTTGCAGGCACTCATACAGTACAAGAGACATTGAATGATATACATAAGCTACCATATATGTATATTGTACATGTGCCATGTTTCGTTTTTATCATTCTTTGGTACCATTGATGTGAAAAATTATTTGCATATTTGCATTGTATTATTTGAAGTGAGCAGGGCCATATTTTCTACATACTTTCTCTATTATGTAGTGATGATGCTGTGATACGTTTTGACATTGTTTGAAAAAAAAAAAAAGCACTTAAGTATTCAAGCATGAGTAAGAGTGTTGTTAGTTTCTGTTTGTAAATATCATCCACTGGTACTATCTCTTTCTCTCTTTCTCACATGTGACATATCGCTCGGTTATATGGAAAAATAGAGAAAAGGAAAAAAAAACATTTTTTTTTTTTTTTTTAGAAAACAACTAAACAAGACAAACGCTCCCGTTATTTGGTGCCTTTTTGTGAAGCCTTGCTGATGTTGTGATTCGGCTGTGCGCGAGAGAGGATGCACTGCATCTCGCCTTAAGGGTTGAGGGAATATTTTTGTTACAGAATGTAAGTCATACTCAGAGGGAGGAAAAAGGGACGAGCTATGAGGGCACCGCTTCATTTCATTAGAATGTAAGCAAAAAAAGGAGAAAACTATAAAGTATATTTTTGTAAAACTTAAGTGTAAATATCCACATCTTCAAGAGCTGGAATGTTGAAGTTACCTACTGAGTAGGCATTGGGATTTTTTTGTATGTTATATACATGCAGTTCATTATTTTGTGGTTATCTTTATTTTGTATTTGTGTTTGTTAAAACAAGTGACTGTTTCTGGCTTCTAAACACATTGAATGCGCTTAACTGCCAATGGGATATTTGGTGTACAAGATATCCTCCCAGAAATGAAATATAAATAAAAATATGAATATATATGTATATTTGTTCTCACACTTTATTGTCCGGCGTGCAAACATTTCCATTGATGCTTCAAACCAAGTCGTTGCATTGCATCCCACCGTTCATTTCATCACCCCTCATACATGAACATCACATATTCCATCATCTTGAGATTTAATTTTGTGCAGATTATTAGTGGCTTTATAACACAACTTCACATCACAGAGAGCCACACTTTCATTTGAGGGAAATCTGCACAGCATGATCTTCTGGAGACTCTCCATTTCAATCGCTGTTCTCACATTGAACCCTGCATTAATGATAACACTAACCCATGACTCCCATGCCTATAAACACTGAAGATGTGGAATTCTTATCTAGATCCGGCGAGCACTTGAAGATATTAAGCCTATCTAAATTTCCATTTCATTTTAGATTTTATGATACACACTGGCCCTTGCTGTTGAGCACACAGACTTCGAGCAATTTAATCTTTAGGCAAAAAAAAAAAATATTTTTCCCTCTTCAGTGTGCTGTTGGAAAAAAAAAGATATCTTTTCGGGGGGGGAGGGATATTTTAAACCGGCTGTGCTTAGACATGCACGGGGTTATTTTCACAGAGTGCAGGTGAAATCCATCACATGATAATTACCTTCTTTTCTGCAAATGTGCTTGGCGAGATGCTGTCACCCTGTAGCGAATGAGCTGTTACACACAATTGGGCAATATCTGTGTAGGTTAGACTGAATTGTTGCACGGGTGCAGCTGAACAGACTGGCCCTGAAGGTTTAACCACTGTTTCTTTTGGTTTTTCAAGTAGAATATAATAACAGCCTCTTCTCACCGTCATTATTCATCCGCCACTGTTCCCTGGGCAAGAAATTCTTGCTACATGTTTGAGTATGAAAATAAAACAGCTTTGGGTTTTTTTAAGATATGTAGAGACAAGAATCCTCCTTAAGTTTTTTCTCTCATAGCTTTGGAGTAATTTAGTGTTGTGAAATGCACTAACCAAAATACTCACAAATGCAAACACAGCTAAAATAGAACGCAGGAAAACAAGTGGAAGAAAGTAATGCAGGGAAAAGGAAAATAATTAAGATAATTGGTCTCCTGATCCCAAATTGACTTTCTAAATTGGGTCTGATGAGATGTGTGTGTGTGTGTGTGTGTTTGTGCACGCGTGTGCAGGAATCTGCGTGTGATATGCACAGTGACTGTCTATAGACTAATGCATTTGTTTCCTGCTGTGTGTCTGCATGCTGCTGCGGTGATGTGTGTGTAAATGTGTGAAATTCTGCGTGCTGGCAGCCGTTGTTCTGCTCTGTGTTTCCTTGGTTAAAACTCGCAGCCCCATGAAACAGATCTACCTGGACAACACCTTCTCATCTGCTGACACAGTTTGCAGGTGTGTGTCTGTGTGTGCCACACAGTGAAATGCTCCAGAGTCTAACAGTGAAGTCAGTATAATCAGGGAAATGTACTCAAAACAATCAATTAAAAACACTCTAAGCAGAAAAATGTCCCCTGTGGCTGTTAAACTATTACATCTTATATCATTACATTTTTTATTATACATACATTAATGTAAACACAGGAGTTCAGTGTTGTAGTCGGTAGCTTTACAGCTCATAAAATGATTTTATTTGTTATGGACTAATCTGATAATTATTTTTCCATTAAGCAGTTGATGATTTGATTTGTAAAAATAGTAAAAATTGTGAGAAACATCACCACAATTACCCGGAGTCCAAAGTGAATCATTCATCTACTGTTTGTTTTGTTCAGCCAACACACCAAAGGTCACTATTATCACTTTAAAATTAGTAAATATAAAGTCTTAAAATATGTGGGCCAGGAAGCATGAAAACGTACTTAAATTATGAAAAAGTCTTGATTTATATTCTGTGATGTAATAGTATTTATTTGCAATTTTTAGTTGCTGCAGTCTAATTGATAACAAAGCATCATATCTTATATACTCTTCACATGTTTCATTCACAAGAATCTTAATTTGTAAAGAAACTAGTAATTAAAGCTGTCAGATAAATGTAGCGTAGATATAAAATGTTAAATATCTACCTACTAATGGTGGAGGAATTAAAGTATGAAGTAACATAAATATTTAAGGGAATTCAAAGTACTACTTTGAGCAGTACTTGAGTAAATAGTAAAGCTCCATCCTCATTGTGTGATTGTGTTCATAGACACACTCTCATGATATGATAAAGTAAAGGTAACAATGTAAGGTAACAGTGCATCAGTGCTACAGTTTCATTAATTAAAAAGACCCGTGTAAGAAGACATACTACAGAGAAACACAAATCACTCTCACATCAGAGTTAAATCACGACTGCATCCAACTTTTCTGAGCAAATCTCAGGCCTCCTTGTGTGGCTCAAAATCCCGAAATCTGTCATTTCCTGTGATTGTTTGCGACATTATTTTGGTCCCTGGCTGCAAATCAAGAGTCATTCAGCAGCTTTTGCATCAAAACTTTCTCATACTGACTGGCGTGCTTTTAGGAAACTCTTTTACACAATGTGTAAACCACAGTCTGTGCTTCTCTCAGCCCTTTCTCATGTCAAGAGACGATATTTCAAACATTACTGTCGCAGTCTGTAATCGAAAGGCTAGAGAGGCAGAAGGCCGATATCCCTAAAAGTACGAGGGAACCGTGTAGCCCATCACATCATCTTGCTCTGATTCAAAGCCCTTCCTCGTATATCAAAGCTCACGCGCTGAGCCTGTTCTGTTTAGGGAGGTGGGAGAGGAGCGCGAGAGGAGTTTGGGAGTGCAGTTGCATCGTGGCTTCACTCTGTTGTAACCCACAATGGAGCCACCTCACGCCCCCAACGGGCTTCCACTTCAAGAGCCCTGCCTTTGTTCAAAAATGTATTTGTTCTCTTATTCTTTTTGGGAACTGTGTAAAACAAAAAAAGGACGAATGGCGAAAAAGAACCGTTCCTTCTCCCACAGCCCTCCAACCCCACCTCTCCCTCTCTCTCTCCCTGTCTGTGTCTACCTTGCTCTCCATCTCTGGTAGTGCATATTTTGCTGGAGATGCTAATGATCTCCCCCCTCTGTATTCTGATGCAAGGTCTGTCTACACTTTTCCCTTTCATCCACATACAAATGTGCTCTTATTGCCTCTTCGCCCTCGGGCCTTTTAAGATGCCTTTTTGAAATATGCCGTTTGATAAGCACATCATTGGCCAAGTCCCCGCAGTGATTAGAGATCTCTTTAATGTGAGCAAGTTAGAGAGTGAATGAGGGGCTCCGGGGCCGGCAGCTATCCGTTCTCCTCTGCCCTCACCCCTTGACATCTCCCGGGCCGCTGGGGAGGGACCGTTGTCGGGCAGGGTGACCCAGAGCCCGGCTTGGCTCGTAGGCACCGCTGGCCGTCCTCCATGCTTGATCCATGCTGGATTCCTCCGTGCTTCATCTCCATGTGGAGGAAAGACACTGGAGAATCGCCTTCATAGAGACACGGTACTGTATGCTGGAAGGCTAGATTCCTGTACTTTATCACAGGGATATGACAAGAGGACTGCTCTCTAATGTCTTTTAAATATGCTCCATTGATCTAATGTTCAGAGCCTCGCTTTGCCTCACTGGGATGTCTTTTTTTTCTTCTTTTTTTTTTTTTACCCCGCCAGTAGGGAACAGTCGTCAGGTGCTTTCTCCTGCTCTGCGTTTTGCACTCGACACCTGTTGAGCCTTTTGGGATAAGTAGGTTATATTTAAACTGCTTGATTTCCAGCCTCCTCGCAGGTACATTTCAGGTAAATTGCAACATTTACACAGACGAGGCATGCAGGAGACGTGCTCAGAATATCACAGTTTTAAACAAACATCAGTCGGAAAGTGAAAGCACGACAAACCGGGACAAAACGTAGCAGTCCGACCGTCTCGCGCCGTAAGTGAAACACGGACAGAACGAGCTGAAACAACAGATGATCAGCTTTGCACATGCAGACACACAGGCACAAAAGATGATAAAGATGTCACAAATTTGCTCTCCATTTCTGGGTTGAATCTTCTGCATGTGTGTCAACTGTGCACCCTGTTCAAAACACTCTAGATGTAAGAGCAGCACAACTCACAAGCATCTTTGAAATTATTTGTGGCACACAAAAGAGATTTTTGACGTATCACTTCCACAATAATCTACAGGTGTCCTGGCAACTTTAGCTCTACTTAATAAGCCATGCTTGTTTGAAGTACATGGCTTTGAACAGACAACAAAACAGTGCATGCTTAAGTACCTCCAAATATGACACCTCTTCAACTCAGCATCAAGCACACTACAGCTTCACAAAAGGCACCTGGGTGGCTCTGAAATGCAAACAGGCCCTCATAAGTCTTTATGTGTTAAGGCTAGTAAGTGGGCTCGAGTTGTTTTCTTTTCTGTCTGTGAGTCTGACTATCATATGCAATCCCTGAGCAGGGTCTCTGAGGCTGGGTAAATAAATGCAGTCATGTCTCTCAGTGACTTGTCTGTTTTTATCTAAGGGATGCTCGTTCTGCAGCTGATTACTTCCTACAGCAAATAAGACGGCCCTGTGCAAGACATCAATTACTGAATAACAATAATTCAAGGCAAAAAATATTAATTTGTGAACATATGCTAATGCATTTTTACAAATGATAGTAGATTTGCAGTTATTAGTACCATTATTACGCCATTATCCTTTTTTTTTCATCCTCCTAAATCTGCCTGTTTTTACAACCCATTTTATTCTACATGAAGCAGCAGAGATGCATTTCAGGTTCACTGGTTTTGCCTGAACTGTAGTTCAAGAGTTCAGAAGAACCACCCAGTTGTCACAACAGCCCAGATTAGAGGTGAGAGCTACAGTGCTGTGAGTATGTGTGTGTGTGTGTGTGTGTGTGTGTGTGTGTGTGTGTGTGTGTGTGTGTGTGTGTGTGTGTGTGTGTG
>JAOWBC010001868.1:10946486-10962170 GCA_028566105.1 Hypoplectrus providencianus | reverse complement strand
TAGATAGATAGATAGATAGATAGATAGATAGATAGATAGATAGATAGATAGATAGATAGATAGATAGATAGATGTACATCTGTGCGTGTGTGTGTGAGTGAGAGAGTGACGGCAAAGAGTCTTATCCTCCATTAATAACAGCCACTAATCCCCTGATGTGATTACCTCTCCCTCCCTTCCTCCCTCCCTTCTTTCCCCCCCTCTCCCTCCATCCCACCTCACTCTTTCTCCCATTCAGCAGCGCCAGCCACTTGTCTTCCATGGCAGAGCTCAGCTGGTCCAATCCCCTGAACAGATCCAAGACTTCCACTGTGTTCAGCTGCCAGGACGATGGAGGTCTTCCAATTTGACGCCTCTCCTTACTAGAACTCGCCTCTGGGCAGGTGTATAAAAAAAGCAAAAGTCAGTGGTGTTAGCGCGGAGAAGGAAGCACATTTAAACAGATTAAGACCCATGCCTCTGTTCAAAGCTCTGACACTTAATGCTGCCTGAATGAGAGGTGACGTGTGATATGAATCGTACAAGATATGGTTTTGGATGTTCAAACGTTTATGGAAATATCTGCGAGCATTAAGGATTATGGGTGTGCAAAGGGAGGCAACAAGCATGTCAGTATAGCTATTTCTGTCCTCAATGACTGGCTGCCAAATGCATTTTTTTCAGCATTTGATAAACTCGCTACATCAATATAAAGTCTAGTGTGTTTCTATGGAAACTTAGACCTCCGAGAAGGTTGAATTTTGCCACTTAGCTCGAGATCCATTCAATACTAACATACTATAATAAATCCGCACAATGTGGTCCCTTTACACATCGCAGACATGCATTGTAGAGACAAGTATTAAACAAGTGAACACATTGTTCAACGTGTGTGTGTGTGTGTGTTAACAAAAGCTCTCGGTTCAAAAGCACAGTTACATTTATAAACCATTGTTTGAATCTGTGTCACAAGCAAAAAATAAGACAGTTTGGTTTCTTCAAATAACTTTTAAAAGTATTTTGTTCATAGGTTTTCAGTTTCCACATGCTGTCATAGGCGGATTATAAGACAATGGATCCCTGGGCACGACGTGCAAAAGGCCCCCGAACTCTCCTACATCAGAGCAACAAAGACGTTGTGCTGGTTTTGCTCCTTATTTGTTGTTGTTTTGCATGTTTTTATCATTTTCTTTTTCTTTTCTTTTTTTTGTTTTTCTTTATGCTACTTTTGTGTGTGTGAATGATGTGTATCTGTGGCCATCTAGTGCCCTTTTCTGGTTGTTCTGTGTCTTTTTAATCTTTTTGTGTCTTTAAGTCATTTCGTTGCTCATTTCGTGACTTTGTGACATTTTTTTGTCTGTTTTTTGTGCCTTTTTAGTTATTTGAAGTTTGTGCTTTATGAAAGTAGTTTTGTGTATTTTGGGTCATTCTGCATCTCTTTGTAGGTGTTTTTTTTTGTATCTGTGGTACTTTTTTGTGTGATCAATGTGTGTCTGTTACAAATTGTTTGTGTTTAGTCAGGTGGCATATTTTTGTCATTTTGTGTCTTTTCTGTGTCTGTTGATTTGTGTGTTTCTTTGGCTTTTCTGTGTGTTTTTTGTTGGCAATGTATTTGTGTTTCTTATGGTTGTTTTCTGGCTTATTAAGTTATTTTGTGTGTTCTGCATGTTTTTGTGTCATTTCTGTGTGTTTCCTATGGTTGTTTTCTGGCTTTTGAAATCATTTTGTGTATTTTTGGTCATTCTGTGTCTCTGTATTTGTTTTGTGATTGATGCCTTTTCTGGTTGCTCTGTCTTTATTCTTTTTGTATTTTGGTTGTTTTGTTGCTCATTTTGTTATTTTTGACTGTGTTATGCATTTTTAATCATTTGAGGCTTTGTATGTTTTGGCTGGTTGGAGTTTTATGGTTGAATCTGTCTTTTGAAGTCTTTCGTAGTTTTTTTGTGTGCCTTTGGGGTCTTTTTGCATTTCTGCACGATCGTTACATGCCTGATCAGCGCCTGGTAGACCCCAATTCATGCTGTTATTTATTTATTTATTTAACTTGTGTAATTTGTCCGTTTATAGGATTGAGGCACAATAAGAAGTAATCTGAAAATGAATCTTAATTCCTTTTTTGATCTTCAAAACCAAACAGAAAAAGAGAGATGATTGAAACTGCCAGACAAATTCTCTTATACTGTACACACATGCACAACCATGCAGATACACACCAGCAGGCACACACACGGGCTGCTGCAGGTCCCTCAGGGGAAGAGACAGTGCAGTATAACATTGTACTTGGTTTACTTGGTCTACTTGGTGATGTCTCCATGGTAACTGTTATGTCTGACCTTCAAACATGAGCGCTGCTTTCCATCTGGCTCAGGTTGGCTAATCAGATCACATCAACACACACACAAATGCACTGTCAGATCGCATCACGAGTGAAGGGAGTTTCTTCAGTGATTTTTGAATAGTTCTCAACAAGTTTGTTATCACTCACTGTAACATCACAATGATTGTCACCTTCACACACAAAGGCCAAAACTTGCTGCTTGTTTTCTTTTGCACTCTGACATGCACGCTAAGGCTCTAACAAGATGAAAGTTGCCGTAGTGTGTGGGGGGTTTTGGATGAAGACTTGATTCAATTAGCGTTTTTTTTTCATCTGCAAACAGACTGAACCGCAGCACTCTGCAAGCTTTTACAAACTGCCCCTTTCATTTCTGTTCTGTTCAATACTCTCATCTGCTCTGCTATTCGCCAATTCATAAGGCGCTCCAGAAGGGCCAACATCTGGCAGCTCCTTAGGGCCAGGGCCGCGCATCCGTTCTGGGGCAACGAGGCCTGGAGACCAGCCCCTCCTGTTGAGCTCAGCCTTTGGTGTGTGTGGTACCGTTCAGAGCCTCTACTTCCTGAGAGCTGGTGCCTTGATGTGGCCAGAACCAAAATGCATGATTTATTACAGTGCTAACTCTGTCCCCACTGCTAATACTGCCATGATTATGACCAAACACCCTCCTCCTTCTTCAGTCTCCCACCTGCAGCCTCACACTGAAGCCTTTACCGGATACAGCTGACACAGCTCCGGCTCATGGTTCACATTAGGAGCGTTGTGCTGTTGCCTTAATGGATGTTTGGTCTCAGTAGATCGGGGGAGCCATGTTGTGAATGAGGTGACAAAACTGATGGGGCGATGACACATATTGTTAAGCCTGATCAGCTGTTTCCATTTGTGTCCCAACTGGTTGTATTGACTACTGGTCTGTTGCCTTGTGCGGTTAACGGCTGGCAGGCATGGTCCTCAGGGAACCAACCAAAGTGGGGGTGGAGGTGACTGGGAGGTAAACTAGTTTTTGGATGTGTGGCCAATCAAAGCAACCTCATCAAAGTCACCCAACCAGTGCGTCCCACTAAACTTCCTTGCCTCTTTTCCTCTGTTTATGTAGCGGTGCAATCAGTAGGGCTTGGACAGAGAGGGAGACGGATGAAAGGAGAAGAAGGTGGAGAGGTGTGGAGATTTGTGTAAGCAAAGCCAGAGCGAGAAGGCCGAGGGCAGAGCGGGACGGAGGATGACGGCGGAAGTCAGGGGTCTAGAAATGTCCAGAGAGGAGGGATGTGGTGGAGTTGTGTTTACAGGCCATGGTCACACAGCACACTGTGGCTTTGTGTGTCAGCAGCTCTAACTTTGTGATTGGTTACCACTGGAAGAGAATAATCAAGCTATATTTACACCGCTGTAGACAATTTGTCAATTTCTCAGGAAGTGCCACACAACAAAAACAACGGTTCCTTCATCAGTAGCTGAGTCGTAGGCCTCCGCTAGAACGAGACATAAACAAGCAGGGAAGGAAGTGGCAGCCCTTTTTAAACATTCATTCACATCAATTCATACACATCCCGATTGTGCCATGTAGTCCCCGCTGAGACTCAAGCTCGGGTATCCCCCCCTGTGATCCCCCATTAGTGAGAGACTCCCTTGCAGGCAGCTGCCTCACAGCTCCGCAGAGGTATCGGATCTCCTCCTCCTCCTCATCTCCTTAATTAGCACAATTAAGAGATTTACAGGACAGATGGATGGAAATCCAGCTGGCTGCGGTGCCTGTCCCCGAGGACGACTCTGTGGATGAGGAGGTGAGATCTGAGTGAGTGCTGGAGAGCACGAGACCAACTCACTGGTGGGTCTCTGACTCCCTCTTGTGGTCTTAGTTGGTCTGGGGTTTAAGAGTTGTGGAGGTAAATTGCCTGTTTTAGATAGTTTGAAGGAATTGGTTTTTATCAAATAATGAAGGGTTTGGCTTTAATTGGGAATATCGATATCACTGGTTAATACCAGTCCCTCGATATTTCCAAATTATGTACATTTATTAAGTTCAGGATATTGTTTTACAGCAATAAATCAAATCAATTTAAAAGACTTTTAGTCATTTGTACATTAAACTACAATTTAAAGGTCATCAATTGTGAAAGTGAGATTCCCATGTCTTTTTGAATATAAAGCAAGTCTTGGTGCTATCAAAAAATATTGTAAAAGTATCATAGTACTCAATCTACTGAGAAAAGCACACAACTTGTTAAAATGTGGCCAAATACTTACAATAAGTTCCTACAATTACCAGGAAACCAATCACTCATGTAATATTCATAAGATTAATTGAAATCCCTCCTTTATTTGTGGGTTCGTTGAAAGTTTGCCGGGTGTTTTGTGCTGTTATTATTAATAAGCATCCAAGAAATATGTCACTCTGTCAGGAGTCGTCAGTTTTGGTTTAATTTCAATTCATATGAAGTCATATAAAAATATTACATGAATACAATGTTATTATAAATGTGTAGCCTATATAACAAATACAGTGTTGAAGAAAGAAAATAACAAAAAGCCTCAAACAAAAAAAGTGCTGCAGAAAGAAAAAAAAGGAAGTAAATGTAGGTCCCAGCAGCAGTGCTCTGGTGTTGTGATTAGAGATTATTTAAAGTTGTAAGACAGTATTTCTGTTGGTTTAAATGAGATCAACGTGCAGGAGGAGTTGCAATAGGCTAGGAACAGATTATTCTCTTAACAAGATAAACAGAATAATATGTGAGCTTCATTTGCAAATAGTCATAAAATGTTTCAGCCTTGTCACTGACTAGAGAAACTCAAAAGTTTTACAGCTCTTGTAGTGACTCAGAACCTCTGTAACGTAAGACTCCATTGCTCAGCCACCTGCAAACGAAAAAGTTATTGTTAAATTAAGCAGACATAGTTCCAGTTATTTGAACTGGTTTAATTCTGCATATAAATGCATGAACCACTCACATGCTCAGGCTGCCTTTTTGCTGTTTTATTCCTTTATAAACAAAGAGTATCAAGATCAAATTAAAGAAATAATAATAATTTAAAAAAATCCTGTCTGTGGGTTTTAACTGTTACAAATACTCACGTCGAAGTTGCCAAGCGGTTACCATAGCAACAACCAACACCACAAGCACAACTGGCACCACGATGGCTGCTAGGTTACCACCCTGACTCTCCTCGATGCTCGCCTGGCAGACGAGAATCAGGATTTACTCAAGATAATTAACTTAATGTAGGAACTATTTTCATCCCAGTTTCTATATGAAATGATCACAACGGCATCTTCAATACCTCCAGCACACACAAACAATCTAGATTCATAAAGAGCAACAAGGGAGAAGGAAAATAACTATTTTTGATTTTGGGGTGGACTGACCCTTTACCCTGAACTTGCACAGTCTTGCTCCACATGGTACTTACAGCAGCGTGGTTGTCAGTGGATGGCGTGGTGAGGCGGTCCTCCCTCTGATGACCTGATTTCAGCCACAAAAGAAAAAGGAGCTAAGAGGGCACAAAACATTGCAAAACACGCAAAACAATACATCTATCTATAGCACGGAGGTGGGAGGACATTGGTTCATATACAGTGTGTTTCCTGTACTCTGAGGAACTGTGATTGAGCAATAATAATAATAAGCAGGGGGGATTTCAGGGCTCAGTAACAAGTGAGAATAAAGATCACAACTTGAACTGAGAAACCACATCACAGCAACACAAACAGTTAAAATGTCCTGTTCTGCTTTATGAGCCACAGTCCCATACATTTAAAACCGTAAGAATCAAGAAACACAACACCTGTTAGGGTTAGGGTTAGGGTTAATAATAAAAGCGGAGGGGATTTATATTTTTGACTCAGTTGCAGAGTTGAATAAAGATCATTACTTGAACTACTGAACAACAGTATTGTAGCATCACTTAAACCTAAAGCTTTTACATAAAAAATGGACGTAGTGATTGTGACATTACCCAGTTTGTGGACTGCCTGTTCAAAGCAACAAGTTCAGCATTACGGCTGTTGTAATCTTGCTTTATGTTCAACACCATCTTTGGTTTTCGCAACCGGAAGAGGTGCGAGGAGAAATTACCAAAATGTTCAAATAAACTTTCATGCTGTGAAAGGGTAAAAATCCTGAAAAGAAAACACAGAAAACAAGTCCACAGCTATTTAGATGTACACAATGCTGTGTTATTGTTTTGGGTTTTTTTTTTTGCTTTACTTCTATCTTGTCAAACAAAGGGAGTGACAATTTTCCTCTGAATTGGACCATTAATTCCACAGTTAACATCATATTGTCTTGGAATAGGACTGAAACTAGCGACTGAGACCATAATGATGCCACGATAACTTTTTTCTGAGGTAATAAATCAGTTGAAGTAGAGAAGTAGTCTCATTTTGTATCAATGTATTTTGGACTTTTGAGCCACTGTTGGCTGACTGGTGGTTGCAGCCTGACTGAAACATGTCCTGTTGTGTCGGACATACCACAGCGACAAACCATAAAGACAGTAAGAATCAAGAAGCACCTGCTTCTTCAGTGGTGATGGTGAGGACATTGCTGGCTTTACTGGTTCCCACTCTGCTCTTGGCAAACATACGGATGTTGTATGTGGAGGGATTCATCTCGATTATCGTGGCCTCTGTCTGGTTTGGGCTAAAGTCAACAACTGTCTTTCTGTAACCCCATGAAGCTGTGGAGAAAACGAAGGAAGAATAAGATTTAGTATGACATCACCAGGTGGCAGAGGGATTAACAGAGGGAATTCAGCTTTGGAAGCTAAATAATAGTTAAGAGGGTTAAATGAAGTTTCCCCACTGAAAGCATTTCATACCGTTGACTGCTTTAGACTCCAGGTAATAGCCAGTGATGGGGCTGTCACCTTCAAAGCCAGGAGTCCATAAAAGAGAGATTGTGTTGTCTTTGACCTCCTTTAACTCAACCACTGGAGGGTCAGGGGGCACTGGGAGGCACACAGTGAAGATATTAAGCAAAGAAAACTGTTTAGAGTTTGAGAATGTAATGTTTCTTCTGCAGAAAGAAACTTTAAGGATCATGTGCACATACGGACAAATCAGAATAATGGATTTCCTCCTATAACAGGGATCTAACGTGGATTCATACTTTCAAATGTGTGAATGTAATGTCAAAATCAGAAATCATGTAAATAAATAAAAAAAAACATATACACATTCTTTGTGTGTAACATATGAAGTACCTGATGTGGGGACTGTGGTGCTTTCTTCCCAAACTGTGGCCGCAGTAAAGGTCTCAATTGTAGTAGTTCTGTGAGCTTAGGACAGAGGGAAATATAATAATTTACAGTTACAATGAATTGAGAGATTTCTACTGTCTTCACAATGTTAATAATGAAGGAATATGTTTCATCCACCCAAAAACATTCATACCTGAAGGAAAGCTTGTCGTGTCTTGTATCCGAATTGTGGAAGCAGTGGAAGTCAGCTTAACAGTTGATGCCGTTGAAGTTTTGACTTGAAACAAAATAAAAATCCAATATTGGTGAATTTCTTTATGTCAAAGTGACAAAAACCAAAGGATTAATTTAATGCTTGTGGTCATAGTTGGATGTGTTACCCTCATCCAGGGTGGAGCAGAGCGGCGCGGTCGAGGCGGGTCCTATTCCTGCGTTTGTCTTGGCCTGAATGATCACGCCGTATTTGGCAGAAGGCTTCAGGTTGCTCAGGATGATGCTCTCTACTTCCCGTGTGGCCGTCACACTCAAGTGCTGCCACCTTTTGAACTGTCTGCCCGTGGGGTCGTACTCTCTGTAGCTAATGCTGTAACTCCGCAGAACCCCGTTTCTCTGCTCGAGCCTCGGAGGCTGAACAGAAAACACTCTTAGCGCAGCTTTTGAATGTCGAGGTATCATTTAAGATCAACTCCAAACACAAATATGGCGCCAGAGTATTTAAAGTATCTTGTACAAGTATCAAAACAGAATTTTTGAGAATGTTCATAAATATTTCTGCAGATTAAGTTTCACAATGTAGCGTTACCTTCCAAGTGACCTTGATGCTGTGAGGAGTGAGGCCCTCCAGCTGCATATCCAGGGGAGGACCCTCTGGGGCTGCAGGGAAAAAACATTTTATTTAGTCTTTACTCTTTGCCCCCAGATGAGACTTGTTAGAATAAGTTCAATTTGGCATCTGGTTTGTATTATTATTAATGAGGTTGATGTATTTCATTCCACAATAAGATCATTTCATTTGTTCTATGTTCAGCATTTAATCAGGCCTGCTGAGTGACATTTGACAGAATTAAACAGTAACAAGGTCACAGAGTCAGCAGATTCCCGAATCTGGCACACAGCGTCCAGTCCAGACAACACCCAAACACTTTGTTTTATACATTCTCAGACAGAGACGTGAGACAGTGGTTGGCCTGCTCACGTCAACATAACAAGGCCAAGTAGAACTGGGATAACGTGCGAGTCCAACCTCCTCTGAACGGGGCAGAGCCCAAGAAGATAAATGTCCATCACTCCTATAGATTGGTGCTCATTCTGACGGAGATCCTGCTGGAGCTCCGCCACTTTGAGCCCAGCGCTGTTTTTACTACATGTGACCAGAATAAAACTTAGTTTGAGACCAGTTCTTCTCCAGCCTTTTTTCTCGGGCTTCCAATCAACAAACTGGAAATTCTAACAGACTGTATAGAAAACAGATAATGAAATATAAAATGTATGAAGAAACAGCAGGTTTATATACAGACCTCTCCTCAAGTAAGGAATATGAAATAACAAAAATATAAAAGTTATGATAAGAAAAAAATGAAATAAAGTTAATACAATTTCGAAAACTAGAACAAATTGTAAGAAGCATCACACAAAACACCAAGCCATCCACTGATATAGTTTTGATTTTTAATTCATTTTAATATTTTATTATTATGTTTCATAATATTTATTATAACAATAAATATTGAGGCTACCTGCTTCTTTGGTCGTGACTGTCAGCACATTGCTGGTCTCGCTCATGCCCACACTGTTGATGGCAAACATGCGTAGGTTGTAGGCCTTTGCCGGACGCAAATCCACCAAAGTCAGCTGAGTCAGTTCAGGATTGTAGACTTCAGTTGTCACTGCAGTGTCCCAGGACGCTGTGCAGCAGGGATGCATAGATAGGTTCTGAACTCTTTCTGCCACATGTCAGACTCTTATTAGGATCAGTGGAGGGTTTTCTCTTTCCTACCCTGTTTGTTTTTGAGGTCGATCCTGTAGGCTGTAATGGGCCTGCCGCCATCAAACGCAGCGGTCCATCGAACAGTGACAGTTCTTTCCTTCACCTCTCTTGTCTCCACCTTCAGGGGATTAGGGCGAACTAAAAAAAGACAAAAAACAAAGGATTATTTCATTATTAAGACCAGAGACCCTCACAGAAGGGTTCACCCTGGACCGACTATTGCAGCCCTGGCACATGGAGACACACAACCATTCACACTCTCATTCACTCCTACGAGAAATTTAGAGTCACCAATTAAACTGGATGAGCTGGATGTTTTTGGACTGTGGGAGGAAGCTGCAGGACCAGAGAGAACCGACACTGACAAGGGGAGAACATGAAACTCCACACACGCTGTGAGCCAAAGCGCTAACCACTACACCATCAAATGACTCAAAGAGTTAAAACCAAAATTCAGATAAACTGAGAAAAAATATGTTTTAAGTCCTTTATCAAGCTTGTGCATATTCCAGCTTCTCCAATGTGAGACTGGACTGATATTGATACTGATATCTGATTTTGGGTCGATACTGCCTCAAATACGACAACATATTTTGAATACGTGTGACAGTGAGTTCAAGCTCAGCTATTTAATTATACATTTCTACATTATAAACATATACTGGAATAGGGTTAGGTTTGACCAGTTGCAACATTTAAAAGTTCCTAATTTAATTTTAATTCCTGCTGATTCTGGCAATGTTGCAAAAAGTTCCTTATTGTTTTAATAGTAAATAACAATTGAGTAAATACATTTCAATGACTGTATCAGTCACATTTAGTTTTACAGTAACACCAGAAGATGGTGACACATAAGAGTGGTCCCAGTCCCCTCCACACAGTGGGCTCATTACTTCAGCACTTAAACTTTTCTTTCTTCCCTTCAGACGTCATTATTCAGCCTCATGAGTCTCACCTGCCACAACAGTCAGAGTCATCTCATGTTTCTGATCATTGAACCAGCCCGGTATGTCCACACGGCAGCCATACGTCCCGGAGTCGCCCTCCTCAACCTGCCTGATGGTCAGCGACACGTCCCCCTCGCCCAGATTCCCCTTGAACAGGTAGCGCTCGGACAGTCTGCTGGTCATCGTTGTCCCGTCTGACTTGATCACCTCGTTGGCACAGCCGCTGCTGGGGATGGCTCCTCGCCCCCAGCACACAGACAGCTTGCCGTAGTACTTAGCATCATAGTTGCATATCAAAGTAACATCTTCTCCCACTGTGGCTATGATGCTCTCTGCAGACACACAACCTGAAAACAAACACACAGTCCCATGGCCAACAAGGAACACTTGGTAAGGTACATCTTTGAATTATCATGAAATAAAATACCATCATTCTTCTTATGTTTGTCTTACTGAGGAGGAGACAAAAGATGAGGTTCCAACAGGCAGACAGCCGTCTTCTGCCTGAATAAAACATTTTGCTCGTTCGTCTCAGTATCAATTGAAGGATTTAGTCCACCTGCTGAGTGACACTGAACCAAACGGCGGTGTGGTTTCAGCTTTGAAATCCCTCCAAATCACATGATGCTATCCTTGATATGCTCACACAAACAACTTCTGCAGGCAGAAGAGGAATGTAGAAAAGCACCGTTTCCTTTTCTGTGGTTTTGGTTCCTTATCCGAGAAGTGGGACACTGTTTCTTTTTGATGATTAGACAGAGACAGAATCAATGTTATCAATACGCTGTCTTTGCTTTGCTGTTTGCTATCGGACCTTGTAGTGATTGGGACTGAAGGACATTAAGGATAAGGCATACAACTTCAAGCCGGTAATCAGATATAAGCAAGTCATTTTCCATGCACAGATAGTTTTCAGACTCTCAAATAGTGACATTTCTGCTTTCTTTTCAGTAATTACTTTTGCCTTTACATCAAACTTAACCAAACATCTTTTGGTTTTAGACTGACAGAACAAGACATTTAAGGACATCTCTGTGGACTCTGAGGAATTAAGACAGCATGTTTTTCCCTCTTTCTGACATTTCATGAACCAAACAATTAATCAATTAAATAACTGGCAGTTTAACCAGTAATAAAAACCATGGTTTACTGCAGCCCAATGTGCTACTTGTGAACACACACTGAAAAAATATTGAACTCTGAACTAAATAGTGTGTGAGCACAAACACAACTAGAAGACACAAAATTTGCATCTTCATTTCCACACATCCATTGTTACGTCCTGAAGTAAAACACTGTTGAAAATAGAAAGTCTGGTTAACTCGAGGGCCATGGACTTGTTAGACTGCTGAGCAAACACTTGGGTCATCTGAATGTTTAGAAACCGAGCACACAACTTCCTCTTCCATCACTGCCACAAACGTGTGGTTGTACTACTGACTACATTATATAAAATATAGAGCTGTTGTTCAAATACAGACCTGTTTTTTGTGAGATTAAAAGTTATTAACTTATACATTCAAACTTGATGGATTGTTTAAAAAAAATAAACATCTCTCATCAAATCTGAATCCAAAAGGATTTATGGAATAGTTTGATTTATTTCCTTGACCTGAATGATACTAGGGGCCTTTTATTAGAGCACCAACTCTCCTAAACAAACGGTGAAAGTGAAAGTTGGATAAAAATGCAACAAAAGGAAAATATGCAGACTTGATACAATTTCCATGATTTTCTCACATGGGTCATGAAATTCCCCTAAACACTGTCAAAACAAAAAACTGAGTTCCCCTTCTGATTTCCAGGATTTTGCTTATATTGCTGCACTAATTCATTAAAAAAAATAGTCAAAACAGGAACAAAATCACTTTTATAGTGACTCTTGTCAAATTAAAATTCATGTTAAATTTACATTCACATTAAACCGGAACGGGAACAGAAACTAAAGAGCTGTTAAGTGTCTCTTTTTCTTTTATTTGCTTAAACATGAGAATATGAGGAGTAAAGTAAATTGCTCAAAACAAGCTCAAAATGGAGCAAACCCCCCTTAATTGCTTGGGATGTTTGAATCAAAAAATATAAATCCAGTAGGTGGCATTGTGTCCACAAGTATAAAACATCCACAAACTCTTTCATGCAGCAAGATTAAACCTGCCAGTAAAAAAACATAAAGAAAAGCAAATTAATTAATCCACTGAATATTTCTGCATCTTCTGAGCCTCACATGACACACTTTTGCCGTTTCGGAGCACAGCGGAGCCTGCAAGCTGCTGCCGAGAACTTGGTTCTTTCTGTTTCATAGTGATTAACAAATGAGAGTTCAAAAGGTTTGGTTTTAGGCTGAGAATATAAAGAAAGTCAGGAAAAGTCATGCCAGACGCTTCTTCAGTCAGGAGTTCCTCATTCAAGCTGTCAGACATTCAGGACTGTCCTCAGCATGTTGAGGTGAAGCATCAGCTGCATCACCAGACAAAATATCAATATTAGGAAATTCAGCAAATCTGGATTACATTCACTGACTAATGTTCAAACAAAACCTTTTATTCTTGTAGTCATAACAAATGAACTAGGCTTCACTTGGGCGTAAGATTTGGTAACCAAAATGCTTGGTCAAGTTAAGGAAATGTTAGTAATCATAATAAAAAAAAAGGTTAAAAAAAAAAAAAAAAAAAGGAAAGAAAAGAAAAGAAAAGAAAAAGGAAATGAGAATAATACAAAAATAAATAATGAAAAAAGGCATTTAGCTGGAATCAGTTTGGATGAAATCATCCACACCCACTGAACCCGATGTGAATTATGCTCCACAAATTCATCCAGTACAAACTGTATTCCTAAAATAAACAGAAAGACGAAGGCCTACTCACTTTAAATAATCCCTTCTATATTCATAGAAAATAAAGACAGGGATTATGATTATGGTAAAGAAGGAAATAGCTGCCTCCCTGCCAATGTTCCCCACTCCCAGGAAGGCTTTCATTTTTTTCTTGCAAAGAAAATTAACCTTATCTTGACAAACTGAGTCAATTATAGTACACAGACTTCTGTTTGTGCTATAAATATGCAGTACAATTAAATAAATATTTCATGTTGAATACCGCCATATTGTGTTACACTCACTTTTCTATGCCAACTGTAACACGGCCCCTCACACATGCACAATTACACTAAGTTTATCACTTATTTTAAAATTTGAGAAAATTGGTTAATTTTATTTAAAGGAAGGAAAGCTCAGTGTTTTAACTCACTGCCCCTTCAGACAAAATGTGACTGAAGGAGGCCAGGAAACATTTGTGCCATAACGACACACTACAGCTATAAAATGTCTCACAGCCTCATATTAATCCCACATGTCCACATCATCACAGTTTGACTTATCGCCTGTAGCTGCATGCCTCTGCCAACCAGCCAGGCACAGACTGTGTCTGTCAGGACTCATATGTATCCATGATAGTGGATAATGCTTCATATATGGATGTTGCTGCAATAAAACTTCATATTCCAAACACGGGATGCTTCACAAACATCCTCGGCCCGAGAGCGTCACTGTTTTCAGCTAGGCATCTTAGATTAGTGTCATCAAGTCAGTATGCGACCAAATGTCCCCTTCTGTTTCTAAATCAATGTGCTGAATTATGACAAGAAAAATGTTTTTGCGGAACATTCAGATGTTACAGGAGAGTTGACCTTTTACATATAAAATGCCATCACTTTATCTTTTTGTCCTATGAAAGATCAAAATATAGTTGTAAGATTGTTGTAGTTGTAAGTTGTAGATCAAAAATAGTTTTGACATAATCAGCATTCTGATGACACCATGATATCACTTTTTAGTAACATAATACAATGTATTTAAAGTCAGCCATCACAAATGAGGGTTACTAGACCTGTGTCACGTAATACAGCTTTTCTCTTTTTTCCAGAGGTAAAAAAGTCTGTCCACCTCTCACTGGCACCACAGCGTTCATGTGTGATCCCTCAATCAGTATTTTGCTCAACAACTGCACATCCATGATATGCTTCTTCTGCAGAAAAAGCTAATTGACTTGCTTAGTTAATCGTGATCTGATAGAAATCAGAAGCACTGTCACAGGCTCAATGGTTTTCATTCCTGCATTTGAAAAACTTAAAAATTAAACATAAAAAGAATCCCTTTGTTTTCAAATAGAGTAGCTTTAATTGTCATTCTTTAGGTTTAGGCATAACCGGTGTACCAACATGTATTTATCACATCAAACATGAAGTGACGTCTGAATTACTAACTACTAACTAACAACACTAACTAAAATAATGTCATTCAAGACTCAAGTATTGGCCATTGCTATCTTGTAGTCTTATTTTATTTTTAATTTTTTGTTGGATACCATATCTGGACGACAGGATGGAGCTGATGACGAACGTACCATTAGCATAGCAAGCTAACAGCTAACACCTCTGCTAGCTAATGAGTCTGGTAAGCAAGGAGCATTTGTAATTGAAATCCACAATGATATGAAAGAAAACAAATTTTGTCAAGCTAAAGATAAGCATAAAACAAATGTACTGAAAAAAAACTTACATCCAGCATCTTGGAGCGTCTTCCAGTATGACAAATGTACAGAGTGCCACTCACTGCTTAGCTTCTTTCCTGATCAACAGGTTGCCTTTAAGCATAACTGGTTTAATCAATAATTTACTTTAATTTAAAAAATAAATTATTTAACATGAAGTTCGATAACAAACTAATTTGGAAAACGTGGGCTTCCAGAAGAGTCGCCCCCTGGTGGTCATTTCTTTCAGTCTACACAGTTCTGCACCAGAGACATGGAGACTTTATTAGAGACAGAGGTAATAACTTTGATTTTGCTCATTACAGTCTAATATTAATATTATGAATTCTTTCTTTCCATGCACAGCCTAGGATAGCCACAAAAAAAGTTGCATACAGCACCAATATTTATAAACAAATGCAAAGTTTACACAATGCTCGTCTCACAACAGTTATTAAACATTGCTGAAAAAAAACGTCGCACATTATGAATGTTATTGTGCTTACATTGCCACACAAACTCACAGGAAAACGGCACAACAAAAACAGGAACAAGATAAGTGTTTCCTCATAATGCAAGAAAAAAAACCTCATGAGATGTGAAGAGGAACCTAAACAAAGACTAGATTTCTTTCACCTCACTGAGAGAGAGAGAGAGAGAGAGAGAGAGAGAGAGAGAGAGAGAGAGAGAGAGAGAGAGAGAGAGAGAGAGAGA
>JAOWBC010001868.1:10928463-10943314 GCA_028566105.1 Hypoplectrus providencianus | reverse complement strand
CACAGAGAGAGAGAGAGAGAGAGAGAGAGAGAGAGAGAGAGAGAGAGAGAGAGAGAGAGAGAGAGAGAGAGAGAGACATTGATTTATTTCATAAGGGTGGTCAAATTGTAATTTATGTGTGTATTGTGACGAAAACAATTCAATAAAAAAAACACACAACCTGTGTTTTTCATGTTTTTTTATTTTACTTCAATTAACATGAACCAGTTTTGTTCTCTTTTTTTCTACATATAAAGTTGAAGCAAACATATAATTCACATTGAGTTTAAAGCTTATGTATGATTGAATCTTCAGTATTACATTTTGATAGTTATGCATAAAGTCCAATAGGTGGCATTGTGTCCACAACTACAAACCATCCACAATCTTATAAGGGCTGTGAGATCAATTTACTATTAAAAACAGACCAATAACAAATTCATTAATCTGCAGGATGTTTTTGCAGCTGCTCAGTGACATAAAACACACATTTGTCTTTTTCAAAGCAATCTGGGAATACTGGGACCCCATAAGCTGCATTACTGGGGACATGGGGTCAAAAGGTTTCCCTGTAAAGCTGAGGGAGAGGATAGTAAATGGCAGGGAGACACATTAAGATAGCAGTTCCTTATAGATCGTCCAGCTGCATCATATTGAACATCACTCCAGCACTAGGACGCTTCATAATGCTTCATAAATGTTCTCAGCTGTTGAGGTGTTGAGATGTGGAAGTCCCCTCTGTGTCAGAAATCTTCTCCCTGGTTTTTAACACACACAGACATTACATTAAATTGTCAGTCTATAAAAAGAAGAGCCACTCAGTGACTTCAACAACTCAAAAGACGCCCACATTCGATGTGTAAAATTAGCCTGAATGGCACATGAGTCATAAACTATAATCCATTCCACACTTACGGAAAACAAAGACGAGGATTATGATTAAAGTGGAGGAAAAAACAGCCGCCACCCTGCCAATGTTCCCCACTTCCAGAAAGCCTTTGAATTTTTCCTGCAATGAAAATCAACCTTATCGTGAGGGACTGGGTCAATTACCATTGGCACAGAGTTTGAATATGTTCTATTAATAGACAGCATATCAAAAATATTGTAGCTTATGCAAAGCGTCACACATGAGGTTAATTCTTCTTCACTAAACAAAGACAGGAAAGCCACACATTTACAATTTTGAAAGTGTCTGCTTCAGACAAAATGTTCCTGAGGAAATCCAGATGGGCCAAAATACTGATTGTAAATAAATAATAAGTGTTTTTAGCAACCAAAAAAATTATCAATAAACATTTTTTTAAATAAAAACAATAAGAAAAAAGAAAAGAAGAAAAAAAAATGCCATACCTCAGATGAAATTCCAATTATTTCCAATGTGTCACCAACGCTGTCATTCTCAGACTTGGATGTTGTCAATATTTCTGGGCAAAATAAAGTTTATGCTCAGTATTAATTACCTTAATTGCATTATATGTTATCTGAGAATACAAAACCATGCAAATTATCAGCTGAAGAGAGATAATTTGAATAAACATCACTACTTGGTAAACATTATTTATCACCGTGTCTGCCATCAGTAGTGAGTTTCCAGTCCAGGGTGACAGCTGGTTCCACAGGGGCTGGCAAAAACAAAATATGTTACGTCTGTGCAGCAGAGCTCTAATAATCAACCTGGATGGTTTTCATGAGCATTACCTTCCTCCATTGAAAGGTGTGTGTTGACCTTTTTGTCATTGAACCAACCCGGGACCTCGAGCCTGCAGCCGTACACCCCGGCGTCGCTCAGCTGAGCGTCCCGGATGGTCAGCGACACATCTCCGTCTGTCCCCCTGCCCAGCAGCTGGTACCGGGGGGACTCCCTGAAAAGAACAGCCCCGTCCTGCGAGGAGAGGATGGTGTTGGAGCATTTGGACGCGGGCACCATCGCTCGTCCCCAACAGAAGCTCAGGATGCCGTGAGCTCGGACGTCGTACCTGCAGGGCAAAGTGACATTGTGCCCAAAGAAGCCGGTGACCTCCAAGGTGCTGGAAGACGCTGTGGAGGACAGGAACAGATAACACAGGATACAATGCTGACTGCAGTTGTAATAAATGTGAAGCCCACGAATGCATCTACACATGGAGGCTCTTACACCCACAGACACACTACAAATACAGGAAAACAAAAAAGCGCAGAATATCGACTCACCTTGGGTCAGGATTGAGAGGAAGAAATAACAAAAACCACGCATGTGTGTAGGCTATAGTATAACAATGTTCCGAAGAGAGGATAAGATGGATTCCTCCCCCCACACAAACCAACACTCTGGGATGGATGGTGTCATGCACTGAAGTTTAATCTTCCCTGTTCTCAAAATCAGGAAGGAAATCAATACTAGTCATGTCTACTTCTGAGCTTGAGTTCTTGTGATTTGCAAAGAGCTCGCATCTGACCTGCTGTTACAAACCACCCCTGAACGCATCACGGTGAATATAAACTCCCACCTGTAGCAAGACAAGTGAACTTATTCTATAAACACAACACGCAACCCTACATTTATTCAGTGGAAAGTTAAAAAGAAGCCAGAGGAAGATGACACACGCTGAAACAGGAAATCTTGTGGCTGAGGAAGTGCCATATACTGACACATGCAGTTCTCCTCGGCCTACTTGTTGTGTCTGTTTATAACTTGTGTCGTCTGCGAGCAAGTCGATTATGTCATTCTTCCGCGCAGCTCAGTTTTTTGATTGAAGCCCCCAATTGTCCACAGGAGCCATTAAAGTTCTGCGTTATCTTCAGCAGTAACTGTAGCATTAGGTCTTGGTCTAAATATCATATATTTAATATCTGGTTCAGTTTTTTGTCTTTTCTGAGAAAATCTGAAGAAAAAAAAAACCTATGCCGTTATTCTAACAGGGTGTCAATATTGTCTTTTTTTAATTAATTTTTTATCAGAAACAAACAGATCACCAGTTTTATAGGGCCACTCCATGCCTGGAGAAGCTGAGTGCCCCTGAGTGGATGATGCTATGAAACCATGTGAGGTTTTCTGATGTATCTTGGACTCTCACCACAGATGTACAGCAGCAATAGTAGATATCTTAGCCACAGCTGATGACGGAAAGAAATGGCAGCATTGCTTAACCCAGAATGCATTCTAACATTATTTTCCTTTTCATCTCGTGTTTAAAATAATGGTTTCTACCCATCTGCTAACCTTTATGAGTGAAAACAATAGACTTATCCAAAACCCTGTTAGATCTAAGAGACTCCTTGTTGTGACTTATAATAAACTGGACTTGTTTTTGTTACTAGTAACTTTCTCTCTAATTGAACCATTAGAATTAACAGGCGTAGCTTCCTCCTGAGTTGTTCAGCAAGATTTCATTTCTGTCTTGTACCATAGCCCTTTATGGCCGTCTCGAACATCAAAAGCAGTCGAATCAGTCAAGTTCAAGCGTGCCGAAAGGTTAAACCAGCAGTATGGGCTGTGTGTGCATGCATGCGTGGACATGTGTGTGCATGCTCAAAGGTCATTCTTATGACCATAACTAATGGTGAGGAAGGAACAGTATGTGTGTGTATAAGAGGACAGCAGCCTAAGGAAAATATTTTGTCTGGGCCAGCCTTTATTTGCCCTCCGCTCACCTCTGACAGGCCCGACAGGCCCGTCTCCACCTCCACTTGTCAGCTCTGTCAGCCACCATCGAGGCGCGATAGTGCTCCATAGATCACTGTCCTCCCACAACCGTGTCACTTCTCTTTCTCATTTCTCTGAGCTGTGACTCCCTTATTCCCGAATTACAACAAAAATAATGAAACTGAAACTTTTAATAGAACAGAATGTATGTGATAAGAGACTATTACTTACTAAGAGCAGAATATTGTGTTTTTTTAATGGTTTCCTTATATAATTATATGAAATTAAGCAGTAGAGAAAGCGGTGTTCTGACATAAGGATAAACATTATTAAAATCAAGTTTTTTTGCTATGGTAGCATGTTTATCAAAATAAATCTGTCCCTGTGTGACAGCAGGGACTATAAGATCAATGTGTCATATATAAAACTTGTAATTAATTGCTCAGACTTTGCAAGAGGAGTCTTGTTTACTTTGATTTCCTGTTTGGGTTTAAAATGGAGCCTGCCAATCTGCTGTACAGATTACAGTTAAAAATGGCCTTTAGAGCTGAAAAACTGGTTGGTACAAAGCCAACGTGCCATCACTGAGAAATCTATGGCTGGGCTGACTTTTGCTGATGTCTGATAAAAGCAGGAGCAAACAGAAAAGGAGAAGTGAGACTACCGAGGTCAGAGTCTGTGTCGTTTTTAGAAATCATGAAGGAGGCTGGTGGTTGCTGCCAGGTCAGCTTCATTTGTAGAGGAACTGAATCACAAACTGAGTCACAGAGAGACTCAGCTCGAGTTTGACCCCTTTGAATGAGAGCAAGAAAAAAATATGGATCTGGGTTTAATAAATTATACAGATCACAGCTTCATTTTTTGTCAATTTGAGGTTTTCTTAAGTGCTCCATCCTAGCAAGTCGACAAGAAAAAACATTGATTTGCAATATTGCTGACGCTAAAAGATCCATAGTTACCTTCAGAGCAAACATGCTGAGCTATCACACAGACTCTCAGTCCGTCGATGACCTCTGCTCACTAAATGTGAACTTCAGATATCTACATATGAATGTGGAATCTAGAGGCACGAGGACAGCAGTTTTGTATCAGAAGTGTTTGTGGTCTGAGCAGTATTGATGTTTAAGAGCTTCGGTGAAATGCGGGTAAAAGAAAGAGAGGCAGAAGGCCTGGGCTCAAATACAATCCTGGGACCCATTAGCTATCCATCAGCTTAGATAAAGCTTTTTATCTGCTTTTCTTTTATTTATTTACCTGTATTCATATGCAGATATCTCTTCAAGGAGATTAGCCATCTCTGAACTGTATTCTTGTGCCTGGAGGAGTTATCCAGATGTATCCACAGAAATAAAAGTCTTTACCCTGCGAGGTTAAATGGTCATCAGATCGATTGCCAAGGAGTCCAAAGATTTAAAGACAGCATCCTTCCTGGACAATCTGTCAATATTTTGCCCTCTTGTTCTATTTAACCTCCAATAACACATTCATCACATTTACCATTGTGCATGTCAGTGTACCTTATACAAACTTTGAAAGGGAAAATGTGGTTTATAGTGACAGATTCTTAAGGAATGCATGTGTATATGTGACGTCTGCACCACTTAGTGCACATATATATACCCTATAAAAAGAATGTCATTGTTTTCAGGAGCATTACTAATGGAGGAGAACATGCTGTATATGAAAAAAATTAAATATTTTGACTTGGAATAATAGCAGAGACAGGGTGCTCTGTAGGATCATTGTGCTGGGGTGCAAACCACAGCGTGAAATGTATTTATTCAACATTTGATGCCCTGATGAAGACCTCATCGTCGCCATGTTGCACAAATATTTTGGTTGTATCTGCCCTCTGCTCACCTGCGATGACAGCTTGTTTTTCTCTTCACTTGTCAACACTATCAGTAAGATAAGATAAAAAGGCCACAGAGACCACCACTGAGCTGCAGGAGTAAATATTACCTTTGGCGAAATTGAGCTGAGGTCCTTTACAATGATTCCACTTTCTGCCGTCTTAATGTGTATTTATGGTTGTGCACTGCTTTGTTTTAGAGCCAGCACACAAAGTGCACAAATATCCATGTTATTTTTTAAGTCCAATCCAATTTCAAAGTGTAATTTTGAAATGTTTGCAAATAATAAGGCTATATGGGATAAAAAGAGAGGATGACAATAACATTTTGTGGAATATTGGATATATTTCTTTTCTCAAGCAAATCTTCAAACTGCACATAGGAAGCACATTGATTTCAAATGCTACTAATTACCCAAAATGTTTTACCTTCAAGAGAAAGTGTTTTAGTGGCTGCGGTCATCATGACGGCGCACAAAGGGACGTCTGACGGCAGGAAGGAGCAACAGAGTGTGCAGTGGTGTGTGCGGACAGAGCCTTGTGCTGAGCCAATTCATGGAGGAATTATACTGGAAGGAAAAAAAATCCTACATGAGATCTTTCCTGCTGCTCTGAAGAAAATCTGTCAGTTATCTTGAGTGACCAGGTCATGATTCCTGGAAAGAGACATTCCTGTTGAGTTTTCCCAAATATATTTTTTGGCACAAATGAAGCCGTGTATATTTCCATTATATTTGAGAGAAGGCAGACAGCTCTACGGTCACTCTCCGACATTTGGAAACTCACACCGAAACAATCTAGATCTTATCTGTCTTGTGTTGCAGCTTTTATCAGGTGACACCCAAAGTTAAACTCAAACTCAAAGCTGAACCCCATCTCAGGTAAAACGAACATGCTGTGTTAAGAGTAAATCCAGATCCAAACCCTACAAAAATCTCTCTGTAAATCCACGAACTCTCCCGAATATCGTCCGCTTTACATGGTTTCTGTGTGGAAAGCAGTAAGCAAATCAGAATATTATTATAATCTTGGTTCTGTCACTTTTCTCAGCTGTGAGTGATGCTCAAGTGAGCGAAAATAACGTTTAGATGGAAGATATAGAGAAAGTTTCATGTCTGTTCTCAGTCAGTCGATCTCTTCCCCATTTATTTTGTATTTCCGCTACAAGAGCATACTGTAATCTCTCTGTGTGTGTGTGTGTGTGTGTGGAACCCATGCATGATGGATTTACGGCTGCCGCTCCCGGCAACTGTGGAGCCCCGGCCCTTTCCCCACTTCTCACTTCCCGCCCTTATCCCTCCTGGGAGTGTGTCTCACTGCCCCCCCTCCCCTCTCCTATTAATATCCCACCAGGGAGAGCAGAGCTCATGGGGAGGTTGGGAGCGGAAACGCCTCCGAGCACTCCTGGAAGACAGAGCTGAGTGAGGGTGAGGAAAACAAGGCAGGACACAGATTAAGGCGAGCGAGGGGAGAATTTCAGTGCGAATGTGTGAGGGAGGATTAGAGAGCGTGAGTGAGGAAAGGAAACAGGATGGAAGTGAAAGAAAGAGGAGATGAGGCACAGGGCAGGATGGTGGAAATACACCTTACCAGTACAGTTGCCTTTTCAGGAAAATAAAAAAATAATCAAATTTTCTTCTTTTAAAGGCGTAGATGGGTGTAATTTTCCCCTGAACCTTCCCAGTGCTCGTCCTCTTCTCTTTTTCCTCCCACCCACAGTGTGTTGGGACGCTGCCATGAATCCCGTCACTGTTACTCAATGCGGCATCGTTATGGGAGATACGGCTGCAAGCAGTGTTTTCCCACCAACAATCTTTTCTGGATCAATGACTTAGCAGTTGACGATGCTTGGAGTCATCTGTGCTGTGTACTTCTCAGCAGATTGTGGCCTAAAACCTGGCATGAGCCGGGTAGGAGTCGTGACCGTGCCTCCGTGCCTACCCAGCGTGAGGAAGAGAGCTACTGCAGGGTATTAAGATACTTGGCCGACAGCAGTCTCATGAGTTCAGTCTCCTGCGGCACAATCGAAGGGGAAAAATGTGCAAACATAAACATGGCCTTAAAGGAAAGATGATTAGGGATGTACAGAAGAAGAAGTTCTCCTGACCCAAGCCTCAGACTCTTTCTCTCCGCTGGGAAACAAAGTCCTCTTTTCATTTATCACATGGCCCGGCCACCCCTGCTACTAACACAGGACAGAGAGATGCTGAGAAAACCATTCGAGGACATGAGCAGGGGACCAGTATGGGAAAGCAAAAAGTCCCCTAGTGGCAGTGATCTAAAATGTTTGGAATTTTTTCAGTTTTTACAGGTTTGGGAGAGCTCAGCCTACAAAATTAAAGTTTATTAGGTTTATTTTACAAGTTTTGCAGCCACTCGTTGGAATACTGTTTGCTAAGAACAGGAAAACAGAATCAAAGAAGCTAAGTAAGTGCAGGTTAGAAGTTTAAGTCTTGTTGTCGTTTCTATCAGTGTTTTTTCCTGTCGGCGCACCGCAGATGGAGCCTTACACAGCCACAATACTGTGAATCAACCCAAGGCCACGAGTCCTCGAGCGAAGAGTCAGCGAGAGTCAAGGTTCATGAGAAAATTTGTGTTCTATCTGTGCACAAGTGTTTACCCACACACACATTCTTCCTGCTGTTATAATGCATACGCTGCATATTTTAAAGTCTGCTTAACATCAAAATATAAACATCCCAGTCAGATGCACTGTGCCTCACTAAAGCTGAAAAACAGATAACATTTTCCACCGTAGTTCATGCTCTGATGCCACATACGACTACTAACACAACAACAAGCTAATACAACCAGAAACAATGTACAGTAGGACATTAAACTGACTGTTGTTACATGTTACAATACTCAATTACTTTTTTTTGTAACTTGTACCTGTAACTGTACTACATTTATCACATGTACCGTTCTCCGTAAAGGCGGCTGAGAAGTAGCTAAATATTTGACACACCAAACAGGAGAGCTATCGCTAGCTGCTGAGCTAAGTGGCTAACAGAACTGATTAAAGCTGCAGTCTGCAGGATTTGTTGTTGTCATACGCGAAGTCCCGATTTTTGCATTTTAGGGGTTGTACATGATCTATCAGAACGCTTGAAGTTGAAAAGGGTTACCTTTGAAGTCGCAAAATGCAAGAAATGCCCATTTTTTAACCGAAAAATAAAAAATTATTCAACTTCCTGTCCCGCCTACGAGAACTCGTGCACGACATCTGTGCACGCCAGATACACGTACACGACTCCTCGCACCTGTCAGTTGCGATTCGCGCGAACATGGAAGATACAGTTAGTAGTTGACAAGTAGTTGAAAAGTTGACAGGCAGCAGAGCCCAACTCGCAACCTGATTGGTTAGCTTTTACCGGACCGCTCTGCAACTTTGGAGGGACTTGGCCGGACATATAGGTGACCTAGAGAACTCGTTATTTTTTCGTAATTTTTTTCGTTTTTCGTTTACATTGTGGCAGATAAACATTTGGTGGTCATGTTTTATAAGATGAATTAATTTGAAGATGTTATATTTTTCATAAATTCTTCCGATAAGAGTTGGTAGTTGTGGTATTTCTTTGCAATAGAAGTGACAACACACCCAAAGATGTTTAAAATGCCTTTAAATAAGTTACTTTTAAAGTGCTTTATTTGTTTCTTTCAATAAAGAGAAACTTTGTGATTAGTTACTGTTCTGGGGGAAAGACTTAGAGAGCTGCATAAGTGGCTGCAGATCTTTGAGCTGAACTGAACAAAACGTTTTGGATCTGCAAAGTAAACTTGGTCTCACAGGTTCAATCAGTCACTCAAGAGACATGATAGGATTTCCACAGCGTGAGGTCCAGGTATAATTACCGTGCCCTTTTCGCTCAAAGGAATAAACTATAAATTCAGACCAATCGATAGGTGCATGACTGAGAAAGATCACTTCTATTTTTGCTGTTGCCCAGCCAGTTTTCAATCACTCGTCTCAGACCAGTGGGTGTAAGGGCCATTAGGTGTCTTCTGAATGCGTCATTGCAAAAGATAAAGGGTGGGCTGATTTATTACAACTCTTTCTAAGTCTGACTTATGGACAGAAGGTTACTAAAAATACCTGGCTTAAACATGAATCAGCAGGGTCAACTCACAAGTCCAACACTAAAGATAGAGACTTTAAAAGAGCAACAGGACACAATTTACTGCCCTGTCTTGTCAAAGGTGAAATCCAGCCTCGTCCAAAAGGTATTTGAACAGAAAGAGATGTTTTTCTGCGGTTTAAAGAGTAAATATTAGGATACGACCTGTCCCAGTGATTTAAAATGCCTCTCAAACATTGCCACTGTTTAATATTATGTCAATTCTCACATCACAGCTGGTGTTCCTGCTGCGGAGGAGTCGGGGTGGGAGACGGAATCTGTCCTCAGAGCCATTTACCTACTCGAGGCATTTCAGGAATTTTCACACACGCATTTATCCTCGTCTTGTCTACCGAAAAGACATCATCCATCTTCTGCAAATGAACCCTGTTTATTGGATTCCTATGTGGAAGCGACACAAAGACAGGAAGGAAGCACAGTGTCTGCCGGCGGACACAAAGAGGTGCTGAAGGAGACGGCACAGAGTCTGCAGAAAAAAACCCCCACCTGAGGGGTCAAAGGTGACATACCAGACATCAAAGAGGAGAGATGTTTAATATAGATGTGAGGAGATTTATTTTCATTTCTATAAAGTATTTGAAGTACATTTCACGCCAAGTTATTATGAGCTTTCAAACAATTAACCTGACAATTGATTCTGAGCACACAGCTTTACAAAGTGGAGTCTGAGACGCCAAGAAAAACAAGCAGTCAGATGATCAGACGTACTTTAAACAATCCCCAGTTAATGCAGTTATATAAGAACCATATTTGCAAATGAAAACAGATATGAACATGCCAAAATATGCCATTAAAATGTTTAAGTGCATCGTAACGCTGTGTGCAACAACATGTACGGTGGAGCTTGGCATGGACATTTACAGCGGACTGTATAGATTAACATTTATCTTTCTGACTTAAATTCATTCTTGACCTTTGAAGCAGCAGTTGACAAAAATCAGCTGTTCTGAAGCTTCCAGTTACATCACATGATGCTGATCGGCACGTGGAGTTTGAACACAGGTCTGTTACTTACCTCGGTGAGTCTGACTCTGTTGATTTCACTTTCGGGAGAAGGGAAGGATCTCAGTTTCACAGTGCGAGTTGCCAACGTAACTGAGCTTGTTAAGTTTGCTGTATGTGACCTAATAAACCGAAAATGAGTCAGACTTACTGAAATAAGCCTGACTTAGTTTATAAACTTACTTCATGGGAATCCTCTCAAGTCTCATCTCTAATGGAAATGTAGATTTTCAAATTTTCATTGGCGGGAAAATGCAGAACAGTAAAAATGGAAATTTGAACGTTCACAGTTAATCTGTTTTCTTGTAGACAAACATTATGCATACCAACCATTATTTATTATAGATTTCTTCTTATATCCCACTCATATATTATATTCACCGATGTTTCCTAATTCAGGATTTGTTTTGCATTCTAACACTCTGCGCACAAACGCACATTTGAGTGCTGAAAAATGTGTGAGTTTTTTAAACATCTGTATAAAACTATAATACAAGGATTTATTAGAACATTATGTTACAGAGAATTGAGGATACTTTATACTATATTTAAATTTTTTAACAAAGCTACATATTAAATTAAAATAAAGGCAATAAAATCTGAAGTCACATCACTTATAATAACTGGGAGTCAAGCTTGTATTGATAACAGATATTGCTATTTATACGGCCAAGGAAGGCCTGTTTTTTTCCTTTTTACCTTGAAAAACTGATTTTCTGAAAATCCTGAGCCCCGACATTGATCTCTACTTGCTCACAGTCCGCCTGTTCTGCCGCATCGCTGCATTTCTTGGCGCATTATCGTAGCCTGTAGATCAGTGGCATCATGTGAATGTGCAGGAATGTGTCTCATTCTTGTGAACAGTAACCCCCTGATTAATTCTTTGCTCCAAAGCAATACGAATGGTCTCCACAAACTGGTTTGTTGTTTGTTTCGGTGCCTGAGGTGACCCACAGATCTCTGCAATGAAGTTTGGCGAATAAAATGATAAGGAAATTTGGGTTGACTGCCATGTAAGAATAAGACGTCTTTAGGAAATTACTTTATATGGTTACATTTGTGTTGTTTACTATAAAAATAGCATGCAACAACTATTAAAAAGGTCTTAAAATAGTCCTTTAATATATTTAGGAATACAAAATGATTTAAAACTTGTCTCCCAGCCAAGAGGAAAGGCTACTCTGATGAGAGTTTCTTACAAACCATCTGTACACGTCGCCTCCCCCTCTAGCTTTGGCTCCATGGGTTCCCAGTAAAGTGCATCAGCCCAGGCCAGGACGTGAATGAGCAAACAGTGAAATTACTCCGAGGTTACACAATCGCTCTCACGTCTCCGCTGCATTGTGCTGCACCCTGTAGACAGGGTGAAAACATGGAGCCACTTCTTTTAAACCACACTGCAATCTCCTTGGAAACACTGTAGCTGCAACTGTGCAGCTCATTTGGCCCCGGGCCTGGAGGGACGGCCTGAGTTTCTCACAGACGTCCGGGGCATTTCAATTAGGCAAAAAAAAAAAAAACTCTTAAGACACACTAGCCACTACTTAAAAAACAACAGCTGAGCTTGAGACAGGAAGCTCAGATATTTTCCCCCAAACAGAAGAGAAGGAGTATCACCACACATTTAGAATCTAAATGATGAATGCCTGTCACGCAGCCTCCAGATTGACTCCACTCTGTTTACAGACTCAGATATTAACAAGTCATTACAAGAAAAAAGATTTTGCCAAATTGCTGGCTGCACCCCCAACAACTATTTCATTTGTCTTACAGGCACAAATCCCCAGAGGAATATTTCTTACATCTGTCAAAACTACACTTTGCTATGTTTCTTTCACCTCCTTTCTCATAATAAACAGTGCTGCCAATAGGAGCAGAGGGGGAGCGACCGTGAATGAGGAATGATACTGAACGAGTTTCCATTGTATTGCTGTTTTTTCTGGCAGAAATCGGTTGATTTCAAAAGAGCTGTGTTTGTACTGAGAGGCTGCAGTAAGTCTTGTCTGACTCTTTCGTCAACAGGCACGATAAACACAGGTCTTATGGCTACAAGATGTGATTCTGCTCGGAACATTTTGGACTACAGTTTTCTTATGAATAAAAGATTGAGCAAAATACCCCTTTCACTTAAGCCATCGGGATACTGACACATGAAGTACCAGCAGGCCTGATAAAACAGAGAAGGCCTGTTTTGTTTTTGTTTTTTCAATTTTACTTCCCTTAATGTGGTAAGAGTCGTTGTAAGACTCGACCATAAACATGCAGGGAAACAGGAAGTGCAGCATGTTGTACACCATAAAAGGAAACCAGAGAGCTACTGGGACACAAAACGTGCCAATTGCTGGGATCATTTATTGTGCCGATCTTGACATTTGAAATGTGTTCATTACCGCATTTAATTACTGCACTTATCGTGGCTTATTTTTTATTATGCACAATAAAAGTATTCATTTGCTTGGGGTTCTGTTTGAATGAGCATTAAATATGATACTATTTATCACCAATAATAGATTATATCTTAATAGTGAACTTTTTTAATGCAAAATAACAACAACAACAACCACCAAAAAAAGAAACAATGACTACTTTTGTTTTACTAACTTTAAAAAAGGATGAATAATTATCCACATTGTCTAAATGTGTGTCTATTCATCTGGTGGCACCGCATGCATTCAACACAGGTCATTGGAATGGAAGCCAGTTTTGTATAAAACCTTTAAAAACAGATTGAAATGATGAGAATATTAACATACCTGGAGGTCACATTATCCTGCAGGGAACTGAAGGGAAAATCCAGGATCTTTGTGCTGAAAATGTTCAGCCTCAAAATCTGCTGAGTTACAAAAGTAAGCAGCGGTGTGAAGCGGGCCCATAAATCACACTCTGCATGTGACAGACTGCATTTTACAGCTGAATAACGGTCATTTACAAACATTTTTTTTATTTGAATCTTACTTTTTTGAGTTTCAAAGCATGCAAAGAATACAATGTTAGAGGTTGTCCAGCAGTGCTATAAAAAAACAGAAATATAACTTCTGGCAATTTGGGATTATTTTCATTACATGTAAGACTTTATGTTCTACGTTTAAACACTATGTACATGTGGTGGGCTTTAACAGGTTTATTCTGATATTCTATAAAATGGGGCTGTTTTTAGGAGAAACATTTTTTAGGTATCCACTTCCTATGTTCCTATAATTGAAGAGCTAAAAATAACGTGAAATTGCAGCACGAACAATGTATTTAAGGTAGGGCTGAATAACGTGGATAAATATTATCAAGATTCAATAAAATTGGCTGTAGTTTGTGTTTTGTATATCAGCTCTATCATATCAGCCAAAGAAATACAAACATTAAAATAATATCTTTCTTGGTTCTTGTATTTTTGACTTTTGAATCATTGAATTGGCCGGAAAAAAATCTGTCTTATGATATATTTTAAAATAAAGACAAAAAAAACCCTTTTTTAATTCTTCCACTCTGTACAATGGCTTCTGATACCAAATGGCACAAGTAGCCATGTCAAGCCAATCCACTTTTCCACAGTTTACTAGCTGAAGTCAGTTTTATGCCAAAACCAGCTCCCTCCTCCTGTTGTTGACCTCTTTATTATCAACTCTCCACTGAAAATAAAAAGATGGCAAAAATCTTAAAAGCACGTCTTATTGGCAGTCTTGACTGTCATGTAGATGTGCTTTTTAGGATCAGCTGTCACAGTAACTGACGGCTGCATGAACACAAATGGACATGAAGCAGCTTCACTGTGTGACGAGCCAGACAGCTCCACTGTTCTGAACGCTGTATTTAATCTTTTTTTAAGTGCGCTCACGTACACAGCGTTCTGGGAAACGACATAATGTAAAATGTTCAACATATTTTTCTTGCAGACGACAGTTCATTTTTTAAGCAGAAATAATCTGACTGTGATAAGGTAATGCTCCAAATCTGTGGCCCTCTTGCCATCAAAGCAATGCTCACCAGAGTTCAATGTGACTGATGATTTAGTGAGGCGCCCGGGCCTGGGAACAGCTCCCCTGAATGCTGTGTGAGTCTGGGTAAAAGAAGTGGGAGAAAACAACACAAACGCTTGTCTGCACTATTTCCTGTAATGACAGTAATTAAAACAGAGAGAAGATAGCAGCTCTGCTCCCAAATGGCATGCTGGCACATTTGAATGTCCATTGTGTGTGTGTGTGTGTGTGTGTGTGTGTGTGTGTGTGTGTGTGTGTGTGTGTGTGTGTGTGTGTGTGTGTG
>JAOWBC010001868.1:10905750-10920178 GCA_028566105.1 Hypoplectrus providencianus | reverse complement strand
ATATATATATATATATATATATATCTTTGTATCAATATTCTCAACCCCCTTATTGGCTCGATGATTAGGGGCCGATTTTAACTACTTACTTCTGGTTGAACCTGCACATTAACTACTAACTGAAGCTGTCAAAGAAATCTAGTGGAGAAAAAGTTCATCTGCAAATATTTGTACCATAAAATAGAAGCAGTCAAGTGAATCACATATTCTTAAAGGTTCTAAAGCACAGAACCTGAGCGGATGTACTTTGAGACTTTCCACCACTGTGGGTAAACTAATTATCCCACCAGAAACAAATGCAAAGACATCCAAATAAACCTGCAGAAATTCAGAACTTTGTAGCTGTGAATGTTGCTATGACATCTTTCTAGAATAGCCCAAACTGGGCTCACAGACAAAAACACACCAGAAAAACTGGTTTGAGCAGTGACTATTTCCACAAAGTCATTTTTCTTCCAGGGATATGATTAAACACTGTATACCTAAATATCATGACACAACTAAGATGTTTATTCCTTTCAAGCTCCTCAAAAATAAATCTAAATCTCCAGTAAATGGTCACATAGCTAAAGGGATATTTGTTACAAGGTTTTTCTGCTATGTAGGATCCTGTATTCATTGTTGGCCAGTTTTCAGTTTAAGAACAGGCGGGCTGGCATCTTGTCCAAAACAAGTGCAACTTCCTTTGTGCCAGTACAAATTGAAATAGAATTGCTTTGTTGGCCAAGTTTATTTTATACACACACACACACACACACACACACACTCCAAGGGATTTGTTATCTGCAATGCAATGTTACATTTAGTAAGTGGTTGTCAGCTCTTCCTTCAGACTGAAGATGAGGTCTGTCAACTCCAGTGTCCAGGAGATTTAACTTCCAAGAGGAGGTACAACATTTTTATTTATTTTTTAACCAACTTTCTCACCTATGGGACATTAAATATGCTGGTATTTCTGTGTCTTAGTTGTTTTCACCTGCACTTTTCAGCCCAGTTGATGTAACATTATTGTCTTTTTTTGTTTTATTCTGTCCCTGAAACTTCAAACTGCACTTTACTTAAACGCTACTGTTGTAAATATGAAAGGCTCTACATAATACAGTTCTACATAGCGAGTCAACTTAATTTCTAACACAACAAATATCATGCAAGTGCAACAATACAAGACATAGCAAGACAGCTAATAGCTATTGCTCACTACTCAAACAGGAAGAAAGCAGGTTGGTGTCTGTCTGCAGTTTTCTGTTTCAGGAAGCTCACAAAAAGCCCCTTTGAGATTTATTCTTGTGTGGCAGCACCGTGTTCAACCACTCTCTTATTTTCCGCTATCGGTGCTTTTACTTCCAGCTTTAGTATCCCTGTTACTAAGACCTCAACATGAAGTGCAAAAAACCTTAAATGAACTGAGACACTGGATGAGGTGGCTTAGCATTTTTTGTCGGAGAAATTTGTGGATGCTGTGTGTGCTACAAATTAAATCATGCTTAGCACCATTAAAGTGGAGAAACAATTACTAGTTGAATATATGTGTGTATGTGTGTGTGTGTGTGTGTGTGTGTGTGTGTCAGAGACAGCTACTCTAAAACCTGGGCAAATAAAACCAACTATAAAACCTAACTTTCCACATGGTGGATACCATTAAAGGTAAAATATTCAGCAAGTCAGGTTGAGGCAGCAGTTGATTTATTACACTTTTAAGGCATGTAAATTGAGCTATACATTTTGTTTGAATAGTTGCACCAGGCTGTAAACAGATACTTTCGGACAGATAGCACCATCAACACTGGGCCACATACAGCACCACCTATATGGCTGTATACATTCTAATAAGGGAAGTTTTGTTCAATTTGTACACAAGTCACTTCAATAGGACAAACATATCATGGGTTGATTAAAACTTCAAGCCAATAATATTATGCTGCAGATTAATTTATTGTATCCAAAAAATAACAACTGCACATCCTGTTTGTGTGCTTTCGTACTCAGAGCCAATAAAAGGGCTGGCTCACGGCTCATCGTGGCATCCTTACAATAGTTTTGATGATATTTTCTCTACGCCACCATAAGCTTGATGAACTGGAGGCTTGTCTGCAAATGATTTATACAGCAATGATGCGAGAGACTTCCTCGCAGACTCTCAAGAAGTCAGAGTTCGATTTCGAGTGGTAACAGTTTTAAAGGCAGAGCTGTCAACACATGACTTATTATTCAAGATTCTTCACTTTATGGGAGATAAGGGTCTGATATGAATTCCAGCTCAGCTTTATGGAGGCACTGGTTGTCTCCTTTGGGCAATAAACTGTGAGAATTCTTTAAAAAAAAAAATATGAATGGAGTTATTCACACAACCAAACCCCCTAGATCAGCTAGATTTTGTTGTACATTAATGCAATTATCATTAAACTGTGTTTTACATTTCCTGCCTTTTTTTCCTGCGCAGTGACAGGTGATTTCTCTGAGGCTCTGCTGAGCACCACAGAGCACTTCACTCTCCTCTCCATTAGTTAAACAACAACAACAGCAATGTTGTATACAGCGAGTGGAGGAGATGAGTGATAAATGGCATACTGTATGTTATGGTCTTCCAAACTGAAGCAGTTTTCCTTCCTGACTGCTGCTACGTCGAACCTAAAGGGTCAGTGCTGCATTCATAAGCAGGCTGTTTACACAGGCCTGCATGTTAGTGTGGTTTTATGGCCCACATTAATCACTCCTTATGTACGTCCAGGGCACACAGTGACCTTACATTGTTGCTCCAAATGAGAAGAGCACAGGCAAGAAAACAATAAAAGGCCTCCTGCTGTACTTTGTCCTGATTTCACACAGCCTGTGTCGTGCTCAAAGGGTAATTCCAGTTGGGAGTCAGTGATGGTCAAATCTGAATGGCCTAGTTCACTCCGGACCACAAAACACTGAAGGGGATTCTGTTGAGAATAAAATCCCTGTTGTTCAGCCACCTTTGTTCCCACTGATGGTTGAATGAAGAGTCAAGGGTTAACCCTTTTGGTACCATCTTCTAATTAGCCATTCCTCATTAAAGGATGTCTTATTAATAGTTAATGAAGCTGTTTGTAATGCTTTATAGATCAGTTATAAGCTATGAATTATAAATAAGTTGTGGTTTCTCTCTGACTTTTTTGTCAAGCGTGATTCTTTGTGTTTTTATTTGTCTTCTTATTTTAATTGTGGTTTTGGAGTTTGATATGTCAAGCTGTCCATTCTTACACAGTGCTTAGGGAGTTTATGAATTACTTACACTTTTGTGTTTTGGTCCTGGAAAAGCTAAAAAAAAAAAAAAAAAGAGAGAGAGAGACTATGCTGTGAAATTGAATAATCAAAAGATCTGCTTAGCTGTGACCGGACAATATCTGTTCAAGGGCATTTTACAAATGGTCAATTAAAGAGCAAAGACAAAAAATAACAAGTCATTATGAAAGACATAAAAACAGCAAACAAGATTATTTAATCTGGCAACCCAAAAGTTATTCAATTCGATGGCGGATATTCCATTATAAGTGATATAAAAAGCAAAAGTAAATATTTATCAAATGTCAAAAAAGACATTAATCCTAATTTATAATGTCTTTATTACCAAGTGCCCTTAGCGTGGGAAAACAACACCATGTACGCTCAAAGCATTTTGCAGGGAAGCTTATGGCACAAATTCGATGCCACGTGGGGCCCATTGCTTGTTGCTTCGCTGCAATTTGATTGGCTGTTTGCCAATCATTGCTGTCCTTATTGGCTTGTAGCTGGCAGAAGTAAAAGTTTCTCTTAAAGAAGACACTAACTGTGGTCACCATGAACGATGTGGACTATCTGTGGAAGCACACATTTGACCGTCCGCATTTTAATCAAGCCCCTGGTAAATGTGCTCATGTTGGGATGGTTCAACAGCGGTAAAATAGTAACTGGGAACTGTTTTCCACTTCCTTTGTGTGATCTTTAGCATCTTTGCGAGAGGATTGCCAAACATGACAGCAGCAGAACAATGGCATAAATTTCAGTTGCACCACAGAGCAAACACAGCGACCAAAATGGATAGCAGGTACAAAATAGGAAATTAAGGTAGAGTCTGGGATTATGGAGAAAGACTGTTGAAAATTAAACTCAACAAATGAACAAATTTGCCTTTAGAGCATTAGCATGTACCAGATTTACAACTTAAGATATAGGATATATGATATATAACATTAATACTTAATTCAAGCTTTAATTTACCCTTAAACATGACAATTTTTTGGTGATCGCAAATTTTTATGGAGCATTTAACAATAGCTGTTTTGAGCTTTTTTGACACTGGCATGTGAGTTTTGGAGCCATTACATCATTGATTCTGTCAGCCAACCACCGACCAAAAGGGATATTTTAAGTTATGTGGCCCTCTGCTGTGAATTGTGTTTGCCTCCACTGTTCTTTTGTTTTGTCACCAGATAACATTGTGACATAAGGACATTACGTCGGCATGAAAAGGGTCTATATATCCACGGCCTTCCCTCTGTCCTTCACACAAGCAGGAATCGAATCGTATTTAAGGACTCAATGAGGGTTGTCTATAGCCTATACAATGGATTTTTTTTCCAGTGTACACAAAGAAAGGAAAGCAAAAATGACCTTTAGGGGAAATTTGTCAAATTTGCCAAAAAGTGTATTGGATTAGAACCAAGACTCCCCTGTCAACTTGAGTTGAATGGAGCCTGTGTTAAATTGTGTGTTAAATGTGAAATAGCATATTACTGCAAATTACAAAATGGTGTAATTTTCTGGTTTTTATATCTGTCCAAAGTAGTTTTGCCACCACCATTTTCCACCTAAAGCCCCACTGAGTAGAGCCATGGCCTTTTGGCAAGCCTAATCAGTTAACACATGGAACGCTTTCCACGACAGCCTGTAGTCGGGACTCATGAGGAAGACAGGGAGAGACAGGAAGCCACAAATGAGAACAGAAGCTGTTTATGGCCTTGTGCATACCAGACTGTCCATGTATATGCTTGGATTACCCTCAGGGCAAGCGGTCAGATGCCCCAGGGCCGTGGACCACTGTTGTGCATTTAATCCCTTGTCAAGGCGATGTAATGTCTGTGTGTGCATACGCCCTCTCTGCAGGTGAAATCAAACTTCAAGGCCTCACAGAACATGTTTGCCCCGGGCCTGCGTAGCTGTGAACAAATTGCTCCTGAGTGACTTACATAAAATGTTTGTGGGTTAAGGGTTGAGCCGGCTCATGCAGCGCTTATCTCCTCAGCATCATGCCGAGGAAACATTAGAGTGAGGCAGGGAGCATCTGAGGGCAAACTGTTATTCACAGGGCAAGATCGTTATCTTCCCAGCCTAAGGCAACATTTTTACATAGACCAATCGATTGTGGAGACGGATCAGTCAAAGCCATAAAGCCTCTTTTTTCATCTCGACATATCATTCCTCTGTGATGTAAAGCTGTGCATGTAGAACACAGATAGAAACATGGTGCTGGCTTGTGCTCACTGCAGTTTTTCGACAGAAGGATGCATGTCTTATTTCTCAGCCTTGTCGAGCTGTTAAAAAATCAGTTTCATAACATGAACACAGATGCTTAACAAGCTTAAGAATTTCCGTAGTTTGGGGCCGGATGCTATTCCAGTATCTCTTGCCCCTGAGGGGAACCAAGCTAATATATCCCTTGGGGTTGTGTTTTTTTATCATCTAAGCAGCAGCCAGAGAGGTTTAAAGGGTGCTGTAAACGATACGTCTTGGTGTGCGCAGAATCAGATAGAACAGTCCAAAACCTACACATCAATGTTTAAGACTGTCTGAAAACTGTTGAGCTGGTCAGATAAGAGCCTCCTCTGAACGATCAAGGCCAAAGACATGGGCTGAGATTATCATCGAGTGAGTTGGTGAACACTTAGCGGACTCCACTAACACAAGGAGAGGAGGGAAAACCCAAACAACGACCGCATTGCAGCAGCTGCAATGAGTTCAGTCAACCACAGTGGCTGCGGTCTGGAAGCAATTACTGCAAACTCCCAATGACACCGAAATTACAACAGTTACTACACTTAGGTCAGGAATAGGAGATCTCACTTGATGTTAAGGGCATCTATTTACTTTGCCTGCCATGATTAATTCTGACCAATTTCAGATTGGCAAATTAGTTACAATCATAGAGTGCTTGGTTACTTAAGAGTACTTATGTTTTGGATACATTTATAAGGAGTTGTGTTTTTCTAAATAAATCAAAATACTCATTAATGGTATTCAGAAATGTGGAAGCCATTAAGGGGCCTACTGAGTTATTCATTCACAGTTCATTCACAGTGCAGGTGGGTGACAGACAATAAAAATCAACATGAGGTGTCTGCTGCCAGCAGCCAGCACTGCTTAGGTGCTTCTCCTTATAAGCCGTGTGTCAGTTAAAGTCAAATCAAATTTTGGTTAGGTCTTTACTTATGTGAATTTCCAAATGCACATTGAAATTTATTTAGGGAAACACGATGAAAAACACTGTGACTGGCAGTCATTTTAATGCCCAGCGTCCACATAGTAGAAAATGTACTAGTGTCAAAAAAGGCGTCCCTTGATTTGCACAAAGTGGTGAAACCCTTTGCAATACCAGTAGTAAACTGGCCAAATTCACCACACAGGTACAGCTGGCCTTTAAAAGGAATAGAGGATGACACTCGATTGGATTGATAGACCATGCCCTTTCCATCATTAAAAAACAACAATACTCTATCTCTATTGAAGAACAACCACTTTTCTGAAAATATGTTGAATACCGTGGTGGAGAGTGTTTTCTAACACTGCACTTCACATAAGTGATGAGCTGAAGAACTGGTGATAAGGTCGCAGCATATGATTCAAACCACTTTAAAACTTCCAGTGATCCTTTGTATCCGGTATGGAGGCGTGCTTTCGTTTTGTTGTTGTTGTTTCAGGTTTTAATTTGTCACCTTTCTGTAGGACGTTATACTTGACATTAAAAGGCCTCTATTAAAAAAAGTGAGATGGACCCAATGTGAAGTTGGTGTTAAGTGTAGTTCCAGTAAGTGTGAGATTGACAGTAAGCAACATGCACAATAGCAGCATCCTGAAGCAGCTGCAGATAGATGGAGTTTCAGTGTGATTCAGTTTATTATTTGTACACCTGTGCTTTTCTTACTTTGACATGTCAGGTTGTCTTTCATGAAAAAAAACACCTGTCATGATGTGACCAACCTCCAGGTGTTTTTGAAAATGTGCCAAGGTTGACTGTGTTTTGAATCAGCTTGGCAACAGGCAGGCTGTCAGAACAGGTAACCAAGTACAAAGGGGTGAAACACAGTGGCAAAGAGGCTGATGACGAGTGGGCTGGAGGCAGGTAGGCAGGGTGTAGAGGAGAGGAGACTGGGAAAGTTGGGCAAACTCTAGGGAGAGAGGGAACAGCAGGATCTGAGATAAAAGAGAAATCACGAGCCAAGTTTAAAATTTAACTGCCAAGTGAATTTCATAGGAACTTTTGTTGCAAAAAATTGTAATTGCAATGTCATTTGGACATTGTGTTTCCATGTTTAGACTGAATATACTTGGCCACTGTGTAGTTTGGACAGAGGTTAGAAAAAGTAAAGATTTCCACCCGGAAACAAAGTTACCTTGATCTAAACCTTCTGCAAGACAGAAAAGCAGGTGTCCAATGATAAAAATAATTAATATATTATCCATGAAGAAGCAGGCCGCAAAGAAATCACTCAGGGGAGAAAGATGATCACTATGTCTGAAGTTATCTTGTGATAAAACACCTCAAATGAGTAGAAACCTTTTAGAGTGGTTGAGGAATTCTTATCAACTTTTGCAATTTTCCTACTTTTTCCAACATAGAGGAAAAGCTAATCCAGCTTCCGTCTCTTGCGTTCAAAAGGAGCTGGTAGGTCAGAGAACAATAACTTTCTTCATTGAATCAAATAGACTTGTCTTTGTCCATTGGGTCAACTTGAGAAACCGCCTGTTTTATTTCTTGTGGTATCAATCAACCGCACCGTCTCGCCAGTGAATATCACCACAATATTTCAAGACTTTTCACAAGTTCAGCAGAAACAATATGTGATTAATTCTTTTTCGCTCAAAAACTCATCACTTGCGTGCTGTTAATGAAAATGAATTTCTAGTTATTCAAGCTCACGCTGCCAGCTCTCCGAAAACCAATGTTCCTTGAAATTAGCTGTTTCTCATCGCTATCATCCAGGGCATTGATCCATTACCTGAGCTCAAATTGAACGACACCTTTTCACTCTAATTAAGAAAATAGCTTTATAAGCACACATCTGCCAAACAGCAGGAACAGAGAACAGGAGAGAGAAGGTGTGATACAACGTAAAGAGGGACCCGCATGGCAAAGAGGGAGGAATAGAAAAAAAGTCTGACAGCAGTGTTACACTCCTCATTATGTGCCAGTCAAGCAAATGGTGTTAATTGTTTTTCTGCATCAGTACCCCAAAGGTCTTTTAAAAGGTATAATAGACAAGCTGTCAATCAGTGTGCCCAGTATAACTCAGCAGAGAAAAAGAAAGAAACATTGATCAGGAAATAGCTATTGAACCAAACTAAATCCATTTAATTTAAGACACGCTCAAAACTGCAGAATGTACAGCAGAGTTCATTTAAACTTCTGTTTACACCTGCGTCTTGAGCAACCACTTGTAATCTCACTTCCATATGGCCAATCCAGAAAGCACTGGAACATGAGGCTGCAGGAATGTCAAACCTACATAAAAATGAATCCTGGTACATTTTTTATCAACAACACTGACAGTATAATAACATCAAAACCACAAGATTAACTGATGGAAATGAATAATACAGCAGCACTTAACAGACAGCCTGCTGCTGGGTTTGGTTGACAGGTTGTCAAATATCTCTACATGTGAAGCAGAACTTTACATATAGCCTATTTTCAGGCATTTTTTAAATCTTCTATTTGGATGAAATTCCAGTTAATTATTGGCCCTCAAAAAGAACGCCTTTTGTGAAGTCTCCTTGCACATCTGTACATGTGATTGAAGCCTCAAAGAGCCAGTTAGCTTAGCAGAAGACCGGAAATGGGCTGAAACAGCTACTCAGTTCTGACCCCATTCACAGACCACAGACATGAAGCAGATGCACTCAGACTTATATAGAAATGCACACATTTGTCATTGTGCATGCCTGATGTCTCCCCAGTACTAACTGCAACCATGTGTTCCCAACATGAAAGAATCCGAGCATTTACTAAATATTTATGTTCTACACTCACAGTTGCACGTCAAAAATCCAGCTGACATTTGTTTTTATTGGATTACTCTGGTGATCATGTCGTCAAAGGGAAAACACATTGATTTATATGAGCAGATAATATTGTCTGAGCTGCTCCTAAGGTGGGGATGAAGAATAACTTTATCATGGCCCGAGCACTTCTCCTAACCCCTCACTCCAGGGGATGAGGCATAAATCACCAAAGTGATGAATGACTCTAAACAGAAGTGGTTTAGATGTTGGAGTTTGATCACTGGCAAGGAGAAGCACCTGAAATGAGTTTCCAGTGGGAGCAGAGTCTGGAAACTTTGCTGCTTTTCTTACAATTTGGAATTCAGCAGACGCTGCTCATCCATCTCTCCGCTCTCAGTGGCTTTGAATGGGTCCAGACCTATTTTTCGATCATCAACAGAAATACTCTATTTCCCTGGTCCTCCTCTCTGCCCGAGGATCTCATGGTCCACAACAATTCTCAGGATGAAAATATCCCCCTCCTCACAGAGGTTTGGCCATGGTCAATGTCAAGAGAGCTATCTGTTAGGCATTATTTTGGGACTTATTTACAAACTTCCACGAAAAAGTTTATTTTGACTCGTGTACTTTTTCCCTTTTGGCAAGAACTCTGAAAAGATTCCGACTTTATCACAATGTCTTCAACAAACTTTTGTGCTGCTCATGTTGTGTATCCACATGTTGCTTTGCATATTATGTAAATGCTGCAGACTGCAACACAGGAGCGATATTTTCCACAGTTTGCTGGAATGGATACAAATAACTCACATCATCATCTCGGCTTATGATTACTCTCGGCAGCAAATTCACATTATCTATTGCCAGTTATCGACTCAGCTGTGAGGATGCACTTGATGCTGGGAGCGGAGATTTATGATAGCTGCAACATATGACCCTATAAATATACTGTCTACCTTTGGGAATGATAACTCTTTCCAGCCAGGAAAGCATCTCTCTTCTCAGATTCGATGAGATGAGTCCGTCCAGCTGGCAGTTAGGGAGAATCAAAACACAGCGCAGCCTCTTTGCAGCTTTCCGAACAGCAGATGATGAACCACTGGCGACATTGTCTGATTTGCCTCAGTAACCAGTAACTCAGTAATCAGATAAAACATAACTTCAAGATAAATTCTCCAAAGGTTTACTACACATTAGCTCACACTTTACTAACTACATATTTATTAAAAGAAAAATTCTGCCTGCCAACCTGCCTCAGTGTAGACACAATCAATAGCACCAATGACCATGTATAAGGTGAAAACTTTTGTCCATCCATGGATAATTATGTGGACACCCATATGGATCCTGACAGAACGTTGCATGGCTGCAAATCAATCTAATGATTCCCATTCCCTACAGAACTCCTCTTAACTAAATAAAGGAATAGAACAATTATTTGGAAAACAACCATAACCTTCTCATATCATTTTCACTCACACTTAAAGCAGTGAAGCATGCAGCTGAGGGAAATATTTTTACAGGACATTATGTCTTGATAGTCATAAATATATCAAATATCAAGAGATTTTTCCCAGACAAAAACTAGAAATCACCAGAAACACACCATTACAAGCAGCACTATAATGTTACTTTGTGAACCAAAACCTTCCTTAACACTGATTCTTTCTTTTTGTCTTTTTGTCGTGACTCCTTATGGCAAGTTTGCAGCCATGGAGATGTGAGTTTGAGATCACTAAGTGCACAACTGTTAGAAAAGCATACTAGCATTGATGAAAGGGATGGATAAGCCTAAAGGTGTAGAATCTAGATAGATCACACAATTTGGAACGGTTTCTGAACAGGAACTGGTTCTCGATTCCTATTGATAACCACAGACAAGCACTCGAAAAACTCACTTGCCCTACCTGCTCAGCGCCAATCAGCAGACAGACACACTTAGCATCTAGCTGGTAAACAAAGTGGAGCATTTAGCAGCTAAATACTCAAATATTTCCCCAAGGAGTTGGTGGAGACCAAAAATTAGTAGAAAATGAACACTGGAATTAAATTCATGACGACTTGAATTATGAAGAACAAAATCACAACTCTACATTAATGCTCATGTTGTTTATGTTCTCTATGCCAACCTAAAAGGAAAATATGAATGTCAGTCTTGTGTTTGGAGCCAATTTCTGCAGGTATAAATTTTGCATAGATCATTTGAAATCCATATTCAAATTTGAGTAGCAGAGGTATTTTGCAAGCTGCAAGGTGATTTACTTACATAGGGCAACAAATGCAGTTGTTTATCTGCAGTAGTTAACATTTATTACTCATTTATTAATGAATGTTTGAATTTGAACCATGAATGAGCATTGCTGGTTTTAGTACATTCATTGGTGTTGGTTTAAAATGTGTCATTACCAGCTGATAAATCTGGTCCAACTGAATTTATAATTGAATAGCCCACACTAATGTAACAGCATGCTGTTGAACCTTAAGATGTACAGTATATTTATGCTTTGGGAACGTGATGGAAAACCACTGCTGGGGCAATGACCTTCTTCTCAAGCTGAACCACAGCTGTGTTGTAGATCTTTTTTTTAATACAGTGAAGGCAGGGGGCTTTGAAGAGAATCATGTTTGACGAGGAAAAGGAAGTTTCGTACGTTCAGCTTTTCTTTCTATTCAAGGGCCTGGTGTGACCCCAGAGAGCCCGAGGTCATGGTCATATCATTAGAAACCTCTTGCTGCTTTCAAAGACCAACCCGATGTCAGATGCCTGGGCTAACCAAACAAGGCTATACTATGAGAAATAGTCTCTTCCCACAGAAAATGTTATATTATCTACTATAAATATGTTTTCTGTGTAGGAAAGGCCTCCTGTAGATTCTAGAGTGTCTTGTTTTACTTTTAATTATAATGTGTACATTCCTTTTAAATATAAAAGACAAATTCCATTGACCCAGAAGCCTTTGATGGTTTTAAGCAGCTCAAAATGAACCAACTCTCTTGAGAAAAGAAAAATGAGTGTGGGATGAGCAGAGTGCACCTGGACCCGGGAGAACAACATGTTCCTTCAGTCGAGTGAAGAAAATTGATCTGGATAGACGGCTTCGGCAGGTCAGAGCTCATCTGTTTTAACCTCTGCGCCTGCTTCTTGAGGAGCAGTTGTTACACTTGTTTGTTTGGCGTTGTATAACACCCCAGGCTCAGAGATGTATTTACAGGATGTTCTTAAAAACTGACCGCCAGTGATGCAGGCTGAATCACCATCACTTTACCCAAACTCGGGTAAAAAATAGGTTTTCATTAAGGTTTCAGAGCTGAGCTTGGGTTGTCTTGGATGTTTTCTTGTGGATCAATGAATAGAAATGGGTCTGCTCACTTCACTCTGCTAAACAAGCAATTATTCACAGCAGCTGATGTGCAGTGTACAGATTGTCTATACTGACAATTAGGATGTTGTTTCCTACTTTTGTGCGTGTAAATAAACATTAAAGGACAAACCTTCCTGAATGGATTTGGGAGTAGCCTGTGTCAATCCTATTGGGAAGTGGTGAAGTAACTTCAGTTGGATAAGATGTTCCAAAGTGGCTTTGTTTTGCACTTTACTTGAAATATAATGTGTAATAACCTATTACAGGGTTTTTTGTATTATTACAGTTTGTTTTTGCAGCAAGATAAGATCAACTCTGCTGATGCCACATTGGATGGAATCACAAAGTCTGTCAACATTCATAAGCAGTCTTTTGAAACCGCATAACAGATAAGAACATTAATTTATCAGAAAAAATGACAGCAGACTATTGCAAAATTGTCACCAAATCCAGCACAGTCCGCCAAACTCTACAAATATTCATGGCATACATTCAAGGCAGATTACTCTGAAAATGTTGGCTTTCTCAGCCAAAAATACATCGACCACATTCCAAAACAAAACAGTTATCCTGAAACAGTCAGATGAAAATCCACAGAACTGCTTCCCTGATATTCACTCATAAGTCCATTTTATTCATGCTGTTATATAAGGGCTATAATAATTCATTCATGCATTTGTTATAGAATATTGTGAGATGGTTTATTTTTAAATGAGAAAAAGAGAGATTGACCATGTTCCTGTCTATGGAAGCCACTAAAGGAGAATTCAGATACAGGATACATGAGGGTCTGGTTTGGTTATTCCCATTAGGTGGGAGCTGGGTTGGAGTATTTGTCTGGAAAGACAAACTTCAGTCAATGAGCATATCAAAATGTGACCTCACACAAATGGTTTTACTCCCTTCCTCTCTGAGCTGCTACACCCTTTCTCATCCCCCACGCCCTCAGGTCAGCTAATCACCTGTTCCTGACAGTGCCAAAAAGCTCAGAGGGGATTGTACCTTTGCTGCTTCAGAACGGAGGCTGTGGAGTGACCTGCCGCTGCACATTAGACTGGCCTCTTTACCGCCTTAATTTAAAAATCATCTTAAACCAACCCTTGGCATTCCACATCATGTAGATAGTGATTTTAGGTGCATTTTATGTTGGGCATGTTATTAGTTTGGCTAAAAATGCTAAAGAAGCACATTATAGATTAGTAATCCATAATGCAGTAGAGTTACTCCTCACCAAGAATTTTGCTTTTTCTTTGTCTTCCTCCTTCTTCATGTTACTTTGTCTGAACGAAACAACCACAACAACACAAACGTTTCCTCGAAGTATTGAGTGCATAATTTTAATGAGTGGCTTTTACTGACAGCAATTTATTGAACTCAGAAAGGCCCAGCGCCAAGTTTAAATTTTGTTTGTGCTACAACATTGATTAACGAACAGAAATGTCCTTATCGTTCACCCACTGAAACAAAAGCTCCACTCCCTGATTCTCAGTTCTCTGTTTTCCCTTTTTAATTTCCTTGATGGGATGAGACACAGACTGAGGCCAAATATGGGCAGCAGAAAAGAATGTAAAACTGACTGTTAGTCATAGTCAAGATCCAAATTTGTGATTGTCATATTTTTGATTTTCAATTGCATCCACTAAATTTTTGGTGTCTAAGAAAGACGTACAAAGAAAGCTGGAACACTATAATTTATCTGATCTGTTCTTATTGTCAAATCAAGATTAGTTTGTCAGCTCCATTTGTTCCATCAAGTACCTCTGACAAAAAATGCGCGCACGCACACACACACACACACACACACACACACACACACACACACACACACACACACACACACACACACACAC
>JAOWBC010001868.1:10889265-10900041 GCA_028566105.1 Hypoplectrus providencianus | reverse complement strand
ACATGACTCAGTATTTCCTGTTATTTATGACTTTGAAGCACCAAAACTTCACTCCTAGACAAGTCCTTGAAAAAAAAAAAGAAAGAATTAGAGGAAGAGCTAATCATGTTCTCTCTCTTTGCAACTTGGCTCCTTGACTCTATTTATGGGCCTTCCAAAATCATATTACTAATACCAAAAAACAGTTATACAACAAAAAGTAGTTTCTAGGTCTCGGCATATTACACAACATCATCCATATATGGTGTGGGAGAGACTACACAACCAGGCAGCAGGAGCCCACTCATTCAGGTGGGCCGCTATAGATTGGGACTGTGAGTGGGCTTCACTACCAGCTGGCATCTATCTGCCTATCGATGGGATAAAAACATCAAAACAGCTATAAGAGGAATTTTACCTTGAAATGAGAAACTTGTTATATAAATGCTGATGGTGACTTCTAGACTTCTTTGCCTCCAACATTTATTCTCAGTCAGTGTCCTCCAGGCAGGTCAGAAGCTAATCAAAAGTGATTATACATGTTATTTACAGTCATCTTAATCAAATGAAGTGTCCATACCTTCTTTTGGTCCGTCACAATATTACTTAAGTACAGCGTTGAGGTATTTTATGCTACTCCATTCTTCCACTCCACTGCATTTGTCTGATGGTTGAACTTTTCCATTTTTTTAGAAATTCAATAAAAAAGAAGACTGTAGCCTTACCAAAAAACATTTCTTTGTTAGAACCCCTTGTCTTATTTCAGATGTAAAAGTTGTTCATTTCAAACAAATTTTAGCAGCTATGAGCAGATAAAAGGTTGACACCGCTCGGCTGTTGTCATGCACATTTCTCCTTTGTTTGATCGAGTAATATGCTCACATCTGATCACCGTAATCGACCAGAAATTTATCACAATCACTAGTCATGATCATATAATCGACCAGCCCTAGGTGTGGTTATTTCTGATCAACACCTGAGATCATATAATAGCTAAATATTTTGTTGGTTAGATATTGAATAGATATATTAGAATTTAACTTTATCAGGACAAAATATTTTTGTAGGATCTATGTAAGATTTTGAGTGCCGGATTTTAAATTATTGGAGTATTTTTAAATTGAACCTATTGGTACTTATACTTAAAGCAATAAAACGTAGAATTGTTGTTTATTTCTTCTTTTTTTGCAATACAACGCATCTCAAATTTCAGAGTGCAATTCAATACACAGCTGTCATAAATATGAACAGCTGCACACTCTCTATATGAATACTAGTGAGTAAACAATTTTAAACATTAAGCATGTGCAGCGACACAAAAACAGCTCTAAGGTCAGTTGTGTTCAGTGTGATCAAATAAACTGTGGCTCTTTTTGAGCTGAATAATGCAGAACATATGGTGTCGCTGTGCCCAACATTGCCGTGACAAGACTGGTTTGAACTAAGCACAAAATACAAAGGGACCTCTGACCCGTTTAACTCTTCACAGAAGGAAAAACATTCAACCATGATCATAAAACCCAACAGCTTCTAATGCAGAAGATGTGGATTTTTTCCAGAAATGAAAGGAACTACTGTTTTATAATAAAATGTGCCATGCCAAACTGGAAACATCCTTCAGCTGCCCAACTTTGACAGATTAACTTAAATTATAATGTGCCAGCAGAATAAATACATTTTTGACATAGCAAAACAAACTATTCTATCCGTGGAAATGTGTTTATCTGCAATCTAGAGAAGAAGAAAAAACTCCTTTCTTAATCTTGTTTGATATATGTGAAAAAGACTGAAATAATGACAAATCGCTGAATACTAGGAGCCATGTCTTTAAAAAGAAATTATATTACCCCATGTTTCTTATAATTCAAGATTTATATTGTTTGCACTGCCAACAAGAAAAGTTGATTCTCTCCTACTCAAAGCAAATCCTCACCACTGAGGCACATCAAAAGACAGAGGATGCTCTTTTTGCAGTCCGTTGAAAGATATGAAACTTTTTTATAACCCAAAGCATTTGGCAGCATGCTAGGCAGCAAAAGCCTTTATGCTATGTGAAAGCTCAGAGGACACAAGCAAGTGAAATGGACAGTGAAATCTGCTTCATTCCAGCACCAAAATCCGTCTTAGATATGATATAATTTGAGGTGACTCATCTTTCAGGAAAGATGCCCATAATACCCAACTCCTCTGGAGTCTGCTGAAGGGTTGAACAACTTTGAGTGCATCTAATGCCTCATCCTCTCAAGAGGAATGCTGACCCACTAAAAAATGTAAGGATCTTGTAAGGAATGGGCAATATTTGTTATAGATGACTGGGTTTTAATTATGAACTCATACCGGCCCTCATCTACTAAACTACGAGGAACTACTAAAAGTTAATAGACGTTTTAAAAGAGAAAATATTATTTGTTAAGAGATAGAATTCTTGATGCTGTTTTATCTAAGTCTTCTTTGAGAGGATAATTTTAACGAGCTCTAGTAATAGTAATCAATTACTAGAGCTGTGTGATATACATTGACACAACACATTCTTTGCAGGTAGTCACAGTGTCAGAATATGACAACACTATTGTGACTTGCAATTTAGGCAATGTTGTGCAAAAGTTCAAAGATGAGGGAAAAGGTACAATCTAACATAGGCAATGTCTACTATCTGCCTTTTGCTATTGTGCTCTCTCTGCAGACTAAACAGCCATGGACTTTGGACTTGCGGATTTCGAAACACCACAAGCACTTTCCTGCCATTATGGTGTTGTTTTGATTTTTTGACGTGAACTCCCGGGGCTTTCTATGAAACGGTATAACGCTGCATGCCTGATTGCCACTGAAAAACACATAACCTCAAGCAGACAACACAGATATAAACATTAGAAACCAGGAACTACAGCCACCAACAGTCAAGAGCAAAAATAACAGCTGAGCGGTTATTGCACAATGTGTACTCGCACAACACAATATAAATATTAAATACAGACAACGTTGCGTTTCTATGTAGCACGTTGGTTAGTTAGGATTTTGTCTGCACAACGATTAAGTTAGTTTATGCACTCACCTCACCTCTGTGACGGCCAATCTTCGCATCTTATGCAAAGCGAATTCTCCCAAAGTTGCTGTTTGCCCGGTTCAACCTCTCACTTCGGTAACACCCGGTGTTAAATAACTCCGTCTCTAGGTCTGAAGCTCTGCAGATTATTGTCCCAAACAGTAGAAAACCTTCACGCCTCACTGAAGGTAAGAGTTACAAGGTAAATGTAGAAATCGCCGCGATACCATGCAATCCCGAGCATGTTTCCAGTTAGCTAGTGTTTTCAGAGGGACCCAGCATGCACCTGTAGGATGCGACATCCGGGGTGTGTCTCATAGGGGGCAAACCTTTATTTGGTCTGAAGGGCACGATGAATTAATGCAGGATGTATTTGACTTTATCATGCTATGATAGAAAAAACACACTAGAGATACTCAGGTAAAAGTCATGCATTTAAAATCTACTTGAATAAAAGTAGACGATAGAAATTTGCTTTAAAATATACTTAACAGACATACCAAAAGTAAAAGTAGTCATTGTGCAAAATGTAACATTTTCCGGAAATTTATTGGATTATATGTTTCAGCTAGAAAATGTAGATTTGATGTTAACAAAAAAAAAAAAAAAAAAAAAAGGTTTATACGATCATTGCAGCCTAAGGAATGATTCGTAGTTTGTTGTCGCTGTTGTTTTCAATGATTGTATTTATTTGAGACAACAACACAGAATGGTGTACAGAAGCCAAAATCAATCTTCTAGCAAGTGGCAGTTGACAAATTAGAAGAAAATGGACTGGAGTGGAGTGGGAAAGATAGCTTCATATTCCTATGAGAATGGGGGCTGATGGATGCTGTTAAGTCTTCTGAATATGCATGAGCCTGAAACTGTCAATTTACAGTTTAGCTGTGAAGACGCTGTTTATGATATTTCAACTTTTATTAGGTAAGTCGTCAATCATCAGCAACAACCCGGAAGAACAGAAGTCTTCACATTTTAGTTTTTTGTATTTCACCATGATTTATGGTATAGGTATGATCATTAGACTGAGAAACGTGTGAATTCTTAAAGTGATTGTATATGTATGTAAATAAACATGGTAAGATAGCATATTCCTAATGAGAAATAATTTAAATGTTATCAACATCACAGAAACACCAACGTTTATGGAAAAAAGACAAAGTCCATGCACCATGAATACTATTGCGTGCAATGTGGTGTGTTACTATAAAAACACCTACATGGAGCTGCAAACATTTTATAAAAGAGGGGACATTTACATTCAGTCACAAAAGTTACAATGTTTCTACTGTTTTATTTATTTATTTATTTATTTTTCCCAGGGAAAAAAACAACCTTTTTGTCCTCCACCAGTGTTACATGATGAGTAAAAGCTCTTAAATGGGAGGAAGCTCAGTTTTAGGAATGTGCTTGTGTCTGTACTTGGCCCATTAAATCAGTCTCTCCTCACTAACTAAAGCCAGCTCCACAGTTAGGAGCCCCTGAATTTGACCAAAATAGGAAAGTATTTCAAGAGATATACCTGTTTAAAGCACAGCGGATATGTGATTTTACTATCTACTTTTAGGCTTAAACAATTTAACCTTTCAGGCTTAACCTTGAAAATTCCTTGTCTGTACATCTAATTCATTCAAGGGACCACACATGGAAACTATGTAGATCTTATTTCAATGGTTATTTACACTGAGGTATAGGCCACACACCTGTGTCACGTTTTTGGTTTATGAATGATCTTATTGTCTCCTGTCATGAACGCACAGTGAACTTTTTGGGGCCTTCAATCTAAAAGCTGGCAAAACAGTTAAGGTTGTTTTTGTCTCTAAAGTATTTCCTTTATAATAGTCCAGTTAAGCACCCTCCCACAGAGAGGAAAAACAAATACAATGAACCAAAGAGGCAGATCTCCCTAAACGCGCAATTCCATCCCGCACAGTTGCGTAAAATCATGCAAATTTAGGCTACAGTGTGTTTTCTGTGCAGTCACTTTTTTTATGCAATGATGCGTCATGTGTGCTTCTGCGCTTGTGTTTAGGTATGTTTGGTCAGTATGGGAGAGCTGTGTGTGGTGCAGAGGAGGCAGGAGAGGACTGCTGCCCCCCTCACTTCTCCACTGAGCCCTCAGGAGAGTGGAGGGAGGACTGCATGGGGACTGGAAGGCTGCACAGAGATCGCTTTTCTGTGAGGAAACATCTCAGAAGGGATTTAGTGACGAAATTGCAAACACGCAGTTGAACCATGCAGATCTGTGACAATTAGATCGATTTCTATGCTTAGTTAAGCTCTTTCGTGAGTTGCAGTTACAAGTGATCTGAAGCTTGCTATGGAGGACCTCCTGAGCCAAAATGAGTCTGAGCACTGACAATGTCACAAACTTGTGGAAAAATGGTTCCTCGGAACTCGGCGGGACTCCGGGCGCGTCCTCCCCGGTCAACTTCGCCAACAGCTCCGGGGGGAACCACACGGAGGTGGACCTCTCCCGAGCCATCCCGCTCGGTTTGGTGCTGGGAGCTTTCATCGTGTTCGCCATCGCGGGCAACATCCTCGTCATCCTCTCGGTGGTGTGCAACAGGCACCTGCGGACACCGACGAACTACTTCATCATCAACCTGGCCATCGCCGACCTGCTGCTGGGCACCACGGTGCTGCCGGTGTCCGCCACTCTGGAGATCTTAGACTACTGGGTGTTCGGCAGGATCTTCTGTGACATCTGGGCGGCGGTGGATGTGCTGTGCTGCACCGCGTCCATCATGAGCCTGTGCGTAATATCCATCGACCGCTACATCGGGGTGAGCCACCCGCTGCAGTACCCGGGCATCGTGACGGAGAAGCGGGCTCTGCTGGCCATGCTCGGGGTGTGGGTGCTGTCTGTGGTCATCTCCATCGGTCCTCTGCTCGGGTGGAAGCAGCCGCCGTCGCCGGACGACACGGAGTGCCCCATCACCGAGGAGCCGTTTTACGCGCTCTTCTCCTCCCTCGGCTCCTTCTACATCCCTCTCATCGTCATCCTGGCCATGTACTGCCGGGTTTATATCGTCGCCAAACGGACGACTAAGAACCTGGAAGCCGGTGTGATGCGCGAGAGGATGAACTCCGGTGAGCTGACCCTCAGGATCCACAAGGGATCTCAGGTGAACGAGGAGCCCTGCAGTTCAAGCACCGGCAAGGGCCGCGCGCACCAAGCAAGAAGTTCCCTCACGGTGAAACTTCTGAAATTTTCCCGGGAGAAGAAAGCTGCAAAAACTTTGGGAGTTGTGGTCGGCATGTTTACGCTTTGTTGGCTGCCCTTCTTCCTCGCCCTGCCTATCGGTAGGTTCATACAAAACATAAATAAACATTTAACCAAAATACACCTAAACCACTTCAGTTTTAAAAGTGAATTCAATTAGCTTAGGTCCTGCAGAAAATATGTTCCAGTCATTTAAGTGTCTGTAGGAAGTTAAAGTGAGGCAGTTAAAGCTGCAGTGCTTGTAAATCATATCTATAGCTGGCACTGGAAAAGTCTCCTGGGCACCATTTGCTGCTCTGAATTGCCACCAAACTTATGAGTGGGCTTTAATATACCGGAGTGGTCATTTTATATTGCAGGAGTAAAAAATAACATCACCCATATATTATTGCAGGAATGCAGCATGCAGTAGCATGCTATAGGAGTGGATCTGAATGTATATCATCTGTGACCTCACAGTCTGTGTAATTAAGTCAGATGGCATCTTATTTTATGATACAGACTTTGACACTGTACTGTTTGAAATTTAAAAGTTGGTCCAAATTCAAAGCCGATGCTGACGTTGTGAGGCCTAAACTTAGGGCCTGTAATTTGGGATATTAAACATGTTTTTCAGAGACTGAGAAGGAATTCTTTGCAAGCTTATCCAAACATTATTAGTGTTGTCTTTGCATTAGTCCCTGAGTCTCACTTAATCTTTTGGTTCAACAAATATATTCTTCGAGTGTGCCAAGTGGAGTGTAGGTGGCCTCCGTCTGCTTCGGTTGGTTTATTCAGAGGCCTGTGGGGCCTGCCGGGGCTCCCTGATGCCACTGAGACTGGCCTGCATTCAACAGCCTGCTGTCATGACTGTTTAAGAACGAGTAGAGGAAATTAAACAATATATTCTGCAGTGAAATGCTCGTGCCATGAGCTGTGTTGCGGCAAGTTGCTTGAGATGCATAAAAGTGATGGAGTCTGGATCAAAAGGGCTCACTGAACTACAAGCATGGCGGCTGATTGTCAGGATGTTGCCCCTTCATGGGGCTGTAGGTTATGGCTGTTTGTGCGTGTGCCTGCATGTGTACACATTTACTCTGGTCATGGGGATGTGTTTACGCCGCTGGCTTTATGCTGCAGCTCATCACGTCCTCACATGGACACACACATCCTAGCCTAGGGTGGGATCACTACACAGTGTCGCAAAGCAGGAATTATATTGCTTCCAGGCAGGTGAGATACCAAAAGCATGTAACAAATGTCATTTTTACATTTAAGTTCTCATTTTCAGACCTGAGAGGCTTTCAGGGCATGGGCTTCATGAGGGGCCTGTTTATGTAACACTCACTAACAAACTACTGAGGAACCCCCGAGGGGTTTCTCTGCTCAATCTGTGATGCAGCACACTGATACATTGTGACACCATGCAAGCTTATTTCATGCTAATTTCTAACTGACCTTAAAGTTGCATGAAAGACAAGCACATAACAAGTTCACCAGTTTTCCAGAGGGGAATTCCACAGAGTCCAGCTACTATAGGTATATGGTGCACTTACTTACATACAATCACTACTCCAGAGCAGGACACTGAAACTGCCCTCAACACTGGAGTCACCTTATGTTCTTTCTTCGAGGAAATGTTTTCAGTTAAAGTTTGTATTCCTGCTTTGTTGTGTAATGCAAAACTTAGTCAAAAAACCAATGAGTCAATTTAATTTTGATAACCACTTCAAAGTTAGAGTAATTTTTCATGCAGAAATGGTAGATAATGTTGTTTTCAGTAGCTTGGATAGGGAAACTTATTGTTTCTCCCTCTTGGATATCATATTTAACTAAATATCTTTGTATCCAACAAAAACACTGTAAAAGTACATTTTCTTTGAGAAAAAAAAGGCAATTGTACCTATTTTCTGACATTTGATTGACTAAACAGTTAATCAAGAAAATAATTGTTAGTTGCAGCCCTGCTGTGTGACTCTCGCCTGAACTTACACTCCTTAAATACCAATGTGTGATAGGGAAGCAGCTCTCTTCATGTTGCTCCCTGAGTATTCATTAGCCTCCACCCACAGAGTGGGATTTCCTGTCTCACACTTGTTATTACCCTGCTCCTTCCTCTGCATACTGTCACTGATATGTATAGCTGGGGGGTTTCTAGATGGCATTGTGTGTGTGTGCTGCCATTGATGTCATGTGATTTATTTGTGGTTTAAATGTATGTTAGTGCTCATGTATGCCAGCATGGTTGAAAATGTTTCTTCAGTGATTGGGTCGGAGTGGCTGCAGATTTTTAAAGAAGTTAAAAAGGCAGCACAGGGGAAACTGAGGCCGAATGCTGCCCACAGAGCCACTGTGACCTCTGACCCCTGAAGTGTCTACCTCAGAACATGTGCAGCTTAAAGAAGTATGTGAACTCTGCCCTTCACAAATGATTTAACCTATCTGATCCAACAACTTGTTTTTGTTTTTGCACATAAATGGCAAGCAGGCAGCTTCCATTCCCAAAATCCTTTTTCAGGTTCCGAATGATCAAAGTCTCCTTTTACGCCTTTGACTTGGAGCAAAGTACGGTATGCAGGCTTCAAGATTATAAACATGACATCAAAGTTTTTAAGTTAGTGTTACTACCGGCAAGCTTCCTTGGACAGCCAAGAAGTTCAAGCACACTCACTGTATGCTGTCTTATTTAGCTTGTTTGTCAGTGAGGGTGACAAATCTGAACTTAAAGTTATTTCAGAACTTATCCACATTATGAAAAATGACACCGTAGTATTTAAATTCAGAGCAATAATCAGAGACTTGTGCAGAAAGTGACCTTAAAAGGCTTTTGGAAGGGCCAGATGTAATGGAAGCTGCCAACAAACATACTTATAGAGTTTTATTTAAAGCCATAATGTGCAGGATTGGTCCGTTGTGGTTTGGAAGCGTAATGACCAAAGTTGGCCTCACCAGCTAAACAACATCTAATCAGTTTGTTTGTTGTTTTATTCTACCTAGCTATTGGGAAAGGTCTGTACAGATACAGACACTTCTACAGGGTCCAAAGTTTCCCAACATAAAATGTATTTCATGCCACCTGGGTATGAAAAAGGGTACTGAAAGTATGAATTTAAATGTTTATCTTTTTGTTACAGAACAGCCACAAAAACTTAAAGAATGGCAGCCTGTTGTCTACAGCTACAACTAGCTGAAAACAAAAGTTTACTAAAAGTAAACTTATAGCTGCAGCTACAACTGATTCACTTTCACGATTAATTAGTCTGCCAGTTGTTTTCTCCAATAACTCTTTCCAGGAAGGAGGTTATGTTTTCGGTTCGGTTTTTGTCTGTTTGTTAGCAGGATTAGGTTAAAACCACAGGCCCATTATCATGGAAGTTGTTTGAAGGGTGAAGGATGGGCCAAGGATGAAGTCATTAAATTCTGGAGCAGATCTGAATAATGGACTGGGCGCACAAATTATTTTTCACTTTCTTGCGAGATGGCTCATGGCCTTGGTGAAGGTCTGCCCTCTCAGAGTGCCCTTCTACTTAATTAATGGTGTGCTGTATAAAATGTGATGAAATTTTGCAGAATGCCCAAAGTGATGCGTTTGCGTTACCAGTTAATTTTCCTTTCTGTCAACTAATCAGTTGACTGCATACAAGCAAACAAAGACAACATTAAACCAAGATAAGGAAACACAACTATTATTACGGGAAGTGTAAATATGTCTTGTTTTGCCTCTAAATATAAAGACTAGATTAACTCTTGTTCTCATCTCCTTACTCAGCCGAGAGAGAAAAAAAATCACCAGTCCTCAGCGGATATGCGTCTTATTTCATTGCACACATTGTCCTGCGGCTCTTTAACACCCGGCACAGGCACTAATGTCCTGTGAAGGCCTCGCATTTAGCAACATGGTGCATGCAGTGTGCCCATGTGTGAGAGAAACCAACACTTTGAGGTGTTAACCAATTGTTTCCATGTAGAGTGTTTCTGGCAGAGATACTGTGCATGTGTGCATCTCACACAAGGGCTTTTTTTTTTAGTTACATGAGCTGGCCGGCCCCCAGGGGGTTCTGGGGGTAATTGAAATGGTTTGTGAAGGAGAAAAATAATGAGAGTGCTAAGTGTCAAAGCAATGGAGAAGAAAGGAGGTGGCAGATCTGAGCTGAAGGGGCCACAGGGCAGCGGGGGTGAAAGTGAGGGTCCTCAGGATGTCAACACAATTTTCCAAAAATAGCTTTGTGATGGGTTTCATTGAAAGCAATCTACGAGGGCAATAACTTCTGTCCTTTCAGATCAAGATAAATTAATCATATTTATGGGTGTGTTATGAAACAGGATGTGTGAGTTTTTGGGGAGCAGATTGTGTGTGTGTGTGTGTGTGTGTGTGTGCGCATGTTTTACATGGCACAGAATAGGCATCGCCACTTCCAATTAGTGAGAATAACAGGATGCCTTGTTTTGTTAAGATGTTCCTGTGTTTCATAGTGAGATGTGTGTGTGTGTGTGTGTGTGTGTGTGTGTGTGTGTGTGTGTGTGTGTGTGTGTGTGTGTGTGTGTGTGT
>JAOWBC010001868.1:10813556-10826077 GCA_028566105.1 Hypoplectrus providencianus | reverse complement strand
AGCTCTTAATTTCTCCAAACCAAACCGGGGATGCAGAGCTTTCTTATTCATTTTCTTCCCAAAAAGGGAAACTGAAATTTTATCTTTTTATCTTACCATTTTGGAAGATTCTGAGGTGTGTCTCTTTGATTTCTTTTTAGGAGCAAATATTTGTTCATACTCCTCAGTTGACTCCAGGAGCCTTTTAGTTGGTTTCCGGAGACGTTTGTTCTCCCAATTCCCTGTGTAAACACACACAAAATGCAATCTGACAGAGGTCCAATCCAAGCAAGAGCAGAGTCTCCAAGGAAAGGTGCCTTAGCAATACAGGTAAACAGGCAGAACACTTTGTTACTCTTTTTATTTTATCAATCTAAGTAGATAAACTAAAAGCATCGGTTTGTGTCTTACCAGCTGCGCTGCTGTTCTCTGACAAGTCACTCTCTGCCTGCTTGTCAACTTCCAGATCTAGATCTGGTGATGCTGCCATGGTGTAGGAGCCATTCATGTCAGCAGACACCATAGCTTCACTTTTACTCTCTGCAGCCCCTTCAACCATCTGCCACCGCTTCTTTGGAGCCACTGTGGATCCTGAGTTCTTATCGAGGTAGCTGGCCGAGGGATCAGCAGCACCGGTAGGACAAGACCCAGGATGAGCCAAGTCAGCGTGGCCACTAACAAATTCCCTGCCGTAAGCCAAGTCAGCCAGGTCCGAAGAAAGGCCAGGTATGCTGAGTTTAAGTTTGGCAGGTAATCTTTGTTTTCTACGCTGCTTGTCTGTGTTTCCTATCTGAGAGCGTACAGGAAAGCCTTCACAATGGTAGGTGTCAGCCGTCATGATAGCTTTAGTCCTATTCTTGGTTTTCACTGATGTGTTTGGAGATGCTGTGGATTTCCCTGACCTCCCATTCTCTGTTTTGATCCCTGGGGTGAAACCATCACAAGAACCCTTCAGCGGGTCCCCTCCTGAAGAGGTAGGGATGACCAGGGGTTCCTCCTTGATCAGGACTGGCGATGGTGGGAGAGCGAGGGGTTTACCTTCCTGTTCTCTTGTATCATGCATGTCTTTCAGGAGCATTAGGAAAGTACTGAATTTATAATTGGAATCAGGCCGGAAGGCAGCCAACTCGGAATCACTGTTGTCCTCCTTCACAAGAGATTTAAACATTAACTCCTTGACATCCTGGAAAGCATCCATTGGAGACAAAGATGAGGATGGGGAAGTAGAAGTTGATAGATCTGGGTTTTCTGTTTTGATTTTGACCGGTTGCACAGTTGGTGTACTTGAGTCCACACACTTAGACTTTATCAATGAGCCATTACGAATATGTTTCTTATCAGGCTTTCTGGCACGCCTTTTTGGAGAACTGTGATTTGTTGAGGATGATGCATTGCTGGGTGATTCCCAGTTAGGAGACCTTTCAGTTTTGGGTGCATCAGTAGGTGTACTGCCAAGACAATCATCGGTGTGGGCGTCCGAAGAGGTTTGGCTTGGAGCCAGTGCATCTTTAAGATCTGTCTCCTCCTCTGCTTTCAGAGCCCTTGTTATCAGACGACTGCTGGCAGGAAGATTCATAGAGTGCTTTTCAGTTGAGCTGTACGACAATTCATTACAGTTCCTCAAACACCGTTCAGAATTTGTATCTTTAGATGCCAATGTCTTTGTAAATATGCTTGAGGAATCATATATATCCGTAGAATGGTTCACTTTTTCAGTAGACTTTGCTTTAGCTTTTGTTGAACTCTGTGCTTTATTGACCGATCTGTCTAGATCCTTTGACGGGGACACTGCTGTGCGTTTGGGACGATGCAATACTGGAACTGAATCCAGGTCTGCATAAGGTGAGTCCTTTGGCTCATCTTTCAGTGCACGTGTTGTTGTATGAAACTGATCCGCCATGTTGGTGACCGTTGATGACTCCTTTGATCCACCAACTATATGGCCAAATATGTCTGACAAACATTTCTTTTTCTTCTTACAAGCTTTGCTCTTAGCGGAATAGACTGCAGCAGAGTTTTTGATGAGATCGTGCTCATTTCCATTGGGGGCCATATTGGGTGATAGGGGTGGACCAGAATCCACAGAGACAGAGGGGGCCACCTGTGGCTTTGCAGTGTGCAGAGGGCTGGGCACACGCTCCTCTCCATTGACAGACATTGAAAAAGTCTTCCTTTGTCGACCCGGGAGAAGAGCCTCAGCTTCTGCCACGCTGACTTTCCATGCTGTAAGTAAACTTTTGGGTATCTGCCAAACACAGAAATATCACTCAAAATAATGTTCACAATCACATAATGACATTTTTAAAGTAATTCTGTGCATTTACCGTATACTTGTAGTCTTTCTCCTTTTGCTTTCCCCTCCGCCTCAGCACAGGTAGGTCGTCAAACTGATGGCCTCCTTCAAAAGGAAGAATGACATTCCCGGGAACCCAGGCACATTCTACAATCTCCCCAACCGTCTCCAGGAAATACATCCGACAAGGACGGGGACTGGGAGCTAGAACAAAAAGAAAAAACAGTGGTCAACTTTTTGACCACATTGCACAGTGTAGTCTATTTGGCTGGTGTTGACCTGTCATCTCCTTTACTACTTTTCATGAACAAAAGCTCACCTTTCATCTTAGTGTAGATCCCCTGCTCTGGGTCACAGGTGATGTGGCAGGGCCACCAGGGCCTTCTGTTGAATTTTGCCCAAACCAAGTCCCCTTCTATGTATTTCACAGCAGGAAGAGGCTTTTTCTTTGGGCTGTTGGACTAACCAGGACAAGAAAAACACTTTAATATCTATAACAAAAAGAGTGGGAATGTAGATCCAATCATTGGTATGTCAAGTCAAAATTAATTAGATATTTTTGAGTAAAACCGGATAAAGGAAAAAGTCCATCTTCTGCATAATCTATCTTTGAATCAAAACATATAATTTTTTAATAAACCTGATTTGTCTATTGCAGTAGTTCCTGATACTTTCCTTAAGAAATAACACTGTGCCCCTTTCAGATGTACTTAAGCACTCCTTTATCAACACCACCTATCAGGTTCCAATTCCTAATGTGTATCCAAATTTTAATTTATTATATATTACACAAGTTGTGTACTCTGTTTAGACTTCTTTGCTCACCCGCTAACTGCTATTTACATTCTATCATTAGCAACACATCTTTCTGAGTTTCAGATCCCTTATTATATGTTTGGATGTATATATATATATATATATATATATATTCTATCTACCCATTTATAACAACAGTGTTTGTTGGAGTAGTAGTAGTAGTACTGATTTTCAACTTCTTTCTGCCGTTTTGTGTTAATGTTTTAAAACTATTTCTCCCTACACATTGAACAGTTTATGTCTGAAAGAGAAATGCAATCATACTCTGAGTATTATTATTGGTAGCCGGTGGGTGGTCCTGGTGCTACTATTGTGCATAATTATCAATTCAAAGCATGTGCATTCTAAACGGTTTTCTCAGTAGAAATACATAACCAAGATAAACTTTAACAGCATCGCGTAGTCTTGTTTGTACAGAGGCAAGATAAAGTAAGTATCCATGGTGTTTCGGACTCACATTAGAGTTGGTGCCAGCAGGTGAAAGTAGGCCAGGGTCAACAGGAGAGGTAAGTTCACCATCACTGTCTGATTCCTCACCATAGCTCCACCCATCTCTCATAGTGATTTCCGGCAGTGCACTGGGACTTAGTGTAGGGTTGAGTTCAGATATAGTTTTAGACATGAGGTTAAAGACAGTAGGCTTGAATGTCCGTTTATCCACTTCTGAGCCGCTTGTGGTTTTACGGTCAGTCCCAGTGTGGTCCTGACTGAACTTTTGAGAATGGTGAAAAGGCACCATGTCCTCACTACAACTGTCCTCCCCCTCCTCATCCTCCTCCTTGATGTCACTGTTGTCAAACAGCGTGGACTCAAAATGCAGGTAGCCATTGGGGATGGGAGAGCAGCGCTCCATGCTGTCAGGACTGTGAGGTGAGAAGCCATTTCTGCTCACGTCCTGCAGAGCCTCAAAGGGCTCCATATCGTCATTGCCTGGAGAAGGAGGCAGCTGGACTGATGGTGCCTCAAACTCATCATCATCACTGATTGGGCTGGCACAGTGCAAGTGGCTCCTTGGATGGAGGTCCCTCTCTTGGTCCGGCCTGCTGACCTGAGTGTTCAGGTCCTGCAGCCTCTTCAGCGGGCTGTAGCAGTGAGATCGGTCCGGCTGATTGTACCCCAGTACAGCTGGCTGTTTGAGACTGGAGGATGGCAGTTGCACAGCTGACGGTTGGTCTGACCCACGTCTTACAATGCCACATTGGTTTCCATAGGAAGTGCCCACAAGACCGTTGCGGGGCCCCAGCTCTGGCTGGCCTGAGCCAAACACTGAGCCTACCCTATGAGCCGGCCTGTATGACTGATTCATGTTGTCATGGCTATATCCTGTCAAATAAAAAAAGAGGCAGGTTAGACGAGGGAAGTGTGTCATTTAAGTTTCTCACTAACTGTAACCCGCCGAGGATACTGGCACTTGAATACTGTGAACACAAAAGCATGCTGACAGACACTAAACATCACGGAAATAGAGCGACAATCATACCAAGCAAACAGAAACAAATAAAGGAGCATACCAGCCATGAACTGTGCGCACACACGCACTAATAAGCCGACATTGCATGGCCTCCATACTGGAGGCCGGTCGGACTGCACAAGACAAAACACAGAACACAACCTGGCTCGCTCCTTTCACGAATTTCATTCACAAACTATCCAAAAATACTACCGCTTTGTCTGATGGTTGTGGGTCATGGCGATCGCTGACTAGTAGAGTCAATGGAGGAGCGCAGAGGCTGTAGTAGAGGTGGTGACACTGAGCCATCACAGAAACACAGTGAGTGGCTCACACAAACAAGCTACAGCCACACACCGACATAGGAAGCTACTATTAACTCACAAAAAGGTCTGATCGACACTAAGTTCACAACACTATCAACACGTGGAGAAACGCGATAAACTCACCATTTGGAGATCGGTCAGCGTGAAACAAACAGCGGATGTTGTATATTGTTGCACAAAGCGAGTATTTTTCTCGGTTTGTGAAAGCGGATCTGCACAATCCCAGCTGCAGCAGCACTAGCAGTAGGCCAAGGCACAGCTCTCATTCTCTGCACTTCATCGCCTCATCAGCGGCGGCCCCCTAAAAACTGTCACCTTAAATACTAAATAACAAGTAAATCTCCATTACGCTGCAACAGCACACAGCGGCGAAATTCAGTGTGCCATTACCGGTCCCCTAACAGCCACAGCAGCTTATTTACTACATGATTTTGCCTGCTGTCGAAGTGCCCCCGGTTATGTTAAAACAAGCCCAGACTGACTGTGTTGGTGAGCAGCAACCAATCGGCACTGCTACCCAACCCCCCGTCTGCATAGGGCCGTGACACTCACCCTCCTAACACACACACGCGCACACACTTACAGGCACGCACGCAGACATTCATATGTGTGCGCGTGCACATCCAGGTGAAGTTTCTAATAATCTCTGGTATATATTAAAGCGGCCATATGACATAATGGCCGCAAAATGAATGAATGACCTGTTTTATAAATTTGCCCCATTTCTGTCTGTCCCATTGTTTCTGAGCTTAACTCTGCTGACAGGCCCGTGCTGTGTGTGTGTGTGTGGCGCAGGGAGATCGAGGCTACAAAATGATTGCAATGAGCAAACAGCCACACAACCTCTCCGCTCAAACCAAACTCCGTGCGCCATGTTGCCTTTACACAGAGTCCTCTGACATGAGGAAACAGGCCGCGAGGCGCTCAGGAAAAGAAAATGTGCCCGAAAGCGCGCATAACAACCGTGTTTTGCTCCGATTAAAAACTCCAGTGGTCGTCTTCCAGTTTGCCCTCACACAACACTCATACGGATTTGGTGCGCATATTGTAGATTACACATCACGCAATGAGCACAATAGGCTCGCTGCGGTGGGCCAGTGCTTGAAGATCAAACAAAGACCATACAGTTACATGTCGACTTGACAGCAGAGGAACTTACCTCTCTGTGCAGATTTTTAATAAACTATCAGGGTTGTCGGTTCAGATCTTTAGGTGGTTTGTTTCCCTAACAATTCAGGTGAATGATCCGGTAGAAACACCAGATATATTCGAGAAGGAACCTATCCATTCAAATTAAAAGATGAACTGTCTGGCGTTTACATTGAAACTCGGTCCTTTATTAGTATTTTTAACCGATTTTTCTATCACACTGTATCACAGCACGGCTAAAAAGTAAGATAATGAGTGTCAGTTCGTCGTAGTATAATTTAATAGGGGGAAATAAAGGTATTATTACAAGGTGATTACTATTGTCTGGGGACACGTGCCCTCTAGTGTCCACAGACAGAATTACATGCTTACGGTTTGACAGGAAATCGTTTTGTGGAAAACACAATTTCTTTTTTTTAATTTTGTTTCACATACAGTACATTAGCATTTATTACATATAGCACAAAGCATTTTTCTGTTTTTTGAAGTCAGTTTTCCTAATAAACAGCATAACAACATACATGTAAATCTGAAAGTGCTTGTCAAGTGAGTGTGGAAGACAAAAACAGGCTGCTACAATACATAACCAAAATCACAGAGTGAAGAAATAACAAATACTGTGCTCAAAGGAATATTATGCTTCGACATTGGTCAAGCTATTTGAAAATGTATCTCAGTTTTCCTGCTTTAGATATGATGCAGGATAATATCACCAAAATAAAACATATTGGACAACACAGAAAGGACAACTACATCCACATATTTATGCTCAGGTAATGGGCGATTTAATTGGTTGTTTGTACTAAAAATGCAGTTTTTATAAATGTAGAAAATGTTACCAGAACCTGGCCATAGAAATGTTGAAGCAGAGAAAGAGAACATGTCACAACTTAAATGGAAGAAAATCCTTGTGGTGGGGGGAAAATTCAACTCTTGTGAGGTTTGAAACACAACTTATAAATACATTTTTTGCCTATATTGATTGGTGTGATTAATCCATATGCATGCATTTCTGCCAAACTTGAATAACATACTTCTAATTCAGTCATTAATTATGAGAGGATGAAGACGATGTCAAACACTGTACAAACACTCAGTCAGAGCCATGGCTAAATGGCAAAAAGTTTCTTTCCTCCAAAACTTGAGAGAAAGGGTAGCATCTCCTGGTTCATGCACTCAAATTGTTCTTTTCAAGCACTGGAGAGAAAGCTGTGGAAGTTGTTTTCATTTCGCTGGTTTCATCCACTTTTCCACTGGGCTCACAGAGAGGTCTTTTCTCTATCATAGCGTATGGAAAAGGTGGAACATCACAGTTAGTGAAGTCCAGTTTCTTGGGAATACTGCAGTTGCTAAAGTCAAGTTTCTTGTGCCGAGCTAGACTCTTGATGCTGCCGGGGGGCCTGCCGGGGCTGACCTTATATCCGGCTGCTTTGGTGGTTCCAAGAGGCCTCCCTGGGCTGGTTTTGAATCCAGCTGCTCTCGTTGTCCCAAGTGGACGTCCAGTACTGGTACGGTACCCAGCTGACTTTGTGGTCCCTGATGGCCTCCCTCTTCGCCCTGACTTCACGATGCCCTTCTTCTTCTTTGAGCCATCAGGCCCTGCAGCCTCACTGCCCCTGATTCTCACAGTCTGAGGCTGGAAGTCGTTCTGGGTGTCTTGCATTTGACATACCATGTTTTTGTGGGTGCCCTGTTGCAAAGGGGCTAGGCTGGCAAGGGACAGCTGCAAGCCAGTGGTTGCTGGAGAGGGATAGAATTTGTTGGATTGTGTGCTACATAAATCAAAGTGGCCGGCTGGATGACAGTCCTCTGCCAGTCCACTCATACAATAGTCGCTGTTGCTGCTGGTCACTTGATGCATCATTTTCTGTTGAAGTGCAGAGAGATAAAAACATTAGCTAGACATGCGACACATGCACACGTGCATCGCGAAAACGACAAACCCAAAGAAGCATTTCTAGCAGCTTACTTTTGGTGGAGCAAACAGGCCTTAAACGTTGCAACACAAAACATAAATGATGCCAAGACAAAGCGAGGTGACCTACAGATATAGTTTACACACAAAAAAGTAACATATGCACAAAAATGTTTGTTTTCTCACAAAAATACTGATCTTTTTTAAGCACGTAAAATGGATAGTTCGTACCTCATTTGTTGGTAGATGTTAGATGGAAAGGGTTAATTTCGGATCGCATACATTTCCCTTCTCTGGCAGCAACAACATCTTTGTTAGGACGCTGTACAAACTACGCCATGGCGTCCATGAGCACTGTCTTGAAGCGAGAATGTGATTTCTGCTGCCTATTTCATGCTCATTTAATCCTTTAAGCAGAGGTTTAGATGAGAGAGGCAGCCATTTTCGCCTGGAAAAAAAAATTAATAAAACAGGATGCGCTGACCACGCATGCGCAGAAAGGCTTCCAGGAAAGGCAGAAGCAAATCAGCGTCACCCACCGTGGTTCTGCCAAATTAAACAAAGACCTATCTTAAAAGCTCATGGGCCTCGGCCACAGTATTACCTGGGTTAAAGATCGACCCCACTCCATTTACAATATAATTTTTCAATTTCCATAATTTTATTATAAACTGTGTGTCAATGTCATCTCATTAATAGAACATATTTGCAAAAATAAAAAAACAAAAGCCATTTTCCATTTTTGTATGTTTTATTAACATCCATATGAACTTAAGTATAGACACTGGATTTATGGAGCAACTGCAGTGCTAGAACAGATAGCAATATACATTTAGCATCATTTTTCCCCGATGGTCGTCTCCAGTCCTTTGAAAAATTAAGTCCATGGGACTTAAGTTTCCCTGATGATCTTGGTCAGCTTCTGAATCTTTGTTTTAGTGGACATGTCCACATACTTGTCTCCAATACTGACAATCATGCCACCCAGGATTGCAGGATCCGACTGTGGAAATAAGACACTTGAAATTACATAGGACTCATAAAAGTGCTGGAAATCACCTTTAATTATTTTAAGATAAAATCTTAGCAAATGGTCTTTTGCATGTCCCTGGGATCATGCATTGATACCGTACCTTTGTTTCCAGCTTGATAGTTTCACCCTTCTGAAGAAATCCCTTGAGAGCCACTTTCAGGTTAGCAAGATTAGCTTCATCCAAAGGCTACAATAGAAAAATATGAATAGATTGGGGTTTATTACATTTTCAGTATCAAAAGTGTTATTCAGTGACTGACACAGAGGTAAGTGTGTACTACAGGCGACTTGTTTTTAAATTAAGATTCAACAAGGACACACAGGAACACACAATCTATGTACATCCATTTCATACCTGAGCAGTAGTCACAGAGCAGATGACCTCTCCACGGTGTGCACTCATCATCTTGCCAAAAGCAGTGATGACATCACCAGTTAGAGTAAGACGGCCATTGTCAGACAAAACATCTGCAAAACAAAAGCAGGACACATCTGAGTCAGTTCAAGCAAGGGGTTGCAGAGTACTTCTGCTATTCTGATTTATTGTAGAGCTTGCAACTGGCCCATTGAAAAGCCATTTCAATTTTTACAATTCATATTTTACACATTTCTTCCACTGTATTTGCAGTTTTAGAGGTCACGACATTAGAAACACCAAAAAGACATTGCATTTTGAGAACCGCCCACACATGATCCAGAAAAGTAAAACTGCAAGTTCTGGCCGTGTCATTGTTGTGTGCTAGCTTTCTGCGTGGTGCACTGTCTGTGCTGCCGCTATCAAACTTCAGGTTATTTAAACTTTGACCTTGGTAGCCACCAACCTTTCAAAGCACAACCAATGTGACGTGTCATGCAAGCGAGAACGCAGAGTGATGCATAAAACACATTTACCTATGCATTAACAACATAGCACAATGTTGTCACAAAACGTATTGCTTGATAGCAGTCAGATGGGGCTACCAGGTTTGAGAATTTAGTTTCGAGCTTTGATAATTCCAATGTTAAAGTTAGCTTAGCTGTTCATGTTGAATCTTTTTGATGACACAAATTTGCTAGGCTTTGCACTCCTGGCTCCACAGTGAGCAAAGAGTACATTTTTAACCATCGAAAGGAAACCTCAGCGATACTCCACAGTTGTCTTAAAAAAGTCAGTGAGGATTTTAAAAGATTCAAGGTCAAATTGTTTTCTGCAATAAACTACACAAGTTTCAAGACCATATTTCTTCTAACTTCAGGACACACTAGAAAATGGATTGTGTAAAACAAGTCTGTATTACATTTCAATTCAACCCAAACCATAAAATAAGTCTGTGTGAGGCAATACTAAATAAATAAAATAAAAAAATCAAACTTACTAGAAATTAAAAATACATTGTGTGTGCGTGTGTGGTCTTTGTGCACATGACTTCTGAAAATAAAATAAACACTGAAAAGACATTACAAAGTACCTGAGTCTAGTACATGCCCTTCACTAATTTATAGGACAACAATTCGTTACCTAACCGAATAGGCTGAAATTATTTCTCTTTTTATGATGTTATGCAAGACATTGCTATGCTAAAACACGTAGCAACAGTCAGTGATCACTCACTGATGAGGTTGATAGTGATGGGTGAAACCTTGGCCTTCGTAAGAGCATCATGGAAGGTCTTTTGCTTGAGGGCGCGTTTTACATGAGGATTCATTACAATGCTGGAAACTTTAGGGTCCTTGATCAGGGCCTACAAACAAAGTGAGGTACAGAAAAAATGCATGGTTTGGTTGACATGTGATTATCAAAACTTGACGATGATCAGTAAATTATCCCATTACATAATTCATCTGATATACAGTACATTTATTGCCTTTTTTATTTTACCATTGTATCAAATAATTTCCAATAATTACATTGACACCATTTTGCAATAAATAAAAAAACAACATTTTAAATAATCTATTCACCATCAAAATGCAATTATTTATTTTTTGACTTACAGACACTTTTCCCAGCTCCTGCTCCACTTGGTCCAGTTTGTTCTGCTTACTGGCAGCTGAGAACAGAGCAGTGGCATAGCGGCCCTCCACCCCATAGACCTGGATGGGAGGCTATAAGGACATATAAACACAACCATTAACCATGAAAACTACGTTACTTCATGAGTGGCTATGTTTCGTGCAGCCGGACGTTATTTACCTTAACCAGTTTTGGTCTGATCACAGACGTGCTAAACTGGCGGACCTACAATAGAAGAAAAAAATAAATAAATTTAAACACATAGAGACCAGAATATGAGCTAACTGACTTTTGGTACGCTTTGTACCACGGACGTTCAAGACAGCTAGCTTGAAGGCTAATAGGTTAGCAGTCATTCAAGTGCAATGCCTGGCGTGGGTTTTTTGGGTTATTTAGCATTGCATCCTGGTCTCCAAAGTGAATATAATACCATGGGAATAGCTTTTAGGCTAAATAAATCAGTCAAAACTCCCCCCAAAATTATTCAAATAATCAAAATCATTGAATGTCTTACCTGCTGTCCTAGCATGTGTGCTGCCATTTTCTCCTACAGCTGTCCAGAGTAGAACAGACGACTGCGCATGTGCTCTTGAAAGAAGTGCATGGAACTGTGGGTAGTGTTGTTTTTCTAATCTGGCGCATTCTGACAGGCGGGGAACGGGCCACAACAGGCAAAACAGTTTTTATTACATTAAGAATGGCTCATTCTGACAGAGAGACCAGATTTATGTAAGACGCATTTATAATGGCATTGTTTAAACAACTTGAACGAGATAGTTGGCTAGCAAAACTAAATGGTGCTCTTTAAGCCACTTATTTGGGAGAAAGCGTCACATCAAGCTTTGGCCATGTGACCCTGAAAGTGGCAGCAGTTCCTAAGTGCAGTTTCAGTGTCAGCTTCTAAATAGCCAGCATTCAAAAATAAACCTTTTTTTGGTTACCATAAACATGCTAATAATTAGCTACTTTAATAGCCCATTGAACACAATTCCTAATTATCTGAGCTAGTCAATTCAATCTTAGGACGTACTTGCCATCCAACAAAACTAACCAACTAGCTGACCAGTTAGTAACTAACCCGTAAATTGACTTTCTTTAAGAGACGTTGCTGTGCAAACGTTGGTCCAGACTATTGTCGTGTCCACCCAGCAGAGGGTAACATCAAATAAAGCAGCAATTTCCCCAATACAATAAACAACACACAAAAGCACAGAGCGGCAAGAAGTAAGATGGAAAAAACGAAAAATGTTTTCTTTATTCTGCACGAAAAAACAATGAGAAATTAAAAATCCACCTCTACGGTCCCAATCTGGATGCAATGACGTAAATATGATTTGTTGCTCAGCCTCGCTCTGGACCAGAGTTAGCAGGGTTGGGTCTACAATTTCTCCGGGCTAGTCTTATAGTTTAGTTAGAGGGGATTACGTGACCTTCGACGTTTCTCAAGGACAAGCACATCATTTTTGTATCATGTGAAGTAAACACTTTTGTCCCCACCAAACTGCAGGGACGTAGGGCAGTTGACGCATTCGTTTCGCGGAGCACACACACACACACACACACACAC
>JAOWBC010001868.1:10800879-10813456 GCA_028566105.1 Hypoplectrus providencianus | reverse complement strand
TCCCCACCAAACTGCAGGGACGTAGGGCAGTTGACGCATTCGTTTCGCGGAGCACACACACACACACACACACACACACACACACACACACACACGCTCAGACTCTCTCTCTCACACACACTGACATACACATACAAGCTGCGAATGACCAGAGAGCTTGCTAGGACGTAGCTTAGCCGGGACATCAAAACGTAACGAAACAGCGAGCGGTTTTCCTGAGCAATTTTAAAGCTGGTCGGCTCGCTCGCTGACGGCAAACCAGGCATGGACGACAAGTCATTCACCAAGGAGTTGGACGGATGGATTGAACAACTGAACGAGTGCAAACAGCTGAGTGAGAACCAGGTCAAAGTCCTATGTGAAAAGGTAAGCTTTGCGCAGCAAGCAAGGCGAGCTATTAGTACCTGTCATTAGCTGTCTATAATGATGGGGGGCCGTTAGCTGTTATATCCAGCATCGTCGTGCTTAGAGGAAGTGTTGCCTGGACTAACATCAGGTTATGCATGTGGCCTTGCTTTGGAGCGCACCATTTGGCTGCAGCTGCATGCAGTACATTGCTATGGGAAGCAACTCGCCAAGAAGATGGAGGAGGATGCCTGCTCATATGTTTTCCCTAGCTACGCCCACTCCTGGTACCTCTTCCTCACTGGAGTGCACTAGCACCACCAAAACAAACCCAAAAAATCTGCTGCATCCTTCACAATCTGAAATATTAGATTCTGTGCTTGTGTAAAACACATGCATATCCTCAACCCGCTATACTCTGTATTATCTGTTAATCAGCCTCCTCCTGTGCTTTTTATGTGTCCTCATTTAAGGCCAAGGAGATCCTTACAAAGGAGTCCAATGTGCAGGAGGTGAGATGCCCAGTGACAGTCTGCGGGGATGTCCATGGTCAGTTTCATGACCTCATGGAGCTGTTTAAGATCGGGGGAAAGTCTCCGGACACTAATTATCTCTTCATGGGAGATTATGTTGACAGAGGCTACTATTCTGTGGAGACAGTAACTCTCCTGGTTTCTCTAAAGGTAACAGCACCACCACTGATGCCGTGAAATATATTATAAGCAAATGGGCTACAACTGGGATATGAATGTGGAGTTTTCTGCAATAACTGTATTTATGTTTGATTCTTGTTGTTTATAAAACACTTTTCTGTATAGGTAAGGTTCCGTGAACGAATCACAATCCTCAGAGGAAACCATGAGAGCAGACAGATCACACAGGTGTATGGCTTCTACGACGAGTGCTTAAGAAAATATGGAAATGCCAATGTTTGGAAGTACTTCACAGATCTCTTTGATTATCTGCCACTAACTGCCCTGGTAGATAACCAGGTAAGGTTGTGTATTCAGAGGCAGCATGTGCCATAAAGCACAGATAAAGGGAGTGATTGTTTGTCATGTATTTTCTCTTTCTTTAAGATTTTCTGCCTCCACGGAGGATTGTCCCCTTCAATAGACACACTGGAACACATCAGAGCGCTGGATCGCTTGCAAGAGGTTCCTCATGAGGTAAATTCAGTCCATATTAGTTTTACACATTTGACATCAGACAAACTTCTCTTGAAGGCCCTCTTAAATTATAAATTAACCTGGAAGCAGTAGTTGGCAATGAAATCTCAGGGTTTCTTCAAACTGGCAATAACATCTTATATCTTGCTAATTGAAAATTTAAGTATAAAGTTATGCAAGTTATATTGAAAAAGAAGTAAAATAACAAAACTGAATGAAAGTGATACATATGAAATTAAGGAATATATAAATCACTTCTTTCTCGCATAAGATAATAACAGATACAGTGCAGCCGATTGTTCAGTAATTTGTAATTAAAGTTGCAGTCCTGAGAAAAGCCTATAGCCTTAAACGTCTACATAGTGGACAGATTGTGTGTTAGCATGCACAATCGACTAAACATTGTTGATGTTTCCTTTTCAGGGTCCAATGTGTGACTTGTTATGGTCGGACCCAGATGACCGTGGTGGATGGGGCATCTCACCCCGTGGTGCTGGTTACACCTTTGGGCAGGACATTTCTGAGACCTTCAACCACGCAAACGGCCTAACTTTGGTTTCAAGAGCCCACCAGCTGGTGATGGAGGTACTTTTACTTTACTAATATGTTGTTATATATATAATATAATATATGTTTATTAATATGCTGAAACTAATTCTGATCTTTTACTGGAGACACTGGAGATGCAGTTGTAACTTGAAATTATGCAATCAAAATAGATGACATATGGGTGATCTCTTGATGCAGGGTTATAATTGGTGCCACGACCGCAATGTAGTGACGATCTTCAGTGCACCAAACTATTGTTACCGCTGTGGAAACCAAGCAGCAATCATGGAACTTGATGACACATTGAAATACTCCTTGTAAGTATATAAAAAAGAGATGTATCAACATAACTTTTGGCACTTTTCCTTAAAATGAATTATTAATGAGAACACGTGAACTGATGGGGAGTCTTGTCCTGTTTGTTTCAGCCTACAGTTTGACCCTGCACCACGCAGAGGGGAGCCTCATGTGACGCGGCGTACACCAGACTATTTCCTGTAAAGATCACTAGCGGGGATGGCAAGAGGCTACACAGAGAAAAGAAGTATTCATAACCCTATGGACCAAAAATGTGTGCCATAATCACAATGAAATGGAAACTATCACATCCAGCTAAAAACCACATCCTTTTAACTTTTTCCTCTCTGTGCATGATGTTTTTATTGCTAGAAATGATTGCTACTATGAACAATACCGTCACAATACCTGCTGGTTTGTCAGGACATATGAATGCTGAGAATAACAACTAAATGTAAGTAATCTTTGTGTTTAGGGTGTTAATGATGAACAGAGTATTTCCATATACAGTACGTAAGCTGCATCTTTCACTTGGCATGGCCTCAAATCAAAGGTTGCAGTAAATATAATGTGAACTCTTTTTCTTTTTGTAACTGAAGCGCAACAGTTTATTTTGTGAAGTGAGATGATAGCATTAGACGTCAGAAATGAGTATGTTCTCTTTGCACTTTTGTATTTGATTTTTAACACATGGCACTGACAAACTATGTTCTTTTTTATACCCTGTTCTCGTGTAAGTAGCTCTCTTTCTGCTCTGCTGTCTCTTACGGGAGTTAATGTTATTCATTTAAGTTGGCAATATTGGTACAAATGACATCAGTTGTAAAAATACAAACGAACAAAATGTTTTGCAGCCACAGCTATACAAAATAAAGACTGAAGTTGCTTCGTCATTTACTTCAATTAGTCACAGTTTGTGGCATTATTTCTCTCACCAGTCACCACTAGATGGAAACAGACATCAGGAAACTTCTGATGAGCAGCTCATATTGAATAATCAGCACAATGAGTGTCAGACTAACAATGAATGAGTACAGGAAATTGGTCACTTTTATGTTATTATTATTTTTTTTTTAATTTTATTACAGGTATGTAGTATTTCATGATTAGAAACCATGAAAGGGGTAAGACTTGAGTTTTTGCTTTATTCATTTTGCTTTTAAAGAAAATTTTAGTGTTTTTTTCCCTGCTTTATTTATCTTTTATGTCATTTCAGGTATTTGGTATATCATGATTGTGAAATAAGACTGCTGGTTTGCCAAAGAAGATTTTCCTATGTATTAATTTCTATAAGTGAGTCATAAATGAGTCAAAGCATGCGGTGTTCTTTTACGGGACGCTTTTTTTCTCACTCTACATTAGTGTCACCCATAATGTCGGGCTGTTGTGTGGAAATCCAAAGTTTTACCAGTTATTAATGATTTACTGCCTGTGAATCAACTTCTCGAGAATGTTACAGCACTGCCGGATGTGTTGCTCAACTCGCTGTCAAAAATAAAAGCCTTCTCCTCCCACAAAGTGAAAGGCAACTCAATATGCCAGCTCAGCAGTTAACCTAAGACATTATTTCTTAACAAAGGATTGGAAAGTCGTCATCCATCTCCGTTCCCTTTTTTTATTCGTCATTTATCGTTACAGCTCATATCTTTTCCGGTGTGAGTTGCTGCTGTGGGGCGGGGCTTTTACTTTGTCAGCGAGGTTCCTGTGGCTGGGGGATGTGCCTCTGTGTGCTCTGTAGCTGTGCTGACGCTACTGCATGTAAAATTAGCTGGCTGCAGCCTTTCAGGGACACCTCTTGCGGACCGCCGGAGCCCACAGTGCAGTAAGTAACCTGTCCATTTCTTTCAAATGGGTCCATAAAGACGTCTACATAAGAGAGTGCCGCGTGCACTTTGTGTCTGAGGTCGGGGAAAGTGTCATTAGACGTGCGGGGCTCCTGGAGAAGCCCGCTGGATGTGTGGATGTGGCAGGCTGATACTAGTTGAATCTGGGGCGCACCGCTGGACAATTATCTGGCTGGACAGATGTCGTGCCTAATTGTTCGTTTTAAAAAATTATAACAGTTTGCCTTTTTTTTTGTTGCCTTTTTTTGTCTGGTGAATGTTTGATCGCTTTGCTCAGATGCACCAACACCTCCAGTTACAGTCCAGATTTGACTGGTCTACGTCGGGTTGAACAATTAACCGTATCCAGTCACAGAGCTTGTTTACCCTGCGACCACTGACAGAAAGCAGCTATTTCCAGCGGAAAAAATACTGGATACAGAGGAAGTCAAGGAAAAAAAATATGGCAAGAAATTCTAAGTGTAGTATTGGGATGATTTATTGGATTGTGATGAGTTGTTGTGAATTGCAGGTTAATGTGTAGCCACGCAGGCCGCCTTTGATTGGTTAAGAGTAAGGGGGTAGAGGCAGCTCGGGGTTTATAGATCAAAGGCCGGTTCAGTCCAAAGTTCAGTCCTCTGAATTTATCAGAAATTATAATCATGTCAACGCTATTTAGAACAAGAATCGCTCTACAACCATAATTTAAACCAACTCGTGCAGTGATTTAGAGTTTCACTGGACAATCTCAGAGAAGGGGGATGTTTTGGTTGTCATCTCGTGAGAATCCCATGGAGTTTTATTCAATTTAAAGGGACAGCACGCCCCCTGCACGCCAGCAAACAAGAGACTTTTCTGTTTTATTGTCAAACCAGCAGCCATCTTTGGTGCAATTTCAGGTGGAGTTTCATCATGCTGCTGCAGGTCCTTGCAATTGGCTTCCTGCCTTGCCCTTTGTTCATCAGTATTTATTTAGAGCATGAAACAAATGGTTAATGAAACCAGATCAGACTGGGTTATCTGCACACACATAAACACACACACACACCCACTGGGAACAAGGCTCCATGCACATTCACTGAACTGATGTTTTTGTTAGTGCTGTGTCTACTTCATGCAAGCCAGTCTTATCAGGTTTTGGATTATGAGATCATAAATGCATAAAAACCTAATGAAATACTTAATAATGGTGGTGAGAATCGAACATTGTATAACCCACTATTCTCACCCAGTCCTTATGCAATGTGTAGCTGATTGCTAGAAATATTAAAAACTTTGTGCAGACATTCACAAGGCACATACAGAGGGTTTTTGACACTTTCCAAAAGCTGCTTTTCAGACGCAGTTTGGGGGCTGGTGTGCAGTGCGCCAATAATAGGGCTTTGCAATTTAGTGCTTCACAACCCTTGTGTCAGGTCAGCCATCACCATAGCAACATTATGCTGAATAAGCAGCATGGCACTCCAGACAGGAGTAGCATTATTTTCGCGAGTCCCCCTCACTGACTTGTGTCTGCGAAAGAAAACAAGAAGCGAGGGACCGTAACGGTGTGTGAGTGCTGGAGCAGGGCCCTGCAACCCTGGAACAACATCAGTCAGTATCAGCCTCATACAGTGCAGCTACAAGAGTTATTCGAGATAACTAATCTTCAGTCATTCAAGGCCACTATTTTGACTATAAAGCTGCTCTACATGCAACACAACAAAATAACTCAGTCTTGGAGAAAAGCACAGCCTGTATTCAGAAACTTCCTGTTGCTGATAGGACCTCAGTACGGCTGAGAAATCACAACTATGTAATGTACAGATAAAAACGCAGTTGCAGCGCTGTTACATATATGATTTGTATACAGTGCGCTGCTAGGCTTTGCAGTCTGTGTTTTCCAGTGGTCACTGGTGGCAAAAAAAATCACCTGCAGATGCTATGATGTACAGCTGTGCAAGACCGGTAAACACTGACCAATCAGAGTAGACTAGGTTTTCCCAGGATGCAGCCTAAAGTGACAGACACTACAACAGAGTGTTTTAGACACAGGTGTATTCAAACTGACAGTATGAGAAAAAAAACAAACAAAAAAAAACAAAACGTTTTTTTTACACTTAAGAGTGTAAAACTGAGCCAGCTGAGCATCAGTTGGTAGAGATTGGAGGGTTGGTGGTTCGATCCCTGACCATAGAAGTCTTCAGGTCGAAGTATCCTTGGTCAAGATACTGAACCCCAAATTGCTCCCGATGCAGCGTTCATTGGTTTGTGAATGTGTTCCCAATGGTGGCAGGCAGCACTGCTTAAGGTAGCCTCGGCTTCCAGTATGAACATGAGTTAATAGGTAAATAAGCACCGTTTGTAGTGTAAAAGCCCTGGTCACAAAATGTGGTCACAAAGACTAGAAAAGCGCTATATAAGTACAGTCCATTTACCATTTGAAAGTGTTCCAGGAGCAACTCAGAATATGTATGTGTGAATCTGAAATTGAGCACAATGTGTCCTCTCTTTACTGAAGGTCCTTGAACCATATTGCATCATTCTTACATACTTATGTGCGCTGACAAATAACTGATATGACTATCGTAACATTTTTCTCTCCTCAGATAAATATGGCAGCAGAGCTATCCACCTCCATAAACATCAAGGAGCCCCGGTGGGACCAGAGCACATTTGTAGGTCGGGCCAAACATTTCTTCACTGTCACAGACCCCAGGAACATTCTCCTCACCAATGAACAACTGGCACATGCACACAAAGTCATCACTGACTACAGGTAAACCAGACTGCTGCAGCAATACACCAGGAACAGGATGCCAGTTACCAGCTCTTGTGAGTGAGTTTATTGTTATGTTTGCTGTGTCCTAGAAAAGGTATAGTCTCTCCAGGACTGACAGAAGATGAACTGTGGAGGGCCAAATATATCTTTGATTCAGCTTTCCATCCCGATACTGGAGAGAAGATGATCCTGATTGGCCGCATGTCAGCTCAGGTGCCAATGAACATGACGATCACTGGATGCATGATGACATTTTACAAGTAAGAACATGAAGGACTGTGTCGTTAGAGTTTTAATCCTGTCACTGCCACTGTTCCTACTTCTGCTGGTGAAACTGTAACATCACACACCCTTTTTACTCAACTGAAGTAAGAGAAGTGCAGAAGTGAATAATAGAATTGGTGATGGCTAAATTTCAATCCGTTGCTTGAGTTTCAGGTTCCTCATATGTGCATGCAAGGCTCACTTTTTGTGGTTTTACTTGGGCATTTAAATAAATCATAAAATTGTCTCCAATCCAACAGAAGTTAGCACTAGATAATGTCTCGTTTGCATATCTAAAAGTTATCTTTAATAAAACTTGTAACCATATACAAAGGTCAAAGTCAGGAATCAACTGGGGAAGATTCATGACGATTGATTAGTTAAATCTTATTCACCTGCAGTGACTTATGCATAGTTTTAATCAAACTCTTTCTAGTAAAGTCAGCTTTTTATCATTTTGAAGAAAAACTAGCACACTGGACATTCTTTCTTCGGCGGACTCTTCCACGCTGTCCTCACTAACGACTCTGCCGTTTTCAATCTTGCAGGACAACTCCAGCTGTGTTGTTCTGGCAGTGGATCAATCAGTCTTTCAATGCAATAGTCAATTACACCAACCGGAGCGGTGATGCTCCCATCACGGTCAGGTAGGGGACAGATGTTTCGGCACTGCCACGGGCTCATATTAACCCTTTACTTTAACAGTTGTTTCTGTGTGTGGACAGTTTTGTGTGATGTGACCGGTGCCTCTTTTGTTTGCAGTCAGCTTGGCACAGCTTATGTGTCTGCCACCACAGGGGCGGTTGCCACCGCTCTAGGACTAAATGCACTAACAAAGGTATCAGTTCATCTAACCCCATTCTACATCTCATTTTAATGTATCGACCTCGGCCGCATGGGTGCGCTGACATGAAGTTAGCCACGCACAAATAGTCTCTTTGTCATAGAAGAGCCGCATTATTTACAGGGTCATGCTCTGGTATCAGCTTGTTGTCCTGTCAGCTCTTACAGTGACTTTATGTTGGACATCTCTGATATACGTAGAAAAGACTGACCACCTGAAATGTAACCTGCAATAACTGCCATTTTTCGGAAAGGTTAAATTGGCTGTGTTATCAGAGTACAGCAGAGCCAAAGGATTAATTTCTTCCCTCTTGTTTTCATGCCTCCCCTCTCCTGCTGCAGCACATCTCGCCCCTGATTGGACGGTTTGTTCCGTTTGCTGCTGTCGCTGCTGCTAACTGTATCAACATCCCTCTGATGAGACAAAGGTAAGAGGGGCATACAACACTCAAAGTACCTCATCGGGTTCAAGCATGTTGATGATGACAGTACAGAATGGCTCTGACCTTGGATAGACATGACGTTGGTAGAAATGTCCAGAAAATCTTGGGGAAATTTCTATTCGGGGGCAAAGAAAGGTGTTCGTTAGTTTTTTGCATGTTTTTTTCCCCTTTTTTTGTTGGAAGACGGATAGAAGAAAAAGAATAGATGTATATACCAATACATACAGACATACACTCAGTGATGTGATGGGAAATAATGAAAAAGCAAATACAAATAACAATCAACCATCTCCTACCAGAACAAGCAAGTCAGAGAAACTCTGGAGTCTTTATGATGGAGCCCATATCTGTGATATCCACATGCTGACTGTGTGGTCCTGCAGACCAGACCATGATAGCCAGACACACTTTTTAGTCAGAAATAAAAGATGTCTTAACTATAATTTACTGTCTGTATCAAAACAAGTTTCCGAAGTAAGATTTACCATGAAAACAAGGAAGACTAACCTCCAAGTTGTCGGGATGAGGTCACATGACCAAAACAAGCTGATGCATGAATATAAGTACCTTTTTGTGCCTGATTTGACCCTGATTTAAGCTGCTTGTCGTCTTCAGAGAACTTCAACATGGCATTCCCATAACAGATGAGAATGACAACAGGTTAGGAGAGTCGACTAAAGCTGCACAGCAGGCTATCTCTCAGGTTGTGGTCTCCAGGATCCTCATGGCTTCTCCAGGAATGGGTATAAACCTTATCTAACTAATTATATAGTTTTACTCATTGAGTGAAAATGCAATGCATAGTTACATTTTATTAATGTAATTTCAGCTATCCCCCCGTTTTTAATGAACCATCTGGAAAAGAAGGCCTTTCTGAGGGTGAGCATATGCTGCACAACACCACAACCAGGAAGCTTTACAATAAACTCTGAGAACCTCATGCTCCATGTTGTTTCTACCACTCAGTTTTTTTTTCGTAATCACACATCAGAGGAATGAAAAGCACTGAGGACATGAGGCCACTCTAGTATGGGAATTCACCACTGCTTTTGTGCCCCTCACTCGTGTTTCTGCCTGCTCTTTTCAGAAGTTCCCATGGATGAGTGCACCTATTCAAGTCAGCTTGGTGGGATTCTGGTGAGTCGTCAGAGATGGTCCACCTGATAAACAGCCGTGTCAAATCTCTTTAACCCATGTATTTTCTTGTAGGGATATAAATTTAATCAATTTCATCAAGATTTAATTTCACTTTCAACGTTTCTTGTCCATACTTTATAAACTGTCCCCTCATTCCCAGCTCAAACACATCAGAAGTTATCTTCAGTCTAGCTAGCTTACAGGCAAAGTATTTGTCTCCAGACTAGAGAATTTAGTGGAGACTCAGACTCACAAGACACCGATTACAGCGTCAGCCAGGGCAGAACAAAGCCCCGGGTGAGAGGAGGCCGAGGAGTGACAGCTGGAGGCAGTGAAACACATCCCAAACTCAGCAAATAAAAAGAAAAGGAAAACCAGGCGCAGAGCAGCCCCCTGCAGATACAGACACCACCACACACTTCCAGTGGGCCAAGAGTGACAAATGTAAAGCATTACTTTTGTACATATTAGGTAAATCCTACTTATTCTGCCTTACAGTTATTGTTATGAGGAAAGAGCTCACAAGATTTTAGATAAAACCAAGAAGCTCTGACAGCTCTTTTATGACACTTCTGAATATTCAGTCATTTAAATGAACGTTCCCCCAGAGTCCTGTCCAGTCCTCCACATATCCACACCTCCTCTCATGTGTTTCACTGCTGTTGTTCTGGCTTCACTGGGCCTCCTGTGACCTTAGAAGAACCAATTAAAATCATGTGTCACATCCCTCCAGTTCAGCTCAGATAACATGACAGTGATTTGAGCAGTACATCCTGCCAACAAGCACACACACAAAACACACACAGCAGACCCTGTAGAGCTCCATATCATCCACAGTCAGATGGCGTCAGAACTGGACTGAATGTTTCAAAGATCTGTTTTCTTTTCCAGCCTGGTGTTTGCCACTCCACTGTGCTGTGCATTGTTCCCTCAGAAGAGGTGAGTCCAACATTAAAACTTCACCCTGTGCTTTCAGTAACCAGCCCTCTCTACAGTTCAATATATGCAGAGTTTGCACAATTCTTCTCCATCTGAAAAAGCTGCATAACCCGCCTACAGTGTGCATGTTTGACCCATTAACCCCCTGCGTTTCTCCCATTCCTCCGCCTGATCCAGCTCTATGTCAGTCAGCGGCCTGGAGCCCGAGCTGCAGGAGAAAATCCGGGCCAACCACCCCGGGGTGGAGAGGGTCTACTTCAACAAAGGGCTATGAGTGTGCAGCCCCCTCATCCAAACACTGCCATAACACAGCTGCAGGCTCGGTCCTCGCCTCTCTGCCAGCCCTCCTCATTCAGTGTGCCAAAGTTAAGTTTGTGTCTCCTCATTTTCACCATTCGGATGGACATGCGAGGACTCTCCCTCTCTCAGTCCGTCTCTCTGTAACGAGATGTTTGCTTTTGTCAATGTGATTGTCGATTTTCTTGTAACTGCTAGAGAAGATTTTCTCCGACTGGGCCGGATGAAAAGTGTGATGGCAGGTACTGTAACGTGGCCAGTGTAAGGTTGTCTGAAGTGGACATTTGTCTGTGCAGATTTTTTTTTTTAAGTTGGTGACTTGACTGTATGTCACCGCCAAACAGTTTTCATATCTGAGGTTGGCAGTCAGTTTATTTCTTACCTGCACTATTATTGATTCTAATCAGATTTTAACAGTGATTATACAAAGACCTCATGCATTTGCCAAATCTGAACTCGCGTTTTTTAGACCTCATCACCGATTACAACCTCCTACTCTTGACTGTGTCATTTTAAAGAAAGGCATTCACTTTAACTCACTTTAATTACGTTCTTTTTGCCAAATAAGTGATCGAGGCTCGAGGCCTCTTGACATCTAACCATGAATCTGAAAAACAGCTGTCCAGGGATCCACCCTATAAAATGTGATGCTATGACGGTGGCAGCCATTGATGGGCCAACACGGTGCTATTTGATGTTTTAATAATCAGTGTTTATCATACTATTTATTCTGCTTGCCAAACATGCATGAACAAACCACTCCTATCGTTTCATCTCTGTGAAAAATGATTTTTCTGTAAATTCAGTCACGTCACGGCCATACTCAGGAGAGCTGAGCAGTGGAGACAAATGTGTCATAAATGATCACACTAGTTCTCATTTACTAATCCATAATCTGCAATAGTTAATCCAGGATTTTGTGATCATAGCATTTATACTACAGAATTCATTCATGCCTTACACAGACTTGCACGGGATCGATCTGTACTTGAATGCAGCATCCTTAAGGGTTTGATTATCACTGCACAAACTGAAACATTTTAGATTTTGAATGATTGATTTTTAGGTATTCTGCAGGGTTTCCACAGTCATGTAAAAACCTGGAAAAATCATGAAATTTAAAAAAAATCTTTTTACATTCCAGTCATTAAATACTGTTATGTGTAATGAAATTAATTGCTACAGTAATCTCCTGTCCAGATAACATATTAGCTAATATAACATAACAGAGAACACATATTCTGGAGCTGATGCGGTAACTTTACATAGCTCAAACATCTATTGATGCACAACATTTATATAATAGGTTTATTCATTTTTTCTGCTTTACGCTTCTCCTCCTTTTTTAGTTGCATTAGAGATTTCTTTAATTTAATCTAATTTTGCCACATTGTTTTCCAGGCGTTCATCCACTTGGTAATTAAAGAAAAGTCACAGAAAACGTTTTACATATTTTCTCCATGAAATTGTGTGGGAGCATGATTATAATACAGTTATACATACATGCATTAGATATCTATGTCAGTATTGTATGACTGACATACATACATATATATATATATATATATATATATAGTATTTTTCAAAGCAAGAAAGATTGTGGAGGGATCCATTCAACCGATGTGTGGTTTAAATATGAGCTGAACCTTCTCTGTGGACTCAATCATAGAGATCTGACCTCTGCCTGGTGAGTTCACAGTTAATATCCTG
>JAOWBC010001868.1:10783128-10799564 GCA_028566105.1 Hypoplectrus providencianus | reverse complement strand
CCCCCCCCCCCCCCCACCTGCTCAGTTTTTCATCATACTTTACTATTAATGTGAGAATATTCACACTGTAGTTATTACTATCAGAGTCAAAGCAGGTGCAGTCTCAGTATTCAGACGATACTGGCCTGTCCGGTAACTCGGTCAGTTGGTGTAAGCTGTATAATGTGCGCCTGCTACTGTATTTTTACTCTTTGAAAAAGAATAAAGAATTCCTAATTATTCGGCTTTTTAAAAATCAGGGATGAGAGTGAAATGGATGGACCTGACGCCAGAAAACCAACAAGCAGTATTAGGCAAAACCCATCCTCATTTTGAAAGTTTAGATTTGTTTCCAGTGTGCGTTAAAATCATTTGGTCCAAATAATGCTAATGTTTACATTAAATGACATGAAAATGCTTGTGAACAATGATTTGATTTGATTGCATCTTTTGCTCATCATGGTGTGTAATTTCTGTAAGGTGTTTAATGTTTAATATAATGTAAATCTACTTACATATATTGCTGTATAAGTAACTTTACTTTAGATCGTCAGTGTTTCATGAGAGGTGTGTTGGAGTTGGAGCTGTTCCCTAGCTGGTTTGAAGTGACGTTTGTTATTATTCTAGTGTTGAAGGTTAACTGAATGTAGCATTTTGCAATTAACAGCTGTTTACGATGTGTTAGTCCTGAAAAGCACAATGTTGCAATGGATTTTAAATGCTGCACATTTTAAAAACTTGTTCAACCTGTTCAGTTTCCTGACCACGATGTGTTTGAGTACATTGATCTGAGAGGGAGGAAGAAAAGATGGTGAATACTAAACTTGCCCTTTGGTTGAGTGTACCCCAACCTCTGACTGCATCCCATGAGTACTAATCCCCCCCTTTAAAATATGAAATTAACTACCTAATACATGTTAACAAGAATACATTTACCAAATGAGATTAAATGTCACAACAGCCAAAGCGATACAAACCGATTTAAGAGAAACAGTCATTTACAGTTTGCATTAATTCAAATGAATATTTTTAAAATATGACAAACAGTATTTGTTTTGCAGTACGCTGGGGTGATGTGATGTTTCGACTAACTGGATGAAATAAAAGTTGATGAAATCTTGAATGTGGCGTTTGTTGATGATGTTCAGCTCCACAGCGCCACCTTCTGGCTCAACTCATTCACAACTCGGTGACGTTACAAAAGCGTTTATTCCAAGGCACATAATGTTCTGAGCAACTATGAAACAAGGATTGCTTGATTCGACGGCACACAGATCTGAAGCCCCATGGACGTCTTTACAAAGCAATGCACGAAAACAGCAGAATGTTATAATTGCACTCAGTTGGCTGCAGCAGCTACAAAACATACTGCATCATGGGAAGGTGGCAGGACAAACTGATATTCATTACCCAGAAATACTAGAGGATGTTCAGACACAAAAGTTCCATAAACAGCTGGACTATAGTGACCATCTCCTGATTTGACATAGCTGAAAGTCATCTGAATTCTTTGTAATACTTCAAGAGTGGAAGAAATAAAGCACTTTAACGGCAGCCGTTTATGGTTGTGAGATGTGATCACAATTTTACGAACTTTACAGTATGATTTTTAAGAAAAAATTAACTTAATTCATCAACATTTGTCTCCTAGTAATTTGTCTGGGAGAACCATTGAGGCGCAGCTGTGTTTCCTGCTCCCCCGAGTTAAAAGAGGCTTCTTTGATCAAGTGTGAAAGTGTGGATCACATGAAAAGCACAAAGAGTTGCACCATTCAAAGAAATTCTTGGAAACAGTAACATCTTATCAAGTGTGACATGAAAAACACAATAGAATTTAAAATAGGCCTTTTTTTATATATACAGACAATTTGTCATAGTAGGAAAAGAGTTACTGTTAATGATATCATGTTGTATTTATGTGTTCCATATAGCAGCTGAATTGAATCCAGCTTCATTCATTCATTTATTTATTTAGACCTGATTTTCCTACTGCGACAAGTTAAAATGTCTTCTTTGTAAAAGGCCTATTTGGCTTTGTCATAACAACCTGCCTCACAATGTGAAACCCTTCACTTTTCAAGCAAATAAAGCACTTCAAGCACAAAGTCTTACATGTAACAATTCTTGTTTGAAGGGATAGTTTGATTTTTAAAGAGGAGTTGTGTGAAGTACTTATCCATAGTCAGTGTATTACCTGAAGCAGATGGCAATTTGAAGAAGCTGACAGGAGGACAAACATAAATGTATGAAAGCCATGTTAATAAAAAAAAAAAAAGGGCTAAAATACATTTTGCTGCTGCCCTCATCCACCGTTGTTCATTGCTTAGCTGCTTCACCTGCCTGCTTCCCCAGCAGGGGGCGCGCTGTCTGCCATCTACTGTAGGTCAACCCCTGGCTGTGAATTAATACCTCATACACACTTCAAAAAATCTGAACCATGCCTGTAAGTTTAACAGCAAATAATGTTCACATTCATTGATAGACAACTTGTATCATTAACCAAAGATGCAGAGGGTCAGCAAAACCGTAGAGACCTATGACCTATGAGTCCTCTATAGTGAATTCATTGACCTTATCTCTGTTCACACTTAGTGCACATTAAGTCCAAGGTAACTTCTGTACGGTGCTATCTTTGGAATGTGTTGGACTTTGCCAAGGTGGCACTTTAACTGGCACTTAGGTAACATTGACATTTACAACTCAATCCATTAACACTCCGCACAAAATCTGTTTTCAGCAAGTTACAAGACTTCTTTGATTGACTAAGTTTCTCCTCACATTTCTCAGTTGTTACACATTTTGGGAGATTGAAAACTAAAATTGGCATTTGGATTCAACAACTTCATTTTCACAAAGAATGTAATGAAAAAAAAGATAAATAAGGGTAATATAAATACTCTGGAATATAATTATACAACAGTGTTATTATAATTTTCCTTTGAGGAATTGAGTTAAAACTTAACCCAGTTGTGTCTCTCTTACACAGGGCACCACTTTCAAAATGTCTTTGGATCGATGTTAAAGATTGTTCTGGCAGATGACCACAGTGGCAGAGCCGCTCGCTACTCTGCTTCCTGGATGTGGACACCTGCTTCAAGGCTCCATATATGCTTCATGCCCCTGCACGCGGGAGCGTCAGAGGGTTGGTCAAAGAGTGTGCCCGGGGGCAGTAACCTCAACAAAAGATAGTCTGCAACCGAGGGAGAGAACATCAGCCCCTCATGCTCTGAAGTGCACGTGATAAGCTGGTTGAGCTATAAGAAACAATGGTGCAGCCCTGAGGCACCTACAGCAGATGGAAGGACCATTATTCAGTCTAACAGCCTCACCTTTAATAAATGCAGTTAGCGTCTACTTCAGCATATAAAGGTCGTTGTTGACCCATGTGAGCCTTCAGCAAAACTCCTCCTCACACAGTGCCTCCCCCACCAGGAGCGAGTGTTTGTCGGGCTCGCTGAGCACCAAGCTGTTGAGAGAGTGCTTATCTGAGCGCAGGGAATTGATGGAGGCACGGCTGTAGTTGACAATGCGGTCCAGCAGGCTGAGTCTGGGGGAGGGACGGCGCATCTCGCCCATCCCGATGTGGACGCTGACGTCGGACAGGCTGCCCTGCCGCCTGCTGTTACCCAGTCTGGATTCCAACTTCTCAGCACTGGGTTTAACGTAACTGCACACAGGGAGGAAGAGAGAGAGGCATGTATGGACACTGATTCAAATTTCTTTTATGAATGAATTTAATCAAACAGGTAAAAAACAAAGCACACAGATGAAAAGACCTTAACAAAGCATTAAATATCTCATTACCATTTGAGTAGAAGGGAGGACAAAACCACAGACACAGACGACAGTGCCATCGCAGCAGAGCCCATCCACGGCTGTAACACCAGGCCGATGGGAAGGAACACACCTGTATACAGACACGGTTCATATCAGTCCTTTATTAAAGATTATACAATGATGACATCATCTAAAGAAATCTATTGCAGTCACATACCAGCAGCGATGGGAATGCCAACCAGGTTGTAGATGAGAGCAAATACAAAATTGATCCTGATCCTCTTGACAGTCTTTTTAGAGAGGTCGATGCTGCCCACAACATCCAGGAGGTCATTCTGCAGTCAAGACAAGGAAAAATTATGCTTAGTGACAAACTAAAACCATATCAAAGTAAAGTTATCTTTGCAATCATGATGCAAAATTATATTCATTATATTGTTTGACTGTTTGTAGCAGCAAAGTAAGAACATTCAGGTGTTATTAGAAATATTGATATTTGCAAACTCGGTTAAGACTGAATAGAGCAGAGCTTCCTGAAGCTCCCACTCAGTTGACACCAATGTAACTGTCAGTTAGGCCATGAACAGAAACGTTCTGACAAACGGAAAAAACGAGCAAAATGAAAAGAAAACATGAATTCTGTACATGAATGTAACCAACTATAAAGTAATTCGCTATGCAGCAAATAAACAACAATTACATCATAACAGCCTTTTGTATCACTGTATTGTATCCTCGGTGCACTGATCAAGGACTGCATTCATGTAATGCTGTCTTGCAAAATCTGACATATTGCAGAATCACTTGTATGACTCGTTTGGGATCATGATGCAGGCTTTTATACTGTCCATGTGTTCTGTGACACTGTGTTGTGCCAGATCCTGTGTGTCACTCTGTACCGATGCTGCAGGGCAAAAGTATCATGTGTGATGCATCGTATGAAACAGCCTATGTACATGTGAGAAAAGCGAAAACAGGACAGACTTCACCAAGCACAAATTCTCACCCTGATCAGCACCACGTCTGCTGCCTCTATGGCCACATCTGTCCCAGTTCCTATGGCAATGCCCACATCGGCCATGGCCAGAGCAGGTGAGTCGTTGACACCGTCGCCCACCATGGCAACTCTCTTTCCTGCCTGCTGCAGCTGCTCCACTTTGGCCACTTTGTGAGACGGCAGCACCTCTGCAAACACCTTCCTGATACCCACCTGTGGAGAGGCAGTGAGACCGACAGGCTCAAAAACAAATACATAAACACACACACACCCCAACATAAAAAATGAAAATGAAATATATATTTTTTCTTAGGTTATTATTTTAAATTTAACTTGTATTTTAATAGCAACACTTCTAATGGTTTCTTTACACAAAAAAAATAACTGGTCTTTCTATCCCCTAGCTCAAAATCAGCTCTCTCTCCATACCTGAGCAGCAATGGCTCGTGCCGTCTTGCTGTTGTCTCCAGTCATCAGCACAACTTCTAGGCCCATGCTGGTCAGAGTGTGAACTGCCAGCTCAGCCTCTGGTTTCACTGTGTCTGCTATGGCTATCATCGCACATAGCAAATCTATGCGGAAAAGAAAAAAAAGAAAAAAGCAGTAGGAATAAAAGTTGTTTGAGACATGAACTACTGTAGGCAGTTAGTCAGGAAATAATGGCAGATTAAAGATTTTATTTATGTTCAAGTCCTTACACATTGAGAATGTGCCAAATACACACCAAAATATTTAGCATTAATATTATTTTAATATATATCTCTTTGTAAAAAAAATAAAGCAGCTTGACAAAATAAATTGACATGCAAATGAATCACTCTGGTGCTACTCACTGTCTACAGCTACAAGAACAGCTGTGCGTCCTCTGCGCTCGTGCTCTGTCATAGCCTCATCTATGTCTGGTCTGATCTGCAGGCAGTTCCTCCTCATCCACTCTCTGTTGCCAATCAGGACGACATAGGTGGCGGTCTGGACAAGGCCTACAAAAAGAGAACATTTTCATTAGACAACTGCAAGAAAAACAGACTACAGCTATTTCAATATTTTTGGATAAAGAGAGGCCCATGTTGAAATGTTTCAGTATTTCTGTTAAATACATGACTACAACAATGTGTTTCCCAGCATACTTAGTGGCTGTGGGTCCATGATGAGTGGATGGGAGCTGGTGGACATCCGGGTGTCGCTGATCTGGACGAGGACACTGTTGCGCTGGTTGTTGTCCTCGCTGTCACTGTCTGCTTGTTTCAGCAGGGTCTCTGTGTTGCTGACCTGGCATCGGATACCACAGCCTGGCACCGCCTGAAAGTCCGTACATGAACCAAGAGACTCCGTGCCGAGCTCCTGGACACAGAGAGATGGATGTATAATAACACATTCCTAGAATAATATGGAGGATCATGACGAAACTCTTAGACCAGGGATGCAGATTTTTGATGTTAGGTTTGATGTTATCTGGAGTGTTGTGATCCATTTCTTGTTTCTGCATTTATTTTAAGTCTTAACATGTGGCCCGAAAAATTCCTGTGAAGGATTTTAGGTGTCTTATGTGCTGTTTCAGTGACAGTTCATCTATAAATGGTGCAATGCACCATTTTTTCATATTTGTTGCTGTTCGTTCATGTTGCAGAGAACACTCCATTAATTGTCAGTAACACACTTAATTCTCTACCAACTCTACTGTGATGTTTTGAGTTTTAATTAAATAACTTGTATTTTTTTTAACTGAACTGTGAGATTGGATGATCTCTATGTGGCGTCTTTTTGGTGGGTAAAAAACATAAATTAAATTGGTCCCCCTGTGGTTAATATTTAAACTAGATAACTGCCTAATCCCCATCTGAGATTCCACCTAAATGGAGTGTAGGCACTACATGTGAGGTCAAGACCAACCTGTTTGCAGTATTTGGTGATAGCTGATCCCAGAGGGTGCTCACTGTTGTTCTCAGCTGTACCCACGATGGCCAGCAGTCGGGATCGTGGCATCTTGTTGCCTTCCACAACTATCTTGACCTGGATGACCTTTGGAGCACCATACGTGATGGTCCCAGTCTTATCAAACACCACCGACTGGACCTGACAAAAAAGGACATATGATTCAAATAAACTGAAATACTTCTTCTAATTCTATGAGATTATCTTCTAAATTATTGTGATTTTGTAACCTGGGAAAACAGAGCCATTTCGTAACGTGTTTAATCTGACAGTTGGTTTGTTACATAATTGGATGACTACATCAGGATGTCAGAAAATCATCACTAACACACCTTATGTGCCATCTCGAGTGGCTCTCCGCCCTTGATCAGGATGCCATTTTGGGCTCCAACCCCTGTGCCGACCATGACAGCTGTCGGGGTTGCCAAGCCAAGAGAGCAGGGACATGCGATGCATAACACTGTTATGGAGGCCTGGAAGGCGAAACGAATAACTGCCTCGGCCCTGGAAATGCTCTTGTCATAACCCTAAGGGAAGGAAATGAAGGTGTTAGCTATCATTTTAAATACATTTTTACCATTATTGATGGCAATGAAGTTAGTTGAAAGGAACAATATCCGTCACATTCAGTAATGTTATTGTATAAAATAAGTTAAAAATTATTTGAGAAGAATGGATGTCATTCCTTGATGCTTTACGAAGGAGCATTGTACAATCAGAAATCAAGACTGGAAAGAAGACTCACAGGAAAATACGTCTCCACAAGAGCGAAGTCTAAAAACCCAATGATGATCCAGGCAATCAGGGTGACGACAGATATGCCAACAATGAAGGGTACAAAGTAGCCACTGATCTTATCTGCATACTGCTGGATGGGAGCCTAAAAAAATTACAGAAGTTTTAACACCTGAGCAATCATCACCAAAACAATAAGACACAGTGCAAATCTTAAAAGATTTCATTCACCTTTGAAGTCTGCGCCTCCTCGACTAGTTTGACAATCTGAGACAGCGTGGTGTCCATGCCGACATGTGTAGCGCTGACCAGCAGAGAGCCATTCTGGTTAATGGAGCCTGCAATGACAGAGCTCCCAGGCTTCTTAGTCACCGGCATGGCCTCACCTGGAGGCACAGAGCAACAGCTGGTCAGAAAATGCATCAGGAGCAGGAAATCTGTAGCAAATACTGCAGCTCTGGCAGACAACAGGCTCAATAATGATAACCAAACAATGCATGCTTGTTGGTTTCTGAGTGAACACTGATACAAACAATGTGAAAAATCATAGCTCAGGTTTGTCAAGGTAAACAACACTGCAACATCGGGTGACACAATATGGGACAGGACTATTTCAAAATAACAAATAACTGATAACACATCAGCCATGATTTTGTACCTGCTGACAGTTTTTGGTTAAAAGACTAATGATAACAAGACAGCAAGTTGTGTCGTGTGAACTTAGCTCAGCCTGAATATTTACTCTTTAACATATTATTGCCATTAATGGTGATTATGAGCCGCAAGTAAGTACTTATAAGAACTTGGTCCTTCATTCACTGTGACCAACCTGTGATCAGAGATTCGTCAGCCATGGAGTGCCCCTCGATGACTCGCCCATCTACTGGAAACTTCCCTCCAGGAACGACTTTCACCACGTCGCCCCTCTGCACCAGCTCCACATCCACCTGCTCCTCACTATAACAAACAGGATTGCCAAACAATATAGATACTGTCAATAACACAGTGTTAACACAGTGTTTGACTATTACTACACTATAGTTGTTTTAGTTATAATTTACAATGCAGCAAATAATTGAGAATGATTCTGGTGAGCCAGAACTCTCCTAGCTGGATTGATTTTAACTGTGCACCAGGTCAAAAATCATATTCCCAGTTTTATTTTCCATTTATTTAGAAGTAGAGATCAATGTGGTAGACACAAAAGAGTTCCCAATGGTTCATGTAGAAAAATGTAATTATGATATTTCATGGATGGCTAGTGCTGTTTTCAGAAACTTTGAACATGTGGATATTCTTCTCTCTCAGATTTATATCTATATGCTAAATATACTATATACTAATCTGAATATCATTGGGACTTGGAGCAACAAGGAAACATATAAAGACATCACCTTGAACTTTGGGAAACTGGGTTTGACATTATTCACATTTAAAGCCAAATTATTAATCTAGAATGAAAATATTCATTTGCTGCAACCTTTTACACTTTGACAAATGTATTTTTGGATTTGTTCCAGCCTCTGATAATGACTTCCAGCTTGTTTATGCAGTCTTTGTTATGTCATGTTTGACCATGTTTGACTGATTTCAACTGCACGCATTTAGATATTCTGTAATCTTAAACCAATTTAAGATATGAAAGGTTCAACAAAACAGGCACAGAGAACAATGAGAACCTGAGAATGGACTTGTCGCTGCTCAGAGTCACCACCGTGGCCTCAGTTGCTTGTAGAGACATCAGCTTGGACAAGGCCTCAGATGTCTTGCTCTGGGTGGAAGAAGAAGATTTCTATGTGACAAATACATTCAGCTGAGGTCCTGCATTTCATGTCTGATATGGATGATGAGCTAAACCTTGGCTATCTGTTCCAGCCAGCGCCCCAGGGAGATGAAGACAAACAGCATGGGTGGCGTGTCAAAGAAGGTGATTGGGTTGACTTTTGCCTTCTCCACCATGGCCACTATGAGGACCACCAGTGAGTAGGTGAAGGCTATGGTGGTAGCCAGGACTATTAGGACATCCATGTTGGCAGATCGGTGTTTGACTGCTTTGTAGGCTTGAATGTAGAAGTAACGACCTCCAATAAACTAAAGAAAGGAAAAACAGAAAAGCTTATATTCAATGAAACACAAACATGCCCCTCTTCTCTCCTGAAAGAGCCCCTCTTTATGCCACTGAAATTTCCACGTCAGGTCTCCTGGAAGTGCAGTTAATCCCTGTGACTTACCTGCACAGGCACACAGAAAAGGAAGGAGAGCAGGTTCATGATGGAGAGGCCTGGGAGCAGCTGTCTCTCCAAGAACATGGTGGAGTGGAAGTGGTTGCGGTCCTCCACTGTGGCGTTGTGTTGGTGGGAAGCATTCATCTGGTGGTCCATGATAATCATGTACATCATCATGCCCATCACAGGCACGCAGAAAACTAAGCTCACCAGGAAAGATTTCCTCCACCTTAGAGAGCGGAGACAGGTACGTGAAACCGATAAATAATAATAAAATGTTGTGATCCAAGCTTTAATACTCTTTACAAACACCATTTATCACCATTTATATTATTAATTGTTGAGTCATTATAAAAATAAATTATAGAAAAATGTTACTCACTGTCGTATCTCTTTGCTGTGGTCCAGGTGACTGGCAGTGCGATCTCTCTTCACCAAAGATGCCTCAAAACCCAAATTCTACAAAAAGAAAAAAACAAAAAACAGTCAACCTACAGATCACATCTCCTACACTTAAGACTTAGCACTTCATAGTGAAAATTAATTGCATTAACAATAGTTGTTCTTAACATGCAAAACCAAGCATTGTTTAAAGCAACTGAACAAATGCTTAAATAACAAACAGCAATAATACCTCGATCAGCTTAATGATGTCTCTGGGGCCGATAATTTCTGAGTCGTACTTGATGTGTGCTTTGTTGGTTGCCAAGGCAACAGAGGCATATATAATCCCCTTTTCTCTCATGAGGCTGGATTCGATTTTGTGAACACAAGAGGCACACGTCATTCCCCTGACCTGAGAGAAGGTGAAGAGGAGCAGACAAGTAGAGAAAGGGACAAAAATATCTTAGAGAGGGTATGAAGTGAGGAACAGACATGATTCATTACATCTACTGGAAAGGAACTCGCAGGTTGCAGGCTGTTCTCAACTAGTGATAGCAACGCATAAAGATTTACATTGTGAGAATAAACTACTGTGCTGAATATATCTTGTTTTCCTTATGCAACAGAAAGATATTATGAATGCAACCTTACAGCTACTCACCACTAATTCTAGGTTTCCATCTGAACCTTCATAGTTCTCCATGACGGAGGCAGTAAAGCCGAGCTCCTTCACGCACTCGGCTATCTTCACAGGGTCGATGAGCTCAGGGTTGTAACGCACCTCAGCTTTACTGGCCATTAGTGCCACCAGAACCGAGGAGATACCTGCAAAACAATTTCTCTTTAGCTACTAGTGAGATACAATTAATCCTCATCTTAAAACTGTAATATTTTGCTATTTTTACAGACCAGTTTCATTCTTGAGGTTTCTCTCTATGTTTGCCACACAGGAAGCGCAGGTCATCCCTCCAATCTGGATGTAACATTTAGAGTGTGTTTCTCCATTGCGTCCCTGCAGGATTTCTTTGTTTAGGTCACCATCCAGCTCCTTTTCTTTCACATGTGCTAGACTTGAAGACTTTGAGAGACTTGGGTTTGGCGCAGGCAGCAGAGAATTGGTCTCTGTGGACGACAAAGTCCAGTTTTTAAAGAGGGTTTGCAGCTATAATGTCTAAACCTCACAGTTCAGCTACACCTACTGTATAAGTAGCAACCAGAAGCAACAAAGTTAGAATGGACAGTAATTCGTATAGTAGTGCCATAATAACTTCTTGAAGTGAAGTAGTATGAGGTAGCTACATATAATAGTGTGTTATATATCGTAGATGACTCTCAGACTGGTTCCGCTGCGATAATAACTCGCTTTGTTCGTGTTATTGTGTGAATACATGGACATATGGATATCTACCTCTTACAACCCCACCTAAAGCTTGAGAGTATTCACAGGCAATTCTCAAACTAAAACACTAGAAATAAGACTGTTCCAGCTATAATATTATGTTAGAAACTAGCTGAATCAATATCCACACCATTTATTCTCTCACCAGGTAGGAAGGCATCAAAGCCCATGTCCTCTATGGCCTCCCTGAGCTCCTCAGGTGTGGTAAGGAGGGGATCATACTCAAAGGTCCCCTGATGATCAGACAGGGATACCTGGGCTGACATCACCCCCTTCCGTTGGGAGATCATACCTTCGATGGACTGGACACAGGAGTTGCATGTCATTCCTTCAATGTGAATGTTAGCTACAGACACCAGAGGCTGGGCAAAACAAGGCTGTGAGGCAGCAGGTTTGGCCTGGGTTGCCCGTGCAGGCCAAGGTGGTGATAAGGCAGGTGAGGGCGATGTTGGAACAGGGCTCAGAGGGCCAGTGGAGTCCCAGAGGTGAGTCCTGAAGTTTCCTGGAGGCAGCGCCTCAATGGCCTTCTGTAACTGAGTCAGAGTAACCTTGAGAGGGTCATAGCAGATAGAGGCCTTCTCCTTCTCCAGAGACACCTCCACAGAGGAGACACCAGGCAGCTTCGAGATATTGTCTTCGATATTGACCACGCAAGAACGGCAGTGCATTCCTTTAACCCTGAGCGTGATAAGAGTTGTGTCTATGAAGATTTCGGTCTCTTCTGAAGTCTCTGATGGTGAAGAGACAGTTGTTTTTTGAGAATCAGCAAAACGCTCAATTTCGCTGGGGGACAGCATCAGGGGGCGGGGCTTGGACTTGATAGACGCCTTGAAACCAGCCACAGCAATCTGATCAATTATGGTTTGGACAGTGATGAGGTAAGGCAGGTAAACTATTGTAGCTTCCTGAGTCTCTAAAACAACTGTGGAGGAAAAAGGAATGACAGTAAGTTCACATGCCTTGAATATTCTGTAGCCAGCTCCAAAATCCTGTCTGACAATATGTCACACTATACAACTAAACAAAGTGGTGTCAGTGGTGAACACACAGAGAGCCACATACACACAATGACATGATGAACTTGTTATCGGTAAAATTTGCATTTTTCCATTAACACATTAGATATTGCTGATGTTTTGTAATGTGTCACACCACTTTTGCTCCCAGAGTACAGGGATGCTACATACCACATATGCAATTAATGGCTGTAACAAACAATACTTATATGTATTCATTAATCTGTCAGATACTTTTCTCAATTATTTTATTAACCGTTTGGCTTATAAAATGTTGAAAATTTAAAAAAATGTCTTGATTGTCTTGAATGATTTTTTTTAATTGATTGAATAATGGAATAGGTGACACTACATTGTTGTTTACTTCAGTGTAATAGCAAAGCCTGCATTATTGTGACTCTTCCTGATAGCTGTATTGTGGAATATCTGTGTGAAAGGGGAAAGTGAGGAAATATATGACTACATGCTTGTGAACAGTTTAAGTATATCACCTTTGATCTTTTCAATCCCTTTCAGTTTTCCAATCTTCCCTTCAATAGTGGTGGTGCAAGAGTGACAGGTCATTCCTTCAATGCTCAACTTAAGCAGCGTCACCCCGCCCGCTGTTGTGTGAGATGGGGACAAGGTTGGGCCTTTCTGCACTGGGCTGCTAGGTGTGGGCATCTCCAGAGGTGTTACCATGGTCACCACCTCACTCAGCTGCTGTGCAGATATCAGGGAAGGGACAAAGGTAACAGTCAAGCCCGTCTGGTCTGGACCCTCTCTGACATCCAACACTCCCTGAATCTTGGATAGCTTCTCCACAGCTTCCTGTTGGGATGCAGGTGTCAAGCCTGAGGTCGGGATAAAATGGGATTCTGTAGAAATGGGTGTGGCTGTGCTGGAGTCTGATAGAGTTGATACAAAGCCCATGTCTTCAATGGCTTCTGACAGAGACTCTGGGCTCTGTTGGCTGTGGTCAAATATGACAGAAGCATTCTTCTGCTCTAAAGACACCTAAAAAAAAGTCATGGTATGAGTTATAAAAAAAGATATTATAACAGAGTATATTCATAAATCTGACAAAATCTAGCTGAACCAAATTAGTTTATCTACCACTATCTACATTTGATTACTTGAGGTATCAGGTTATCAACTCTATCAAAATAAAGTTGCCCAATATGGCTTTCTATTTTAAGATTAAAAACGACATATGTATTTTTTTTGATAAAACTGTAGAGGGCACATTAGTAAGCTGATTATACTGTTAAGTATTTAAAACAGGTCTGTTTGCCTTTGGTGACGTGCTAGATTAAGTATGTTATTATGTCAGAATGCTAACATACTTATTACTCTTATTGGTTCAAGTGACACTGTAAAAGAAAATATTTCCTCTATGCTACCATACCTATGTCATGCAATTCCTTATATGTTTAGTGAATTTTTACAGCCATCCTGTGAATATACCTTATCTCACCAATAGAGTCCATATAAAAATGGAAGTGAAATGGCCTTGGTAAGCTTGCAGTATGTTCAGTCTCCATTATAACTCTTCCTCTTTAGCAACAAGGAACATGTGACACACTGAAGGAATCACTTGACTGAACCATAAGTTACAAATCACAGTGGGGGTTCAGTTGTAAGTGAACTCTGCCTGTGGGATTAACTTTTCTTTCTCTGAAAATAAGAGATGGGGGAGGGCAAGGAATAAGAAACTGTGCAAAGAAAATCTATTCACTCCTCCCAGATCTTGTCTATATAAATTTAATTAAAATGACCCAGGACCTAAATTCTCGTAAGACATAAGTGACATTTCCTGTGGGTACAGGCTGCATATCGACCTGCTGTCACAGTCCTGCAAAGGGCAGAGCTCTATCTGGAATACACAATTACGTTATCTTCTCATTTAACCCCTGCCTGAGGGGTAAACAAACAATAAACAAAAAAACAGACCACAACTACTACAATTTAGCTTTATCCCATGGCTACATCGGTGCTAGCTGCTTTTATATCAGACCAGCTATTCCTGAGGGATTGGGAGAGCAGGAATAATTAAACTGCATTACACTATAATGTTGTTATAATGCTACAATGGTTTTTTTTAATGTAGCCAACAAGGCATTTTAAGAACTGCACCTCAATATGGCATGTCAATTGACACATAATGTAAAAGCGCTATTTTATCTGTGTAAAGACTGCATTTACCTTTATATGTATCACTCCAGGCAGCGACCCGATGCGCTGCTCTAGGGACTGGACACAGGAGCCACAAGTCATACCCTCCACTCCGAGGGAAACTGAACACGGGTTGACCTTCTGCGTCATGACTGCTTTGACTAAAATGACACGACAATTACCGAATTTAATGTAGAACATAAAACTTAAAGTCCTTGGCTTTAAAACAAGAACATCGAGGGACCCATCGGGGTAAATGATAAGTGACCGTCAGGCTCATCTTATAAAAATGTAAAATAATAATAATAATAATAATAATAATAATAATAATAATAATAAAGAAACTTCGAGTTGCTTCAATGCTGCAAAATTAGACCAACTAATATTACATGTGATCAGTATTTTTACTTTGGGCACTTTTACTACACAAACCAAAATGCCATATTCCCTTGTTTGGTTGTAGTAATGGATTATCAAGCAACAGGAGATTGAAGTTTGAGTCACTTTGATGACTATAATCTATAAACCATAATAATTTTCATTTCAATGACAATGTCTGGCAGTATTGCAAGCAGGTAACACAACTGTCCTACGAAAATCCTCGTGCCAACTCAGCACTTTGCCAACAAGTCAATGTTTACCTAAAATATGGCAACTTTCATCTTTTCACGAGTTTTGAAAGCCACCTGTCACATCAGTACAAGGCCATGTCAGGACTTGAGCTTAATCATACAAGATCATATCGGATCAAAAAGTGATTAGTCTAATAAGAACTTGTCAAATTTGGGACAAGTTTAAATCTGACACACCTCACGAAAACATTTGACTGACAGGACAAAAAGCCAGCAAGCTGCTGGTTTTCGATTACTATAAAACACAATTCTCAATGAGGATTTAATCAATCACTAAAAAGACATTCAATTAACGGTACAAACAATTAAGTCAACATTTGTAACTTTTGGTGACAGGGCAGCTGAGGAGGATGCTCGTATTTAATTCAGCTGCGTTGGAAGAAGCTAACAGCTACATAAGTTTAACTCAACATTAGCTTTCGCCTACTTGTTTCTTTATCCTCAAAACAATGCATAACTGCTGGTCTGTTTACGTCAGATGAGGTCGGAGATCTTTTCTTGACCCTTAGGACAAAATCTTAAAAAATAAAACAGAGCCAATTTTAGCTTGAAAAGAAATAAATCACGACTCTTACCTTAACGTTGCTCAAAGGGAACTAACTAGTTAGCTACAGGCTATTGACGTTGGCTGTCAGACTGTGTGGCTAAGCTAGCTAGGTGGCTAGCTGGTTGCTTCTCTTCGCTCTACGTTAAAAGCAACACAGCGGGCACGTCGTTGCATCGTGCTGCCTGTGTGGAATAACAAAGAAAGCTGCAATACTTGTTTTCTTTCCTTGCTATCACAAAAATCAGCTCTGGAAAGCTGTTCTTCTTTCTTCCTCTCATGCTGACGTAACTGACGTCTGCACTCTGCTGCGTCACTGTCGAGGGGCGGGTCTGCAATCATGGCAACCCATGGCAACACTGTTAATAAAACGTGCCCTATATTTATCCTAACAGGCTGCATTTACTTACATGTAGTCTTCAGCTGTGACCAAACCAGCGATAAATAGCATTTATATGTACAGCGCTAAGACTTTTCATCATTTCCAGGAGATTTTGCGCATTTCGTTTGTTTGCTAGAAGCATAGGGCCTGAGATGAAGTGTAAGCCTATCAGGAATTGCTTAGGGCAAAGTAAACACAAATTGTAGGATTTGTGTCTTAAGCGCCATTGTCTCCTTGAGTCTCCATTATCCAATCTAAGTGTCTAAATCCTTAAATGTTA
>JAOWBC010001868.1:10747290-10760054 GCA_028566105.1 Hypoplectrus providencianus | reverse complement strand
GAGTGGATGACCAAATTTTATACTTATGATTTTATATGAGCTTGTTGATTTTATACATACACATGCATAAGCACGCAAACACTAGATATATTACTTACTATTTAATGATACTTTTGTTTGTTTTTATTAATATTTATTGACATACATAATTATTTGTTTTTTGCTAAGAATGTTGCTGTAGTAGGAGGGTTTGTTTTTTAATGGTTTTGAATGTTTGTTATGTCAGTTTGTTAAAAATTCAAGAATTAGCTCAACTTCAATAAATATACCTTTGCAATAAAACATACATAAAATATTTCCACATATTTCCACATTGTCATTCTGTACTTTTCATCATCTCAAGAAACATAACGGCTGACACACGGGCATGTCAGGGCTTCGGCAACTACTGGCAGAGGAAAAAAAGACATGATATGGTTAAGTTTTGGGGTTCAGGTAGATCCCTAAACCTCTCTGTGCCTGAATGAACATCAGTCCTTCTGAAGTCTTGGCTCCGGCCACGGACAAAAAAACAGCACATGCTCAAGGTCAATGCAATGAAGCAGCTGAGAAAAAGGAGATTATACCTGCATACACCACAAAGCCGACAGCGTGGTCCGTGTTCCTCACTGTGCAGCCTCGCAGCAGCAGACTCTCTATTCCAGCGCCCACCTTCTCCTTATCAGGTTTCTCTCTGCAGCAGGAGAAAAGTGAGAAACCTCCTTTGTACTGTCAGATCTTGTTAGATATTCATTACTGCTCATATATTCCCCATTAGCAATTCCATAGCTGGACAGCATGGGCAGACCAGCTGTAAGAGCTGTGGTGCCTGAGGAAATCGATTATAGTCTATTACAGCCCCAATAATGCCTCTGGTGGCATCAGAAAGTGCAGCGAGTGGGTTGGAATTAGTTTTGCTCGACTGCTCTGAAATGCTCAAAGGAACTGTTTGGGGAATCCATGTGATCTGTGTATTTGATACTCACACGTAACACTTGAAATGATTCAGATTGTTGTTGGGCTTTTCACACACCACGACGCTGTTGAAGCTCTCAGGATCAAATTCAGGATCCTGGGAAATGAGAGGAGATATAAGGTCACCGCGGTATGAATGGCACACAGCCCTGCTGCCAGAGTTACATAATGATGCTGCTGAGAAAAGACAGCAGTGGTCCAAAAACAAACATTTGAGGCATGTAATCCGACAGGTTAGACGTTAGAGACTTACTGTAACGTCTGCAGTTACCTTAAGTGTTCGGGAAATGTTTCACTTGTGTGGTAATTAGATGTCAGTCACAAGGGCAGGGAGAAATCTTTACATTGCATGAAAACATATTTGTAGCACTGTTATCTGAGTTATTGACTTTTGAGGAATTTGGATTCCCCTATAAAATGCCCCCCTAGGTTGTTTGTACAGGCATCAAAATATGACCCATATTTACATTTCAGATAAATGTTTAAGTTTCACCCAGGAGAATGGGGTTCAGGCCCTGTATATGAAAACATAATGGGATTTACATTTAAATGTGATTCATGTTTTTACCAAACTGTGTCACTTCCAGTAGCCACACAAACCTTGTAACTGCTTCATTCCAGCCTTGATGTGCTTTTATTCACGTTATTACACCTAACTAACTAATTAACTAACTTAATTTCAATTATCCCACAAACAGTACATGTCTATAGCGCACTGAAGAAGCACTGAATACTTTTAAAACTCCACTCTGTATTGCACAGCTCAAAATGTTCATATATGTCATTATGGTTGATAGTGACAACAACCTTTTCTGTCATTCAGGTTAGGATCTTACAGATTTGTATAGTTTCTTGACTGAATGTCTCTATTTAAATTAGCATATTTCTAATTTTGAATGGAGATAGAAGACCATTCAAAACTGAGAGTGGTGAATCCTCACCGAGATGCAGAGGCCGGACACCGCCCTCCTCTGCTTCAGGTTAGTCTCTCCGTCCAGGTTGGACGTCTCTATGTGACACACGTCGTCGGGGTCTGACGTATGCAGGAGCAGGAGGTCTGCAGGGACGATCTCATTGCAAACCACCTTCACAAAATCTCCCACTCGCACATCCCTCCAGCGCCTCTCCATAAACTGTTTCTCTTTCCTGAAATCAGACATGTCAGAAAGCAACATTACAGATGATTTCATAAAGATTCACAAGTCCCTGGGTGGCTTTCATATTGACTCTTGTCACATGTATTAATAATATTGGTGTAGTGGGCGTGATTCCTCTATATTTATGCAATCAAATGTAATATTGACTTACTCCTTATGGATGAAAAATCACAGCAGCTGCTTAAGTTAGGGACTAAACAATGCAACCAAATGAAAAATCAATGCTGTTGTTTTTGGAGAGCAGCCCAGATGTGTTTTGTAGAATACTTGTAGAGAAACACACACTGCGGTGCCATTATTAGCCGAGGCTGCTCCCAGGGTCGGAGTCTTCCCAGAGAGCCACATGTTTTATGGTTTAAACCTGCACTTCAAGCTGCCTAACCACCAGTGACAGAGAGCTGCAGGCATGCAGCCCTGCATGTAGGACCTGATCGGGTGGCTGCCACATAACGCCACACCTCGCTTCTAACAAAGCCAGGAGGAGGAGGGGGTGGGGGTTATGTATTTTTAGTATGTTATGTTTAGATTATACACAACAGGTTGCACAAATACCGTCTTCAGTCAGAAAGGCTCCACTTAAGCCTTCTTTACGTCAGGAAGCCTAATTAACAGTTTCCAGGAAATCCATTCATTCAAAAATGTGTAAAACAAAATGTCTTCTCACATTGCACAGAGGGCATTTCATCCAAGACATGATCAGAAAGTTTTAAAATGTAGGTCAGAGATGCTGAATCTACTTACTGAGACATTTTGGAAATTGCACCTATTTGCCTTCCTGCACTGAGTTATATGAGAAGTTTCATATCACTCTCATGTCTGTACGTTAAATATAACACTATATATAAATATAACGCTTTGCCTAGCACTGAGATAAAAAAAGGGGTAAATCCTTGAGGTTTGAGGTTAAGTTTAACTGGAAATCCTGAAACAATTATAAAAGCCTAACAGTGTAAAATAGCAACAAAATTTAACTACCAGCATATCAAAACCTCAACAAAAAGCTCAATCACACTAATAATACTATTACTTAATATTGCTTAATATACGTTTTTAAAAAAGCAAAAGTTATGTTGGATCTGTATCCAGTACAAAATTCCCAGTAAAATGATCATTTTGTTATATGAATAAAAAACTAAATGTTTGTGGTTTTGTCCCTATTTGACAGATCTATGCTAGGCGTTTCCAGTGGCTATGCTAAGCTAAGATAAGCTAATATAAGCTAAGCTAATATAAAATAAGCTAAATTCTTCATGTAACGTTGCAATCATCTTTTCAGCTTTCTGCCACAAATTAAAACATCTGGAAGAAATGGCTCTCATGCATTATAAAGCACTGCCATTGTCTGTCTTATCATCCAAATGTGCCGCTCTTGTAAATTTGGTTTCCTGATGTGTTTTCGAGATAAAGCCTCTTGTGTTTTGCAGAGAAAACAAGATAATATAACCTGTTTGGTTTGACGGTAGGTGTGATATGAGTCACATTCACACAACATGTATTATTATTAAAATGAACAGTCTGGGGAGTGTGGTGACTGGTTTTAATGCTCTGCAGACAATAGAATTAGACATGATTAACAACAAGACAACGTGTAAGGAGTAAATCAGGACGATTAGCAGCTGGCGTGTTTCGCTGTCAGTACGTTTGAACACAGGTGGATTGACAGGAGTTTGAGATAGAGGCAAGATAGAGAGGATGACCCTGAAGATAAGTCATGCTCAAACACACACACTTCACGCCTTTGTGAAAACAACATGCAGGAGAAAGGTGAGGGGAAATAAAGACGGGAATCTGAGAAGGTCTAATGAATAAAAGTGAAATCCTTCTCATCTGACAGCCTTCGACATGGCCCTCTAAACGCGCTGCAAGGGTGTGTGTTCCCCATGCTGTCAGATGGATAAATTTCCCCTAGATACAGAGAAGCGAGGAGCCGTGTGAAAGCCTAAAATTTATTCTAGAGCTTCTTCTGGAAACATTTGTATACTTCAAAGAAATCCCAGCCAATCGATCCTGTTCTAATCTTTACAAGCCCAAAATGGAGCTTTAGCATTCCCACCCAACATGCAATAAGAGACCCACGAGAGCCCGCTCGCCGTAACTCAACCGCTGTTTATCTGATTGTGTGATTATTGTCTGCTAACAGGCCCAGAGGGACTAGTGTGTGCTCCAAAGTGTCTGAAGAGCTGCTTCCGAGGTCTGCACTCAGGCCACCAGGACCCTACCGCCACACATACATACACACACATACACGTAATGCAGGCCTTTACACCAGCTGAGACTGCACTTCCTATCACACCTGCTATCTCTTCTTTAAAGCAAAATACTGCAGGTTAATGATAAACCCTTCCAGAGGTTGAATGTGAGAGGATTCATCATGGAGTTGCCTCCAGTCTCACATCACATCCTCAGGAAATCCACATCCCCTCCTCCTCCCACTGTACTCCAAAATCACAGCAGCAAACGGGTGGAAAATGACAGTGTTTATCCTCCTTTGTGAATTATTCATTTTTCACCAGTAATTCAAAAATAGATAACCGCTAACCTTACTGTCTTTGCTGACGCAACACCCAGATGAGGATTTCATCAAATGTGCACAAAGCGATGGTGAGAGATATTGTTGTGAGCCTCTTCAAAAGAGGAATAATCTCCCACACATTTTCTATTTCTAAGTCAAAATTCTCACGGGGTGCTGAAACGCAGAGGAGTTAAAACACACACGGCACACTATCACACAGATCTACACACTCACACAGACGTCAGCCTGCTGATAAGAATCATAAACACAGATGTGGAGGTGTTGTTAATGCACCAGGAGTGTTTCTGTTTGCCACATCTTGCACGATGGCACCACTGCACCGCTTCTGTTTTCATTACGGGTGATTGTCTGTGAGCCGGTTACCTGCTGTAGATGAAGCACGGCGTGTTGTTGAGCTTCCTGTCTGACTGGTACCTCCTAAAGTCCTCCCAGGCATCCTTCAAGGCGGTCAGCGCGAGGATGATACAGATGGGGATCAGAGCGACCTCGGGCTGGAAAGCGTTCACTACTGGGACAAAGTTCAGAATCGCCAGCCCCACAAAGTAGATGTTGGCCAGTCGGTGAAACTGCTCAAAGAGGTTCATGGGGATGAAGAGGAGGAGGGTGTACTTGGTGGTCTTGATGGCGTTGCCAGGGAAGTAGCGGTTGGGTTGCTTCAGCTTCTCCAAGCCCTCATAGGGCAGATTGGACGCCAAGTTGCGGAGGTCCTTCTCCCGGGCCCTCTGACCTCTCAGAGCATCCCTCACCAGGGCCAGAGGGCTGCTCCACGTCATGGCTGCTCCGTCTGTTTTACCTTTCCTCTTCTCACAGTCGTCTCATCCTCTCAATACCTGCAGCTTCCATGAGTTAAAGAGACTCTCCTCTCCTTGAATGAATCTCTTTCTGTGTGTGTGTACGTGTGAGGCCTAATGCCAGGTTAAAACAAATGACAGCACACCTAGTCCTCCTCTGAGTCCGCCCTTTTGGATTGACAGGTGTGTTTGCATTCCTTACTCTGGAGCAGTTTAAGTCTCACAGACAGGAGAAATACAGCCTCTGATTTAACTGAGGGTGCTCCAGTGACTCAGCTGATTTAAACTATTGTTGTCAATAATCTCATTGCAGTAAAATCATTGATCCATTTTCTAAAAACTCGTTGAAAAAGACTACATGTATCAGTCCCTGCATAGTACAGTGGTTCCCAACCTTTGTGGTTGTCTGATGTACATGCACTGTCAGATAAACTCAAGTATCCTTCATTTATTACACTAGACTAAAAAAGATACAACCATTTATCCATTACCTCTAACTATGTGAACTCTTTGCCGATTACTTGTAGTAAACTATTTCAATGTTATATTTTAGATAACATAGATATATCTTTACTGATTCCTGTTGGGAATTTCAACCTCTGTTAACACATCTGTACACATCTGAAATCACACCATGCTAGGAGTTCACCTCAGCCCTTGACTTGTAAGTACTGGGATTTGAACCACCACCCTCCAGTTACAAGGTCATTTCTCTTACCTAGCTAATCATTTAAACTTATTGATAGCATTTTAAGCCCACTACTGAACTTACCCATTGATTTTAGCTATTTCAATTGATTTGCTTATTTAAAATCTTCAATTGTTTACTTTAGCTTAAATAGTCAGGAGGCTAATAAAACTTTTGCTAACCCTTTACCCATTGTGTTAAACTATTCATTCAATTGTTTTTGCAAAAATATTTGAACTAGTTTATCAGTGCTTTAGCATAATTTTAGCTGTTTGTTCAGCAAATGTTTAACTACTTATCCATTTCTATTGGCTAACAGTTACATTAACCTCCCTGTTTAAACTTGTGCTCGCTTGCAAACTAGTTTTCTGTAGCCCCTAGTGTATCTTACAGCTAATATATTCTTTGAATTAATCATAATTCCTTTTTTTCCCCAGTAAGTTAGTAATTGATTGGGAGCACTGATATCATCATTAGTGCAATTATTACCTAACACTCGATTAATGAAGCAAAAAATAAATACAAATAAAAACACAGATACACAAACACAGCTGACAATTGAATATTTACAGAGCAGAAAATTGGTGCAGTGGGTCATAAGGAGATCTGAACTGACAACACAACACCAAGCAGAGCGCACCGTCTGCTCGGGGCGAACGTATATATGAAGCATCTACAGAGTGTGAATGAAGAGTCCTGCTCAGGAGTGTGCAGACAGCGAGCACAGGCCAGAGTGTTTAAAGACACTGAGAACCTCTTTATAGCTCCTAATACGACTAAAGCAAATAATTAGCTTGAATCTTTATTGGTGCATGTGAGAAAATCTCAGAGGTTAGCTACAGAGGACTTCTCACTGTTACACAAGACTTTAGCAAAGCAAATTTTGTTGAGAGCTGAAAGTTGTAGGGGTAATGCAATGAATGAAATCTGTTTACATGTATGGGTGTGAGACTCACGTATGACGGACTGCAGGAAAGCAGCTTCTTGCACAGATGGCATGCATGTAGGATGCCTTCCACTTCCTCATGTTGACATATGTTGTCTTTTCCAGAGCAGGCTGCAGAACCTGTTTAAACAGGCCAAATTTCCACTGGCTGGCTCATTTATAGCACTTCAGACACAGAGATGCATCTACATGTACCTGTTCAGTGCTTGATACACAGCATATAGAGGCATTATTGGAAAAATGACTCCAAATGAAGATAAACGGACCCTTATCGTCTTTTAAAGGATGCCACGCTCGACCTTGAATGTGATTTATTATCAATCAAGCCATTTAAATGATTTCCTGTTTTGTCCTTGAACAGCTGACACAGGCGCGTTCGTCTCTGCTGGGTAGCTCCGCGTGTTTTTCCATGCACTTCGTGTAAAGCAGGGGAGTGGCGTGACGCAAGTGTGCCAGACTCACCCTCTCACCCGTCCCAGTCAGCTCTGGCTGGCTTTGGCTTGGCTGGCACGCCGACTGCACAGTGGCGCAGCTGTGAGTCCACAAAGCACACACACAGAGCAACAAAACACACTCTTTGAAATAAAACACACACACATGCACACACACACAGATCCACAGAGCAGAGGTCTGTGCATTCCTAATTACTCCGGTGACATGGAAACACTACAAAGTAGAAAGCATCTGCCTTTTCCCCCCTCTCTTACATGTCAACACTAATTCCCTTTTTGAAAAGAGGAAGAGAGAGAGAGAGGGAAAGAGAGAGAGAGAGAGAGGGCCAATTTAGCACAAACCATCTGTCTACTGTAGTGAGATAATACATCTGTTATAGTGAGGGGGAACAGTAATGTAGAGCTGATTTTTACCGATGCATGGAGAAACCTGGAACAAGTTTACACGTCACGTTACATCAGTTTTTACACCACTTTGCCTTTTTAGGTAGTTTTGCACTTAGAGATTTTACACCCAGGAGCATCAGACACACACACACTCACACACAAACTCACAAACACTCCCTAACCCTGGCAGACAGGTCACGTGCAGTCCTATTTGGGTCTCTTCTGTTATCTCAAAAATAAAAAGTAGACATGTTATGAAAAACTCACCTTTTCAATGCTTGTGCACATGTACCCAGTATCTGGAGTGTCTGCCGGCCCACAAGCTGTGCTTTTTTCAGCAAAAAACAGGTGCTAAAACGGAGCGTTGCACACAGAGGATGAATACAGGAATATTCTGACAGACAGTATGACAAATTATGTGTTTGTTTTGTTGTTTTTTTTTTCAAATATAAGCATGCAAACATGTTCAAGTAGCAACCCGAATTACAAGTATGAACCTGAAAACAAGCATCACTTGTCCTCTTTAATGGTTCTGCACAGAACCGTTAAAAAATCCTTACTTCTATATCCTAATGTTTATCAGATATTTCTTCAGTTAAAACATCCTGATAACTCATTGTGTTCTTCTCGTCCTCCATGTTCAAAATCAAACATTAGCTGCACATTAGTCCCTGCTAGAACAAAATCCCTTTTTAAATATTAAATATTCAGTGTTTTGCACCATCAAATATTCAATAGCATCCATTTAAGGGCTGTAACAGTGGTCAGGTCAGGAAGAAAGTGCAGCTCAGTGCAGTGCAGAGTGCAGTCAGTTTGCTGAGTGAGGGGAGGATGCAGGGAGGGGTCGAGGCATGGATGGATGGCTCTCTTTCTTGCCCTTTATTTTCTTTCTCTTCCTGTCTTTTTCTGTAGCAGGCGCTCTGGCCCCTGCAGCCAGCGGGCCACAGTTGAGTCCACAGAGTGCCTCCATATCTATGGCTCTCTGCGTTAATGTCCCCTGAGGCCAGGGCCGGCGCGCAGCCCTGCTCAGACCCCAGCCGAGCCCATCTCAGCCCAGACCACCGCCGCGGCCTCTCGCTCCGACTCCTCTGCCTCTCCATCCATTATGCAGCCAGTAGTCCCCAGCTGCAACCCTCACATCTCTCTATTCACCCCTACATTTGCTTCTCTCGCTTGCCCACTCACTCCGTGTCGAGTTTAGTTGTTCACTCACTCACTCACTCAGACGCTCCATCACGAGCAGCCGCACATTCATCCGGGACACAGAAAACCGCCAGCCGTGTACTCTGTTATTGAAGTGATAGACTGAATTGAGTTTTAATTGAATTTAGATACATCTTCATAATTGCTGACAATCATTACACAAGATATTTACAGTCATTATGAAATATTACAATTGGAATTTACAGAAACTTTGTACAAAATATGCCTGACTTCAATGCCTGGATAGTGGGGTCCTTGTTTAGTCATTTCTGGAGAACAAAACATTGACCCAAAAGTCACTGGTGTCTGGAAGTGCTTTAGTTTCAGCAAGTAGATGCTTTTAGAGTCCATTAAAAAGAAAGAAAAGAGAGAAAAGTCCCAAAAGTACAGAGTCAGCAAAGTTGTGAATTGTGTTTTTCTTTTTTCCTCAGTTAAATTGCTCTTTTCTCTTTTTTTTTTTTTTTTTTTGACTGAATGGAACATTTGATCTGTAATTCAACTGCAAAAACAACAACAGAGACCCATTTAAATAGAATAAATCCATAATATTTACACAATAATGTGAGTATTGATTTATAAAAATGAATCATCTCTTTTTCTTTAAACATGATTTATGTTTATCTACAGTTTTTCAAAACAGAAACCTAATCACAATGAAACGCATCATACTTCTATCATTCAATTCTACTGATAATGATGATTGTGGATTGCCATATTTATGCAGCAACTCTGGTTGCAATGAAACTCAGCTCATCTATCAGCAAAGTTCTTACACCAGCTTAAGTCGTGTTAAAGCCATTCTGAAGCTCCTCACACGATGGCAGAAAGTACGGAGGAGTCAAATGTTCTCTTTAAAAAAATAACACGTGGTGAAATGGACTCTGTCAGCACAGCAAAAGCTAAACAAAAAACTTGGCAGAAGCGTCAGTGTCCAACAGTCCCGCTCTTTCACCGGATTGCATGAGACGTTCAACAACCGAGGAAGCGTTTTCTGCTCAGCATTGGCACCATTAGAGCCCCACAGAGATGTCCAGAGAAAAGAGCGCCCCCTGCTGTCCACCTGTTGTCATCCAGCGACGCTCAAACCGTCCACCCGCGTGGGCCGAGCTAAGCCAAAGCTGCAAAACGGTAACTGACAGACTATCCTCAACTAGTGAAACTAAAATGCTTTGCGCTCCATCATCACCATGACTGAGATGCAAATGAAATCAAACATAAGCATGCTTTTAAAGGATGTTTTTGATATACAGTAATTATAGGAAAATAGACTATCAAGGATGACTCCTTTAAAATCATTTATAAAGCTTTCCTGGATGCAGACAGCTCGGCTACGAAGTAAATAGATACTAAACAAAACAAATCCTTAAAGTATATGCAAACACAAGCATAAATATTTGATCCACAGAGAGTAAGCTACGAATGACAAATATTAGTGATATATTGAAATTCTGGAACAGGCACCGTTTCTGTCTTTTTAAAACTCGCTCTTCTTTTTCGAGTGTTTGTCAGTCGTTTTAAGGTGTTTCCCAAAATCCTAAAAGAGTCACTGCTGACTGAAGTGTTGGGTGCTGCTGCAGTCCGTCCAAAAGTCTTTGCAATCTCTTCACTTTTTTCTAAAATGAACCAGCTAAAAAAGTTGGTGCACTGTTTATCTCTCATTCTCTCTCTCTCTCTTTCTCTTTCTCTCTCTCTCACGTCATCTCTCTTTCTCTCTCCCATCTTCCCTAAAACCCCCCTCCCCCTCCCTCCTTCTTTGCACGCCCGCCACAAGCCGGCCACCGGGTTTAATGGACGTAGTAGAGCCAGTAGACGACGTTGAAGAAGGAGAAGACGGTGGGGAAGATCATCCTGGACCACTTGTCGATAGAGTTCACGTCGGACAGGTCTGGGATATTCACCTTGAGCTGGGAGGCCCGTCTCCGTAGGCGTGACTTCTTCTGGGCGTGGCGCTCCAAGGCGCTATGGCCATAGTTCTGGCGGGCCATGGCTGCCCTGCGGTACTGCAGCGTCGAGCTATCGTAAGCCAGCATGGTGTTGCGGGGGTCTCCGGGCGCTCCCAGGCCCCGGGACAGATCCCCGCCACCACCCATCTCATTCTTCATCTCCAGGGTGCTGAACAGGATGTTGTCGTCGGGAGTCATCTGTGTGAGGGTGTAAAAACAGGTGGAGCCATGAGAAGTTACTGCCACGGGAAAATCTAAAAGTGCTTTTAAGTTCAAACTAATTCCAGTAAAATTAAACCTATGAGCTACAATGATCATTAACTGTGTAAAAATACTGATGAGGTGCTAGAATGGGTAATGCAAATGAGTCAAAACTTGTGTTACTTACAGTGAAGAAAAAGTTTAAGCACTTAAAATTATTACTATTGATCATCTGTCAATCAATATCTGAGTGATAATACAACCACAAGACTATGAGATAACATTCCTGGAAGAGCACAACGCACTCCACAAACTAATTCTCATGGAGAAATCTTCATTGTCATCTCAGAATTTCAACCAGAGTGTGGTTAAAATTCTGTCGATTCACAAGACAAACTGAATAAAAAAAGAGAAAAGCAAAGGAAAAAAATGTGACAGGAGAAGGTTGAGAGAAATAGTAAGGACTTTGCAAAGATGGAGGAGAGGCTAAAAAGGTTCAGGGGCAGGTCAGGAAAGACGTTGTGGGAAGTGAATTCGGATCAACATTTTCTTCATCCATAGCCTGACTTCTGAGGAAAAACGTCCCTAGAATCCAATCCTGTCCCGCTGTAAATGGAGCTTGTTGTGTTTTGTTGATTTTGTTTGAAAGCGAAGCCACTTAGTTGGCACTATTCATCAAACTGCAAATGTTCTCGTTCTCTTATATGACGATCCTTTTTTTTTTTTTTTAGTATTATTATTATTTCAATTGCATCACTTATTCTTAAGAGAGTTATCAATTGCCTTTGAGATTGTACAGTACTAGTATCTGAATGATGTTATCTTAAGAGAAGCCACTGATGTTTTCTTCTCTCTTTTCCATCAATTTAGATGTAGAGACCAAGTTAAAGTTAAATTAATGCCTGCAGAAATCAAACTGCTTAGCCATGTTTGTCAGGAAAATGCATGAAGAGCAAACCAAGAGAGGGAAAAACACAATGGTGGGAGTGATGATCAAAGTTGCCTTAAAAATCTATAGAAATCAAAGAAATGCACAAAAACTACAGCATTTTCCTCTGATCTGGGTTGATTCAGATTGATGACATTGTTAGTTTTGACTTTCAAAACCTCCAGTACCTTATTTCTTTGCTCGCCTAGTCCTAATGCGGCATCGTCCACAAAGATGGGATCCCACATCGAGTCATATGCGTCAATTTCCCTCTGTTTCATTCTGGCATACAGAGCATCATCTCTCTGAACTACATTTCCCACCAGCCACTGCAAGCATACAAAATCAGCACTGTTACTTAGGGGAAATCGTAGCTTGCCACACTCAGAAGGAAAGGGTGTTTTATTTTTTATGTTGCTGTTGTTCCTGCTAACTTTAGCAGCTGAATAAAATTTGAAGGGAAGGCTTTGGCGTCACAGCCAGTGATTTTTCCAAGGCGCCTTGCCCTTTGAGAGACACAGAAATATGGAGATAAAGAGTGTAAGCCAATCATTGCTTCTGCATTCACACTTTCAGACCCT
>JAOWBC010001868.1:10722329-10737620 GCA_028566105.1 Hypoplectrus providencianus | reverse complement strand
ATTTTGCTTAACTCATTATGTTGTTGCCAATCATCCACATAACATCAAATATTGCTATAAATCAGTGCTAGGGAAAAAAATCTTTGATACTATTTTTATATTCAAACTATTTTTTATATAGTGTGATCTGTAAGAAATGTTCTGGTTCTCTAATGATTTGAGTACCCAACTCTACCTGATGAGGCCTTCTTTAATGTATGAGCAACAAGAAATAATCAAATAATGGAATAATAACATTTATATTAATAATTATCAGATTTTTTACATTACAGGTAGTGTGGGGTCTAAGAAACTTTGTTTTTTGAGCTAAACACATTTTTGAAACAAAACATTTCAAAGGTCTACCGTGCCTGGCATTTAGCAGGAATAAACTGGTGTGCCATGGAGCAGAGGGATACTGTAGCGGTAAAAAAAAACTAAATCACAATATCTTTCCTCTCTTCACTTCATCATAACCACAAACTTATCTTGAAGAGTGCTTTGTCTTTAATAATTAAGAGCCAAAGTTTATTTGAAATCCGTCTACATAAGACTTGCAGCTCCCCTGGGCCCAGCCTGGCAAGTTTAGGATTTCATTTTTTGAGATGCAGAGACGCACAGTCTTTCTCTCTCACACACTCAGGCTCTCTGTCTCGCTCTCCCTGCCTCCGTTTTCTTGCTCTCTGGGCTCTTATGTAAGAGCCAGTTAGCAGGGCCATGGTGCACTGGGGGATTAACACAGGAGTCTTATATCTGTCCTAGTTTACCCCTTTTTATGGTCACAACTTACTGGGCTGTTGTGTTCACCAGCCTGCCACTCATCACTCGCCAACATCACCATCGCCACCACTAAATCATCATCATGGTGGCAAAGGAAGCACAGGGGAAAAGCGGAAATGAGGCCAAAATGGCAGGGGTAAAAATAACAGCCTATTTATAGCCCACCTACATCATCAGCAGAAGTCTCGAAGCTTTTTTGTCTGAGACTCTGCATCACTGATCAAGAGCTGCTTCTGCATCCTCTGGCCTAGCTAGCATGTCCGATACCCACGCTTACAATTAATAAACAGCTAATAACGAGGAAGGAGGAGAGACGGATGAGGATTTCTCTGCAGGAATTCCTCCCCGTCTTCACCTCTCCTCCTCCTCCTCCTCCTCCTCCTCCTCCTCGTCATCTCCGCTGCAGCGAGAGTCTGCCGTGGACCTCTGCAGCAGCAGCAGCAGCAGCAGCAGCAGCAGCAGTGATCATGAAGCACAGGCTTGTTTGCTCTTCATCAACATCAGGGCCAGTCCCTCTCTATCATCCCAACCTGCCGGAGGAGAGGCCACGCTCTAACAGATCACGCAGATTCAAACACGCTACATTTGCTCTGCGTCGGAGCTAATAGGACATGGAGCTCTAAAAAAAGGCTGTTTTGTTTTTTTTCTTTTTTTTTCTTCTGTGCATGTTCCCTCACAGTTCAGCCAGAGTGTGTGTGTGCGTATGTGTGTGTGTGTTTGTGTGTGGACCCCCCTGAGGCAGCCTGTGCACCTTTATTCCAAATGACCTTGTTTACGGACATAACACAACCACCATGAATTCCCAGACAGAATCTCATTTCGAGGGAGCGTCACAGCAGAGGCCGAGCGCAGAGAGACATTTCTGCAAGCAGGTTACAAACCTGCCTTTAATTAAACCGACATATTATTACATTGGACAGTGCAATGGAGTTAGAAGTTAAATTAAGATGGAGAAGCTTCCTCCATTTTGGATAGAGAGCCCGTGTTGAGCTGAGGAAACATGGCATGCAGGATTGTCTCTCCCTGCTCAGGCACTGTTGCCAAATTTGAAAAATAAAATGTCTGCAGTGGCAACAAAAAGAGTCCAGTGTGTGCCAAAGCATGCCAAATCAAAAGAGAGGTTTATTTATTTCAGCATTACAACATGCAAACCACCGAGCCTGATCAATAGTTTAAGAGAGAGAGATGGATAACTTTGAAGGTGATGAACCCATATCGATGGTATTGACCAAAAAAAAGGGCTTATTTAAATCCCTCTCTTCCACCACTCAGCAGCTTTCTCCTCCTGGCCATGCGATGTCATCTATTGAGCTGCAGAGTGGAACACTCCTCGCCCAGACAAAAGAGGACGTCAGTCTCCATAGCACAAGGATATGTCCTCTCACAAAAGGAGTTACAATATTCACAGAGAGAGAGAGGGAGGGAGGGAGAGACGGAGGCAGAGAGGAAAGGGAGGGAGGAGGGAGAATCCTAATAATTTCTCCATTTTGAATGAAGTCTGACCTTCATGTCTCTTTCTTTCTCTCTCTTTTTCTCAATCCCTCTCATGAATTTTGAGTGACATGCATCAGGAGTCATGCACCGAATGCCTCCTTTCCTGCATAAAATGAAAGGCTAAGTGGGAGTTTGTGTTTTTTTCTCCTGTTGTGTGTGTGCGTGTGTGTTTCTTGTCTCGCAGCCTGGGCGGTATCTGTGTTATTGGCTGAGCCTTTTCAGGGTTTGGGTAATTAGATCAGACCGCCTCTCCCCGAGAGTCAAACTGGGCTCTAAAGTGACAGTTGGGAGCACTGTTGTAATTTTCTGCTCCTCCTGGTAATTGAAGACCAGGACTTGGCAGGACTGGGATGCACTATATATCCAGGGAATAAGGAGTAAACAACACCCTCACCCTTCTTCCTCCGCATGCACCCCAAAAATAACACTCGCCCACTCACACTCTCCCACCCACAGACACAGATCCTAAAAAAACACACACATTTACTGCTTCCTGCAAACTAAACAACACTCCAATCTACTGGTGTCCCCCCGGTGTGGTGCTTGCTTACTGGGAGACAAAATCGGATCTTATAGCGTGACATATTTAGTGTTAAAAAGATGCAGGAGAATTGTTTTTAATCAATCATGCTAGCAACCATTTGTACATTGTTAATAGAGAGTTTGACTGCTTGGGTTTTGGTGGTGCTTTTATTGTGAAGAGTTGGACAAGAATATAGGAATTAATTATTAGTATTTATTGTATTTCTTTGCATTTATGAAAGTCTCATGGTTAAAGGTGTACACAAGTTTTGTGATATGATACTCACATAAATATAACTAAAAGGTCAAAAAAATTCAAGAAGTGGAGAAAATTTAGTCTCTGGGTCAGGCTCCAAAAACACTGGCTCCTACATTTCCCATGTTGCAGCTGGAGACAATCTTTCATTATGGCAATAATGGCAAAAAAACAAACAAAAAAAACCAAAAAACATTTGTAGTGTAAAAGCCAGTGTTTTCACATATGTAGGTTTTTTTTCTTTAAACATTGCTTTGTCTTTTCCTTTGTTTTGTTGAACTCCTTCCATGGTGAAGATTATCAGAAACTCTGCCTTGCCAACAAGACTTTTTTATGTTTACATATATAGGCAGCCAGGCAGCCTGAGAGAAGGCTTGTTTTAAGGTTTCTCAGTGGCCAACATCTTTTTCCCTCTGTGATCAGCAAACATGGCGTTAGGGTAATGTCATCTGCTGCTAGTTTGCCATGCTCCTGTTTTGGGGTTTCCATTTGGACTTATATTTTATTTAAAAAAAAAAAAAAAAATTAAAAAAAATGTAAGCCTGGGAACTCTATTTTAATAAATGTATATATGTATGTATGTATATGTGGACAAGACCAAAACAAGAACTTTTTGTCAAAAATTAATCTTTTAACTTGAAATATTTTCATACTTCAGACAATCGTAAATTGGTGGTGATAATTTAATAAAAACTGACCTTCAGCAATGGAACACAACATTTACTAAATGAAATGTATTCAAATCTGGAGGTACTTCAACTTCATTTTAAGTACTTGTATATTTGATACTTACTATTACACTGTACTATTATACTTCTGAGTAAAGTATTGTGCTTTTTACTCCACTACGACTAACCATTTATGTAAGTTACTACAAGGTATCAGTTCATTTGAAAGTCATTCATTCATCTGTATCAGAAACTCCTTTCGCTTTGTGATCTTATTGGTATAATTTTTCTTCCAGAGCCTGTGAATCACCACAACAACAAGAGATCCGTGAGCAAAGAATCATGAATGACTATTAGGCTGATTGGTCAAGTAGATTAGCAGTGGACAGACAGAAAGATGCAAATTCTCACACACACAAATACAGCATTACATCTATACATTACATTGGCTACACAATAACCACACATGCTCATGCAATAGTCATAAAAAATAATATAATATATATATATATGATAACATATGGCTCACAGAGGTCCATGATGAGTTCTGCTAAAGAACAGGTTTGTTTTGTGTTATTGCTACTTTTACTTAACGAAAGGATCTAAGTAATTCTCCCACCACTGTCGACCTTTACACAAAAGACAAAATGAATAGACAGTCAAAGAGATAAAGACACAGTCGTGCTGTCAGACACCCTGGCGCCACGTGTTTTCACATACAACCCGCTTTCCCGTCGAGGACTCAGAGTCTCCTCTCAGTTAGCCATCCTCTCCACATCCACTAAAGCCCTGCTGTTGCAACCAGCCGGCCCGTCTCTACAGGTATGTGTCAGCGTGCTCACAGCACAAAGGCATCTGGCCGGGCTGACTCTGACAGAAGCTTGTGTCTGGACTTGCTAGCATCAAATAAAACCTGGACCAAACCCACGAACCAAATAATGGAGGAGCCGGGAGGCACCGGCACTGACAAGGACAACGTATCTGAGGTAACAACCACATCTCCCTGCTGCACGCACACCCTCAGATTCACAACAATCCTCCCGTAGCCTCCATTGCTTTTTGACTGTTATGCAAAAATATGTTTGGGCTTATATAATTGAGTCAGAGCGTTATAAATTACGTTTCTTGACTGTTGAAACAAAATGTAGCGATGAATAATCTGGTGCAGTGCAGATACTTAAATTTTTTAAGCAGTCTTTGCGCAAGAAGGGCATCTCGGTCTAGAGAGAGAATGACTGAATGCTGCAACATCTTGAATTAGCAACAATAATCTCATCTTTTAAACACGGACACTAATCTGAGATCGGTTGCACATACACACACACACATATATATATGAAGAGGAGGCGACAGATCAGAGGAGGCAGCAGCACAGTGATGGACGGGCTGTGCTAGCCTGTGAAGTCAAATACGCAGCATCAGTACAAATACAGATTCAGTGTTTGTATTGAACTGCTACATTATTGATTATGAGTTATCAATTATGGATGGCAGTCTCCTCAGAGGCATCGCAGTCCAACACCACAAAGAGACGTCTTGTAGACGGGTTGAACCATCCTGCACAATCAGACTCAGTTCGGCTGTTTGCACCACCCTGCTTTATTATTGATCACAACCGATCAATTATTGATACTGATGATCATCAGGGGACAGGAAAGGCTAAAACTTGAAGGCATGCACCTCCTCCTACACACTGCTGTACGAGAGTATTCTGCCTCACTACAATTCAGGTCTGACTTTCATAGTTGGGACCATGAATTTTATCAGTGTGAAAGATTCTGGAGGACGTATTGGCAGGCAAATGGAATTAAATTAAGTTTCTATATGTATATAAGGAATTGTTGCATTTTGAGCCCAACATATCTATGGGAGTAACGTCTACAATGTTGTACCGCCATGGTTCTATGGTAGCCCAGAATGGACAAACCAAACACTGATTCTAGAGAAGGTGTTTCACATTTTTATGTTATGCAGCCTCACTGCTAGATACCACTAAATCCTACAAACAATTCCTTTTAATTTAAATAAGAACAGTTTTGGGTGATAATTTAGCTGCTTTATTTTTTTTCTTTTTTGACTGATTCTGTTTCTTGCATACTCTTTTTTTTAACCAATGTTCAGAAGTATTTTATATTTAAGAATAATTGCAAAACCACAAAATAATATAAATATTAATAAGCCCCAAGTTGTAATTTCGGAGTAAGAGTTCATAAAAACGCCCGGACAGACACAGTGCATCTGATGAAATCACATTAGTTCATTAGGCATCATGATCACATGACACAATAAGAAGGGCAGTTTTAAAAGGCTTACCTGAGTCCATAAAGCACCGTGCCGTCAGGGTGCAGACGGATCATCCTGTTCTTGACGGTGACACCGTGCACGAAGGACTTCTTGTCGTTGAGGAAGTAGGTGTCGGGGACCCACAGCTGATCCGCCACTCGGTTATCCAGGGTCAGGTTGTAGGCGATCTCAGAGTAGGACAGACGCTTGTCCCGCCACGCTTGCTGGAAGTACATCGTCAAGGTGTAGTCCTGGAGGACAGAGAGGGGAGTCCATTTAATGAAGCCAGTGCAGCTTTTCAAAGACAAACTCGTGGTGAGAATCGATAACGCTGACTGTAAGTCCACTATATGAAGCCAAGAAACACTTTCCACAAAATCTACTGACTTACTCATTTTGGAATACGTTTCATTTCCTCTGCCATCTCAGCAAACGTGTCAAGCACCAACAGCATGTCGCCCCACGCTAACATTTGAATATAGATGTGTCAGAGCACGTTGTATAGACTGTGCATAGTGAGAAGGTCAGCCAAAAGGTCAGTGGTGGTGTGGAAGGCCAGGGCCTGTACTAGGGGCCATTGTGGCTGGAGTTGGGGGGTTAATATTCAGCTGTCCTCACTTAATTTTGAGACCATGACCAGAGGGGGAACTTTCTCAGCTGGCTGACTATTGTCTTACCCAAAAAATATCTGCTGCCACGCCAAACAAACGACGCCACTTCCTGCTTTATAGAGACAACACCCATGCAATGTAAATGTCCAGTAGATCCCTGCAGCTGGTATTTCATCCCAGTCTCTCTTTTTTTGCTTCTTCTAGGGCATAATAAACGACCAAACTGCTGAGATTTAGGTGAGAGTTTTCCAGATCGAAATAGCTGCATTTATACTGTACAGTTTGTTTTTACACATGCTCAGAGATGTAGCAGTAAACTGTATCTCCTCCTCTCTCTCTCTTCTCTGCTTCTCACTCTTAAAAAAGACTTACACCCACACAGAACACAGTAAAACACAGCACTGCAGTTGGATGTGCTCTGTTGCAGTGTATTGCAGTGCAATCGATGAGTAGGAAAACAAATTAAAAAATACGGTCCGTGAAACGAGGCCCTTGAGCTTTTTCCTCCGAGCAGCCATCATTATTACTTGTCGCCGTGTTTCTGTGTTTCCGAGTCCTTTTCTTCTATCGCCACACATTGGTGTGACACTGCGAAGCAATTGCCACTTTTGCTCCCTAAACTCTTATCATTCATTGCATGCAGTGTGTGAGACCAAAGCACTGCGTAAAAAGGGCATCTAAAAATACATGAGCTGCTGCCATGTTGATTTTTTCAGGAGTGAAAAGTCAAGCGAGGACGGCCGCATCCTTATCCTGTTTTACAAGAGTTCCCACTGAACCCTCCCCTCACACTCGCTCCCTCTCTGTCTCATTATCAGCCTGTCGATCGGATATCTCTATCACCTTTGGGATCGTTAGCTGCTGCCTGCAGGCTCAGTGTACATCGCCCACTGAGGCAGCATCTCCTGCAATACGTCCCTGTCTTGACTACCATCCTTCGCTGTATTGATGGAGGAACAGAGAAACGCAGGCAGCCTCTGAGAGGAGCTGCTAGCAGAAGCTAAGCCTCCCTCTGACTAAATTAGAAAACCGAAGCTAATAATATCAACTGGAGCCCCGTGGTAACAATCTGAGCAGCATGAATCATTCATCGATAAGGTGTCACAGACTTTCAGCAGCAGTGTTTCTGTGCTGTTCTTTCGGGTCAGCGCTGGTTCTGTTATATGTGTTTACATGCTGGAGTGAAAGGTAGTAAATGGTCACAAAACACAAGTGTGTCTGTGGTATCACACACGTTTACATTCAAAGCTCTTAATTTACAGTAACCGAGTCAAATTTAGAGCCACATCTGGTGACTGTTATCATTATTACCATTGTTTGTTATTTGGGAATTAAATAGCATTTTTTTTCTTCAAGTCTTAAAGATCAATAGAACTTTGGAGAATCATGTACATACACAAAAAACATAAAAATATACAATATACAGCAATATAGATAAAAAATAAAAAAAAAACCTGATTAACAATTACTGTCTGACACATCATTGTGTGTTTTCCCAGGAGTTACGGGTTAAATTATATGGCACCATTGAAAGGCAACCAAATGATCTTTATCTTAAAAAAAATTACAGATTGGATCATGGAACTAATTAAGTATATATACGTCTTGTTGTTTTTAGATATTTTCATGTAGACATGTCACATATTATATCCTATATTACACAGGGATAAAATGGAAGAAAGCCAAGATCAAGCAGCAGAGGTAGAAAGCAGAATACAGTTGGGAACATCATCAATATTCTCAATATAATAGACACTCACTGTTTTACACTATAGTGTGAAGTAAAATTAGCTTTTTACATGCACTGTATAAGATTTGATGCATTGCATTGTGATATTATTACCAGAATGCTGGACAATGCTTTTTGAAGCTGTCCCTGTTCGTACCTGACTTATGAAAAGTAATGCACTACAAGTCATACATGAGTCACGTCATTGTGAGCTGTGAGTCAGGACAGGCAGGGCCGCCGTCAAAACTGAAGTACAAGGATCTACAAAGTCTGCAAAATCCGGAGGTCGAGACGAATATGTGGCTCAAACAAAGACAGGACTAACAGTTCATGTCCCATGTAGCTTAATTTACATGTTTAATAAAAATAACTTAAATAACACTCAGAATATTATTTAACCAGAACAGCAATCCTTTCCCAAACCTGAAAAAATAGTTTTGCAGCTTTAACAGGTTTCACACATCCGGAGCTTGTGAAAGTACAGTGATTGTGTGTATTGCCTGAAAATTGCAGGATAACACATGAAAAAACGTTGCATTCCTCTTCATAAGATATATCATATAAATGACTGGATGAGGTTGAGGTGAGTTTTTTTCACTCTGCTGTGGGACTGTTTGAGGCCACAACATAGAGAATAATGTTTAGGCACCCAAATAAAATGGTGGAGAGTAAATATAGTACACTCCGCTTTGAAAAATGAGTAATTTTGGACACAGCCTTGGGTCTCTTTCACAGCAGACATTTTGACTTGTCCCAGTAAGTCATGGCAGTGTGTGTGACAGCGAGTCAGCATGCACAATACCAGGAGCCCAAACTGAAGCACTTAACTGGAATCCAGCCATGCTTTGTGATTTACATCTGTGCTTTTTCTCCTGTAACATGTCAAAATTCCCGCTGTGACAAAGGTCTATTGAATGCTAAACCTTTTGAAAATGTCCCTTGTGAAAATAGCTGAGTTTTTTTTTTTTCATCTGTGGGAGTTATGATGCCCTGTTGTGTATGTTTGAGGGGTTAACGGTATAGAGATGCACAGCTCCGGCACAGAAAACACCTGGGTCTGCACGCTGCCTCCTGGCTGTGCTGTGAAATGGCAGCGTAATTACGGCCTCACAGATGGTGCTGTTTACCTTCTTTCGGACATCACATGAGCTCAGAGAGGGACACAAAATAGAGCGGCCTCCCCTTTCTTTCTCTCCCGCTACAGTCAAAGTTATTGTTCAAAGAAAATCTGCAGCATAAACTACTGTATTGCCAGGGAGTACATTTTGTTCTGTGACGGGGAAAAGGGTTGTACTATTCTGGTGCAGAAACACAGAGCAGGAAATCATGCAAACAAACAAATCCTTTATATTTACACATGAAGGAGAGACACTTCAAATAAATAGGTGATGTTAATAAAAATGTACTAATAGCTATTAAAATGACATTTGCCCTGTTGATTACTTACATCAAGATCATTATTTACTGTATTACAAGTATTCAGAAATTGTATGTTTAAAAAACAAATAAGATATTATATCATTAGGATGTGCTTATTTGCAAACATTTCCAGAAAAGAAATCCTCACCCTGGTTAAAAGCAAGGTTAAAGATCCTGGGTTCATTTTGCTGACATAGTAGTCAAATGTTTTTACTCAATAAGTCAGAAAATACTATCAACAGCCATGAAAATGTTTTATAAATCAGGTGATTAATTATATATGATCCCCCTCTCTAAAAACCTTCAGAATACAGAAAAAAATGAAGCTGTAGAGTTGGTGTGTGTCAGTGCTACTGAAGTGGAGATTTCTGGTAGTATAAGAAAAAACACTCATGAAACTTAAGATATCCTTTCTTAAATTCAATGCATTTTGCAAGAAACTACAGGGGTAAGGGTAAAAAAAAAACAGACAGATATCACAATGATACTTCCATACTAGTTAACATTTCCAGAAATGTTTTGAATAAATTTGCAAAATGTGCATTATCTAATGCAACATATTGTGAATTTTAGAGAAATCTACAAACGCAAATAAATGAAATGAACTGAAATAAGTACTCAATATGCATTTTGGATGTTTTTCTTCAACTAGGCTAAAAAAAAAAATTAAAAAAAAAGATAAGAAAATGTTTTAGAAGTAGAACTGCCCAAAATCAACCAATGAATGAAAAACAATAATAAAAGGCCTGTAGATTGTTATTACATTAATAAGAGCCCTCTCACTCATACACAAAACATGGAGAAGCCGTTGAGGAACATTTTAAAGCATGCTGTGTCCAAAAAAAGCTGCATCTGAAGTGAGAGACCGGCCGTCCCATGCCGGAGCGCCGGTCTCCAAAGCGACCTTCAGTCTCCTTGTCACAGGCACTCCTCAGAAACTCCATTAACATCACACAGGCGGCCCAGTGAGCATCAGTGAGGGAGACATCTTGTGGAGAGCACCAACATAAAAAAAAAGCACTGACAGAAGTGAATGTATAAAGACGATGAGGATACAAACAAGGCCCGGCTAACTTAAAAAACATCAAGGCTGGTTGCACAGTGACAGAGTCTCACTACAGATATGTTTCTGGGCTAACAAACCCCCATTAAGGATCTGACAGAGTGACAACGAGTACATTTGTGTTTCTCGGAGAAAACTGACAGGCTACAGTTGTAACAAGACCTCCATTACAACTTCATCAGCTGTCACAGGCGACATGGGAGGGAGCTGCCAATAGACGAGCTTAATGCAACACATACATACTGCTCTGTTTGTAGATTTAAATTTAAAGACACAGCGTCACATTCTCTCCATAATGAAACCATCGTGCCAGGTTTGGTAGTCCCCAAATTGTTTGTGCCGAGATGTGTCCGACTATTCTTTCACTCTCATTTTCATTTGTATTCAGTTTTTTCTGAACCTGATTTTAAAAAGCAGGATGTGAAGCTTCCTTTTAACTCGCTCACTTTAACAGCTCAAAAGATACTGAATATTGTTTAATTAGCTTGAAACATTTTAAAATTTTGTCTGTTTAGCAGCCTAACTACAAAAAATGTCTGGCATGAGTGTCCAACCCATACGACCACATAGGTTGATTGTTCTAAATCCCTAGTAAGACCCACAGAAGCATTTTCTAAATTAGAGCAATTATTATATGTAGTCATAGTCGTGTTTTTGCAACTAAGAATGTTTCAGACAGTTGTTGCAGAAAATCACTTTTGAGAAGAAAAAGCATTACTTTTGATTTTGGTATGAGAAATTCCATCTGTGAAACATCGCTTTTTTTTTTTTCAGGCTTTTCTTGATCTATGGTTGATGTTCACAGTATTTTTACCACTGAAATCCCAGAAAAGCAGCAAATAGCATTTTTGTCTACCCTAAAAAGTGCTCTATAAATAAACAAATATGTTATTACATAGCTCTTACAAATCCTAATCATTTATCCTAAGCAAATTTTAAACAGCTAATAGAGAAATTATGGTAAAATATAACCATCTATTATACATATATTACTAGATAGATAGTTTAAAATTAAATGTTTTCCTATTAGATGTGAGAACAATGCGTCTGTTGCCAGACAACACTGTAATTCATTCTAGGTTTCAATGAGGTTAAAAGTACATAGAAAAGCATACTTAATGGGAAAAACTATTATTTTTTTAATTATTAGCAGAGCTTTGATGAATGAAAGCCAAATTAACCAAAAGACAAGGGTTAAAAAGACACAGTCTCCTGGTGAACTGCTGGTATGACAGCTGGCATGTGTGCTCCTCTCTCTCCTTTACGGGACCAGACAGACGTCCACCATATTGCTTAATGCTTTCATCTGCTGCGTCCTGCTGCAGAGCGCTCCGGCAGAAGCAGGGAAGAATCTGCTGATAATAACAATGCCTACTGAACACAGCTACGATGAGACGATTGGACGTTTGGGCAATAACAAGCTCGTCCGCGGACGTCTCAGCCTCTTGTCTGTTTGCTACCCATCTACGAGCTGGAGGAGACGCCACAGCACATCAACTGGTCAAGCCTAGTTTATTCATTTGTTGTGCTCTCTGTGTCCCGTTAAGTACGGGCTTCAAAATTAAATATTAGGGGTCAAGGAGGAAGTGAGTGCATTCTGCCATACACATCCTGAGGGAAGTGACAACATGGACGCCTTTATGACTCTCTTTCCAATGGGTCATTTTTCAGCTACTTAGCATCAGTGGAGAAAGTGCCTGACAGAATCATTAAGGGAGTCATCAGCACATTAAAGGCTTTTAATGGAGCTGGATAACTTACTCCCTGTTTTAAGACACGCAGCTTTTTTGTTGCCTGTACCAGCCATTATCAAAGAATATTATGACCAATTTAGACTTGGAGTTTCTTTGCTTTTGCAGTGGGACTCTGCAAAGATAACTGCTGCTGATTGAAGCAAATAAACCTTTAATCAGATTGATTAAGTCCATTAAACCTATGTGCAATATACACAATACACAGTCATGACTGCACTCAAACACATACACACAATACACAGTCTTAAAATATATATTTTTCAGTACACACTGTGTGTATTTTTCAAAATTCAAAATTCTATCGTCCACATTGTTTCTTATTTTCTAAGATTTTTTGCATTCTACTTTTTTTTTTTTTTTTGCAATATTTTGGGGGATTTTTTTATATAAAAAAATTCTGACATAGTAGTTACATTTCATTATTTTTTCGTATTTGTCTTTTTATATTATATAGTATTATATAGTATTGACTGATTTCTCAAGTGCATCCTGGCAAAAGCATTTCACGTTTTTGTTCAGCTGGATTAACAATAAAACATCTTATCATGTTATCTTTCTATGTTTAAAATCAGAATATTATCAGCGCATCAGCACAACACACAACAGCAATGAACATAAATAAATTATATGTATTAAAAACCTTGATTGGATTTATTTTCAGATGCACTTCATGTTTTTTCACAGCTCACGGCCTCTTGTGATTTCATCAAATGAACCCAGCCTCCATGGACGAAACATTAAACGGAGCCCAGCATGCACGTAATACAGCTGCAGGATTAAGTGTTGTTCTTGTGCTGTAATTATGCTGCTGACCATATTAATCTGTTACTCTGTGTGTCCACTCAGCATAACTAATGATATTGTTCTGGACAACCTGCATCCTTGTCTTAAGCTTTTTGGAAAGCTCAGTCGAGCCAACAGAGCAGGCAGGATGAAAGCTGCACGAGACGGACAGAGAGAAGGAATCTGTCCTGGATCAAAAATGTGATTATCTCTGATGGAAAATGTGCATGCATTGGAGTTTTCATCAACATTATTTTGCAGTAATGTCTTAGAAGCTGCAGAAAAAGGCATGACAGATTTAAAATTCTATAGGATTTCTCTATTAATGGGTTCAATTATAAATAAAAAGCAGCAGTTATGATCATTTATTAGCTGTTTCTGTCAATATTTGCTGGATTATGCTTTGCTTCTCTCTGTTTTATATCTTTGTAAACTGAATATCTGTGGATTTGAGATGGTTGGTTGGACAAAACAAGTCATGTGGTTCTGGTACAGTGACATGCAGTTTTTAACCTTTAGGGAGATTCAAGTAAAAGCTAGGCCTGAATGATGTGGAAATGATTGCAAATTTTGGTTATTGAAATTGTGGAAATCGTTGAATCATTATTCTCATTTTCTATATAAATATAAAAAAAATGATCATTTTTGGATTCTTGAAGGATGTGTATGAAACAAATCTTTTTTCTTAAGCTTGTAGAATATGGTGTGCAGGCTGGGACATCTCTGCAGCACCACAATACTTAATTCAGAATCTATTTTGACACACATTTTGCCTTCAATACATATTGCACCTCCTGGGATGTGGATATTCCATTAGTTGATATTATGATTTTGGTAAAAAAATTCCATTGACAGTTCAGCAGAGTAAAACATGATTCAATAAAATGAAAGGGAAAAAATGGATTCAATAATTAAATAATTGTTAGTTGCAGCTCTATTCAAGAAACTGTCACCCTAAACATTGTGGGAAATTCCCAGTATCATCTCTATTTATAAAACCCAAATATCAACAAAATGCAAAACTAACAAAATCTTCAAAAACAGAACAACCCTAACCTGGATTCTGAATGTAAAAAAGCCTTGTAAAAGTCCCTAGAAAAAGAGGCTGTATTTGCTTTTCCTTGACTTCCCTAGATCCACTAAAAAAAAATGAGGCTGCGTTGTCATGGCAACACTGAGTAAAAATAACACAAGCTTATTTTCCACAAGCTGAAAATAAAATGGAACAGGATCAGTTTGGACAAACAAGATCAAAATGGTTGCTAATTCACAGACACAAGAAGCTGCATCCTTGACACGGATGCGATGCAGCGTCGAGGCCTGCGTCGTCTCCCCTCTGGTCATCGCCCCCCCGCTATCTGACGGCCAGATCCCCTTACTCATGTAAAGAAACCAGCGCTTGTCAGGATAATGATCGTAATAAAGGGAACGCTCACGCCCCACTAATTCCTCCATCCCAGAAGCCACCACAGCTGGTTTGTTTAAATCTTTTAATTCACAGCCAGCTAATTAACATTCAGAGAACAGTATTATAGTACAGGCAGTGCCTCTTAACAACCACCAACCTCAGGTATTTTACATGTAATTAACAAGCGGGATGGAGAAAAGACGAGGACTGAAAATACTCATTTACCTCCCTGCTTATTCCAGCCTCGGAGTGCATATTGAAGCTATACTCAACATATGGATGGCATGCTGAAGACGTTATTATGCAGCGCTGATGCATTGCTGAGACAACAGACTCGACTTGTATTTAATCAGCTGCACTGGCTGTGTGCAGAACACTTTTTAATGCACCGTAACCAGGGTTCGGTTCCTGGATCTGTGATTTCAGCAAAAACAAACAGCATTATGCAAATGCAATTTCGGCTGCTAAGTGAGGGAGATGAGTGATGGAGCGGGATGCCAGCGCTGAACAGACAGACAGACAGAGATAAACAGGGGGGTGGA
>JAOWBC010001868.1:10678797-10722307 GCA_028566105.1 Hypoplectrus providencianus | reverse complement strand
TCTTTGCCATGATATCATATCTGTGCCATATTCTGCACTAACCCCAGTGAGTCAGCACAGCCCACCCAGCAAGGATGTGTGGTCACACCTCGGACTCGGAGGACACTTCCCTCTCAAAATAGCACATTTGTAATGTCATGCAGGCGAGGCTGCTACCATGGCGCTGACTGACCTGCACATTTTATTGCCCGACAACATGGCTGACCTTTGAGCCTCAACGGGCCATCATTGTGGATCACAAGAGAATGCACAAAAAAGCGACTGCACACATGTAAACCGACCCCTTACATGTGCAGCCAAACTACAAATCCCATCAAAAACTCAAAACACCACCTCAACGACCATCCTGCCCTTCATGTCAGCACAGAAGAAAAATGCCACAATGGCTTCAATCAGCCCCGACGAAAATGCAGGGTTCATTCTCCACCAGAGGCAGTTTTATCTTTAATTAGAGGAGCAAGCAGCTGTCTACAACCCAAACCTGCTCACCGCCATGATGGCAGCCCTGCTCACAAACACCGATATCAAACCCAATCACATTCTTTCATTTCTGATGGCAAATTATTCCATTTCCTTCAGTTTCATATACTGTATACAAAATTCAACACCAGTGCCACAATGTGATCATAGACAATGCAAGTTTTTTAGAAGCCAGTCGAAATTTTAACCATTTTTATGACAGTATAACATTTTATACCATTATAACACAATAAGTCACTTATTACTCTTCTGCATCTACACATGAAACTGATGCAGCTTTAAGCACATGATTAGCATTATGAATATGAGCTACTTGACTAAAATTGGGGACAGAGATCATGGTCATTGGCATCATGGTCAGTACAGACATTCATCGTCTGTATGCTACATAAACAGACACAACTTCATGTGATGGCTATAAAATTCAGTGCCTGCATTTTGTTGGATAACTATCAACTGTTCATGGGAACAGCTTGTAATACTATATAACATGACTTCCTCTTCTGCTTGTGTTATTAGATACCACTGTCTGACAACAAACTTACTATGGGTCATAATAACACATAGGTTCTGGTAAAGTATAACTTACTTCTTGGGAGCATTTGTGTGACAGAAAATCTAGTAACTAATCTGTAGATTGTGTCTTTAACCTCTCAAACTGAAGCACTATTGGACCGGTCGTTACAAACGCAAGCTGTGGAGCTAAACACCTCTCAAACCCCCAGACAATTTTTTGAAGGATTACACATACATACATACTCCCCAACATTTTATAAAAGAAATTCATAAAAGAACAACAACAATACGACTTGCAACCCATAAAACGACAATTTTTTGGGCTAAATAAATAAAATTAAATGGAGCTGAAAAACTAAGGGTAATGGTGGGAGTTTCTAACACATGGTTAATGTTGTTAAACAGCTGTAGTTTGGTTAGATTAAGAAAGAGATCATGGTTTGAGTTAAAATACATTTTTTAACACAATTTACAGATATGTTAACCTAAGCTAACCCTATTATGACATTGAAAATATGTCTATAAATAACTAACTGTAGCATCTAGTTTAATACAGGGCACAAACATTTTTCCTTGGGTCAAAGTCCTGTGTTCGTTTGATCCACTGACCCTGTCCTTAAATTTCTTTGTTACTCTTTATCTACATCACCTGACTTCCTCCTTAATCATAATTACTGCCACCACTAGAGGTCGCCACCATTTTCTTTATTGGGCAGTCATAATATCTATGTGTAACCGTACAAAAAAAAAAAGATTAAAAAAAGAAAACATTTCAGAGTCAGTTTTGTATACTTCCCCCATTTCAATGTCATGTCTTCAATAAGGAGCAAAAACAAGATTCAGATCAATGTATGATGAGTCAGACTGAGTGGAATAAGATGTTTTTTTTTCCAGCACAAAAGCGAGTAGATAAGGGAAACTATACGTTGAGGGTTAATTAGCTACCAGCTGCAGCTTTCTTGTGGTAACACAGGGTCTGCTATAGCTTTTCCTCTTCCTCCACCAGGATGTAGATGTCATTAGAAGAGACTGTGAAACTGATCACAGTAACCTTCACCCCTCTCCCACCCTGTTCTTCACTGGTTTCATCCTCGCCTCTCTGTGTTGTTTTCCCTTTCAGCACTTTAATCTTAAAAGCGGCTGCCCCTGATGATGAAGATCAAAGCAGCCCGGCGCTGAGCACAGGTCACCGACTCCATCCTCGTGATCAGGGTGATATTATTGATTTCTCTGAGATCAATCTCGTCAGCTGCTGTTATCCTCTATTGTACCAAAGAGAGCTGGACATGAAGAAAGGAGGAGGAGGAGAATCCGACTTGTTATGTAAGTCGCAGGGAGGATTTTTCACAAGGTGACAACAACGTGTGGTACACAAGTCTTGGATGTTTTTTATTTGAACTTTTCATCTAAATTTGTCCGTTGTGTCAGAGGGACGCCTGTGCAGATCTGGCAGGGCTAGCTTTTCTGAGAAATGAGCGAGATGAACGCTCTCTCATAGCCACAGGGAGTTGCATGACGTCAGCCGCCATTCACTGTTTGTGCACAGTTTTGTGTTTTGTTACACACTCACACGGATGTATGAAGCAGTGTTTTTTTCCAGATGAATGCTCGCATAGATGCCTAGTTCTTAAGGAAGATAACCCTTTGGAGCAAGGCAGAGGTGGATTACATGGCTGCTGAGCCCAGAGTCACAGCCAGGGATCCAGTCAAAGTGGTGGGAGGGGAAGGACGGAGGAGGGAGAGGGAGAAAGAGAGAGGCCAAAGCAAGTGAGGGGTTTCTATTTCAAATCTCCCTGGACCCCCAAGGCACTTCCGTTCTGGCTGCATCTTCCACCAAAATAAATCATTTCCATCAAAGGAAAAGCTCTGTCCTCATCCAGGGCAAACTCACACACGCTGCTGTATTTCTGTGATAAAAACTCATTCAGTGCAGTTTAAAATGGCCACACACAGTTGACAGGCTGCCAAATCAAACTTAAAAATGGCTCAATTAATAATAGAAAACACATCTCTTCCCATTCCTACTGGCAAACTTGTTTTTCATGCTCTTATATAACGTCTCTATTATGTTGCTCCATGGAGAGCCTGCTTTGTAAATGATCTTTTCTCACACTCTGAATTCTCTGCAAAGGCTGCCCTTAATATTTTTCTCAATGCATCAAAAATCCCATGAGCGAATCTGGTTATTTTACACTAGGAATAGAGTACATTTAATGCAGTCAGTTTCCTGTGGGTTGCAGTCTGTCGGTCTGTTGGTCTGTCTGTCTGTCGGTCTGTCACACGGATCAATAGGTGGTGCTCTTGCATGGGCTGCTGAACTTTTCCCCCTGTCCTCTCCCAAGTCACACTCATCTTCATCTTTATAGCTCTTTTTTTTTGGTTGTTGCAATGCTCTGTTGCTCTGTGACCAGACATTTATTAACCAATTGCTTACGTCATCTGACAAGTGAGGGGGAAGATCATTTACGTAGACTGCTATAATTTGATTGGTCGGCCGAATTAAAAGCATTCAAAATAATAATAAAAAAAAAAATAGAAAAAGAAAAAGAACACCAAATCATGGCGGTTTGGAGAAGAAGAGCGTGTTTTATTCATTTTGTAGGTAACTGCACGAATAAGAAGAGAGAGGAGAGGAGGGGGGCTGCGTGTCAACAAAATTACACCACCGAGGCTTGACAACGTGAAGGAGCGCACACACACACACACACACACACACACACACACACACACACACACACACACACACACACACACACGCAAAACTCTCCGCGCGCGCAGCCGGGGCTGTGCGTCCGAGTGCGCCAGTGAGTGTGTGTTTTGAATTCAAATGCAGCAACACACTAGAGCTGCAAATGCGGAGACTGAGAGGAGGATGGCGATGATGTGTTCGGGAACGGAAGCCTTCATACACATATATAAATATATATATATATTTTTTTTTCCACCCAAGTCAAAAATGTATTCAGATGCCACAGCCTGGCTCATATTATCCCGAGGCAATCACACACATTTACCCGTGATAAGCAACCCACTTCAGGGGTATTCCAGCCGTGCCAGCAGGCACAATTGGCAACATTAAGCGGGATAATAATCATAAAGATGCACCTACCATATTGACTTCAGAGACCATGTCTATGCTGGCTATGTCTATATTCATTCCAACAGCCACCGGCGCACCTGTGAAGGAAAACAGGCATTAATGCGAGATATATGAATAATTCTCTCATCATGTAAATTTAACAAATTCGTGACGCGCGCTCAGGTTCCTCCACCTACAGGAGACTTGTGCATCATCAGCCTGAGCACAGAAAAAAACCCTCATGTTTAACACGCAGATGCGCTTAAATGCGGTTAATTTCATCTTTTTAGTGGGATAATCAAACATTGAAGAGCGGGATCGATCACGTTAAAACGTCGGTGTTATCTCCTCCATCAAATGAAATATGCACATCATTTCTCATAGCCTAATTGGAAAGGCCTATTTGGGCTGTGAAGGGCTGATTACATAAATTAAAGCAGATTTTGCGATTCATTAAACATGTATTGCACGTCAGGAGGGCGTGAAAACATGACATTCCGTTTTCAATTTTGCTCGTTACCTCCGAAATCTGGCCTCAACCGAATGTCGTATCCTTTCATCAGTCTGTCCACTGTTTCTTTTACCAGAGGCATATTGCTCGGATCTTTGATATCCTTGACGCTGTGGAAGAAAAAGGTGGTGTAATGCAAAACAGCTTATTAATATCACACGCCAGGCACGCTTTGACAAAGACTACATTACATGCATGACAGAGAAGTGAAAAGAGACATTACCTTTGAGTCCAAACAAAGGTGACTAATAAAGAAAAAGTCAAAATCCCAAAGTGGTTTTTCCTGATCCTCCCCATCGCAACAGTTTTTGAGGCGGTTTCGGGATGCGAGTGAGGAGAGCGCACATCCAACTTACTCCACACAGTGCAGAGGAGCCAATGAGAGGCGCATGCGTGCAGCCAGCCCAAGATCAAAGAGTGGAGACTGATGATGGTGGATGAGCAGTTTCCATTGCAGAGAAAAATATTAAAGGGACAAGTGGTAGTGCGTAATGAAGAAACAAGCACTGATGCCAAGAGTGAAATGAACAACGGCGTGTTAATTTCAAGCTTGTTTTATTCTTGTGTTTACTACATGGCAGATGTCTAAATCCTGACAAGGTCAAACATGAGCATGCAGTGAAGGGTTAAAGTGGTCAAAATGTCAACTTGAGATCAAGTTTATTCCGTCTGTTTTTACGCTACTGGACATGTTTAGTAGCAAAAAAAAAAAAAAAAGTCAATCCATCCACTGCAGATAGACACTTTACATGCAAACATCTGTTCCCAACAATCATGCAGCATTCGTACAAAAATAGAAAATTAATGTCATCAACACCCATGGGTATTATATCCTACTCTTCCCTGCAATGTTTTCAAGGGACCTGCAGTAGATCTGAAAATGCGGAGGGAGCGCCAGAGCAGAAAGGTGGGATGGAAAACACAATCCCACAATTCATTTTCTCAGGTTTGAGTACATTTTTGAAGCCGCGGGGAGGGATGCGAGCCTCCTCTAAATTGCCTTTGATCTTGCTGTAGTGGGAGCTGTGCTTCTGTAGAGGGCAGGCTTCTGAAAGCATTGGTTCACTGTTGCATCACCACCAGTTACAGCCATCATAGATTATATCATCCACTTCTTTTTGATGTGTTTCTTGGTTTGTGTGTCTAAAGTGTGTGTCTCAGCGTCATGCGTGCTTGTATGTGTGTGGCGTTGGTCTCGGTCTGGGGCCCCGAGAAGTTGTTGTGTGTACGTGTGGCTTTAAAGTGATTGAGGCCCGTGAAGGGCAGCTCTTCAGCTTCTGATCAGAACACAAGTGGGCAGTGGTCACAGCCTGTGAAATGAATAGATGTGCGGCAGGAAAATAAATGAGTTTCTGATTCATTTCCTCTGTCAGATGAGAGAAGAGTGACTGCTGAGAGCTTGTTCACACACACACATGGTGAGAGAGAGAGAGAGAGAGAGAGAGAGAGAGAGGAGGGTGAGGTAAGACTGGCTGGATGCTGAAGGTCTCTCCAGCTGCACATGCCCTTTTCCAGGTCCCCTCAGTTCAGAATCACGTCCCTGCAAGACCAGAATACAGCAGAGCACAACATGTGAGAGGAGCACACAGAAACCTCTTGCTTCCCACATTCAGAGACTCTATCTGCAGTATACTGCACAGCCCAAACTGTTACTGTGCTGCCTGTCCTCTCAGTGCCTTCTTCAAAAGTATAGAGCGAGGGACGTGGTGAAAATATGTAAAGGGAATAGATGTGATGCAGCTGTTCTCATGCTCTCTATCTTGTCTCTCTCATTATTCTACAGAACGTTATAAACAAAACAACCATAAAAATTCTCTGACAGGAACATGAGAAGCATGATGAGCAGATTTGCACTCCCCAGCGTTGCATAACACTTCTCGCTCTCCCCCGTCTCCCTCTCTCTCGCTCCCTCTCTGTCTTTTTGCACTGTATCTCTCTTTCTTTCTTGGACATGGAGCTTTGTGTTCTATAAGTGGCTCACTTATAAGCGGGAAAGTGAATAGTTGCTTTTTCATGTGCTTAACGTACACAGTAAGCTCTGGTTTTCTAGCCTGTGAAACCTGCTCCCCATCGAGAAACAGTGTTGTCATTAAAATGGCTGGGGTTTTGCCAGCCCTCAGGTAAACCTCATATAAAAGAGGAGAGTGCTTGATGCATATTTTTCTTCTCAAATTAACTGAGCGCCCAGCCCTTTTCATATTGTAAATCTATGATGATGATAAAAGCCTCAGTGCTGGCGTCAATGCAGCAACAACGCCACCTAACATCATTCTCCTCTTTTTTTTCCCCCTCTACAACTCCCGGGGCTGTTTCAGCATTAGAAATTATTGATGTCTTTACTGCCTAGATAAAAGTCTTTGACAAAAACTGTGGGTAGTTTTTGTTCCACTGAAGCTATCATAATTAGAGCAGAGTGAGACAGGTTTGTAGCTCTTTGAGATACAAAGTATGTATGCATAAATATCCTTTGTCCATTGTCCGATTTTTTTCCCCTTTTTACCTCATTTGTACAAGAAAGAAAGCTAGATATCCTTTAAGTATGTATCTGCTATTTTTTTCTATTTAGCAGGAAAGGCTTTCTGGATTAGCTAGCTAGCTTGTCACAAAAGACTCCAAAAGTGAAAGGTTAAAAAGGGTAGAAGCACTAGTAGTGTGCATGTTTATGTCAGTGGTTTTAAATCTTGGAGCTTTGCCACGTTTTATCTGCATGTCCAATCAGTGCTGATCATAAAAGTGTCAATCAAAACAATACATTCCTTTTTGCATGCTATGTTGACTGAAAAAGCTGAGTCAATGCTGGCAGTGCATTCATGTATTAGGATGCACTGTGCATGAGATACTGACCCAAAGCCAAAGCATAATGTAGCTGAGCTAAAAAAAATAAATACACTGATGCCCCATAGTCTAAAACAGCATGAACCAAGATAGCAACAACTCTTGTACATTCGACATTGTCAACAGCAGCACATTATAGGTTTAATCCTTACATTTTTAACTTTAACAGTAAAAACAAGACTTAAATTCAGTTAGCATTTTGCTAAGAGGCAATTCAAAAATAGTATATCATAGAACTATGTGACAAAAATACTCACTAGTCATCAGCCCCTTTCTGCGCTAATGCTCTTGGTTGTCTTTTCCAGTTCATTTTGTGGATCCTGAAGAAAATCTCTAGCAGACTTCTGTCCAAGTAAGGAGCAAAACTTCCATGCCAATAATGTACACAAGGGTTCTCTAGGGATTGTTGGTGCGACAGGCATCCAACAAAAAACTAGCTACGCTGTCATTCATCGTAGCATAATAATTTGGTTTCTGTTGGTATTTTAGGGCAATTTGAGGGTAATTTGAGCAAAGGCAACACCAGTATGTTTTTGCAATTGGAAGTTCAGGTGCTAGTGGGTTCCTACCATTCATATCCTACCGACTGGAGCTTCAGCATTTCTTCAGCTGTATTCTTTGTCTCAAATAGATACAGCTAAATATCAAGTTAGCTGAAAAACTATGAAAAATGTTGCCAAAATGTAATGTTTAGTGGTGTTTGTCAGGCTTTTCTTAAAATGTACTTTCTATGTAAATACTGGATTTTTCTTTTTAATTCTTCAAGTATTATACCTATTCAGAAAAGACAGTCTCTTCACAAAGATAGTATTTAACTGTCTGACTCATTCAGCTTGTAATATGAGGTTGTTGTAGCTAGATACTGTTTTGCGTTAGTGAATCACAAGCTCAAATGGTTTGGACTATTGTCTTGCAATGCCAGTTAGCAACAGAGGAGTACAGCAGTTATTGTATTAGACTGATGGTATCCATTGTGATTTTTAAAAATGTTTTTCATGGCCAACTACAACCTTAAGACAGATTGGCACTCTTGTTTCAAGCAGTTATTACTTTAACAGGAGTACTTTGTGAGTTTGTATTGGACTATATTTTCAGGTGCAAATTTATACACATTTGGTATTAAGTATTTTTGGCCCAAGGACAGTGTAGGGTATGTGGGATATCTGTTTACACTGTACTTTGTTGCATTTTACATTTATCAATATGCCAACTCTGTCCTTAGCCCAGGTTTTTTTGTTTTTGTTTTTTTCAAAACGGATGTAAATGAACCAAGATGAGTGAATTCGATTAGTGTACCTGGCCCTCTCCATGGTGTCCTTGGCCAGGTAGATGTACCAGTAGACTAAGTTGAAGAGGGCGAAGGCCAGTGGGAAGAGGATGCGGGAGTACTTGTCGATGGGACTGGTACCGGCCAGCTGCGGGATTTGAGGAAAAGCTGAGCCCTGCTGGAGGAAAATCGGCAGCGGCGGAGCTTCTCCTGGCTCACTTCGACAAACGGAGTGGTTTCTCCTCTTCAGGCTTTCCTGAGGGCTGCTGTCCGTCTAGTGGAAAAAGAATGAAGAAGAGATGGAAAAGGACTTTGTGTTTTTTTTTTGTTTTTTTTTTGGTCTTGTAACAAACTGAATTTCTAGCCAGCATGTACATGTGGGGGGATTTTGACATACTGTAGTCATGTATATGAGGCTGGAAGTTATGTTGTTTCCCACAGGAGCTTTCTCTCAATAGCATGCCAACATCCCTATAGAACGCAGCAGGTAGTTTGCTGGATGCCCATAGGATGGTTAGAAGATTATGCAGGGAGGAGTGCTGGAGTTGTTCTCTGTTCTCACACTGAGGCTATTTTTAAAGCATCTAACCATGAGCCCTACACGTGAGACAGATCCCAGGAGGACGTGTGGTGGCTTACTGTATTAGCATAAAGCATATAGCGAGAGATGAGAGCACTACAACAGCACATATTACTATTTAATGTGTGGTGTGCCCTGAATGAGGAGAATGGGAGAGGCAGGGTGACTACTTGGAAATGCATAGAAAAAGACCTCCTATCTGTGGCAGGATTTCTTTTTCTCCTAGTCTGGAGCTGCCAGCTTTATTATCAACATCACTGCATCAAACTCTCTGCAACAGCAAGGAGAGACTCTGTACCTCCATTCACCATTATTAGATATGTAAATGTATTTGAGATGCCACGTGATTTGAATCACACCCGTTCTTCAAGTGATAACACATGATGTTGCTGAGCAGGTTGCTTTAGTGCCAGTTTCAAGAACAATACCTACTATCCTATAATCAGTTCTTACAATAGAAAAGTTGGATGTAAAATGTCTTATTTGATACAAATTTTACCAGAACTTCCCCTCACTTCAGACATCACGATCTCATAGAAAAACATGCAGATCATACCGATGAAAAAATCAATTTCAAATATTTCTGTCCTTCAGTTTGAAGAAACAGTTCTATATTTGGGAATTAAGCCTTGGGATATCCTCCTCCCTGATCATACAACAGACTTGAAACCACTGAAGCCTGTACTCCAAATATGCTATTCGAGCTAGCAGCATTAAAACTGAAAGCAGGCAAGCAGCTAGCTAAGCCGTACAAATGTAAGCTAACCATCTGCTGGCTGGTAGTAACATCATATTTAGCTCACAGACATTGCTTGAAAATGGTTAAATTATTACTATAATCAATAAAACATCTGTTTAATATGTCATGCTTTTTTTGTTTTACTAAAATAGCCCAGCCTTTCCTGAAAACAGGACATTATTAGGAAACTGATCCAAAAGGCATGAACAAGGACCGACTCAACGCATTCTGAATGTGCTGTCCGACTGAACTTTTGTAATATCTAAATTGAAAATTTTTGAAAAAAGAGAAATAAACTTCTTTTGTATGTGCAAACACAATGAAAACTCCATTACTTGTTATTGCGGTTCTGGTATTTCTGGTGTTGTGGTAAAGTCAGCATCTCACCGAAACTGCGTCATCTTCACTGCCAGTAGCCAACACCTCAAGCCTGTCTTGTCTAGCCTTCTTCTTCTTTAGACGGTTTGCCTGAAGGGTTGCAAAGTAGTTCACTGCTGCAAATTCGATGAGAGCCGACGCCACAAAGGCAAAACACACAGCAATGAACCAATCCATGGCAGTGGCATAGGCTACTTTGGGAAGTGACTGGCGAGCACTGATGCTTAATGTGGTCATGGTCAGCACTGTGGTAATGCCTGGAGGAAAATAAGCATTTAGAAAAACACACAAAGCTAAGTGTTACAATATTACATGTGACTAGTACACATTAATTGGTGAGAAGAGGGGAGTACCAGCAACTGTGCGTGCGGGAACAGACTCTTTGTTGATCCAAAAGGAGACTTGTGACAGCACAACAACCATTATAAGAGGGATGTACGTCTGTATGAGGTAGTAGCCCAGCTTCCTCTGGAGGTGGAAATGGACCACCTGCACAGAGTAGTGACCTGCAAGATAAACAGCACGTGTGAAGAGAGCAACCCCGAGGGACAGAGCAGGGTAGCACAGAACGGATGCCCTTGCCTGCCCTTGAAAGACACGAGCTGCTGAGACAAACAGAGATATATTGCTGCTGTTAGGACTGGAATAACTTGTAACTGTTAGATAGCATACAAAAGACAATATGAAGGAAGAGAGGAAGGACAAAGAAGAGGAGGGAAGGAGGAGCCAGACATTTGGAAACGGGATAAAGTCAAGAGGAAGGAGCGAGTAAGGAGGGGGCAGGAGGAGAGCATGCAGTGTCACTATGCGTAACACTGCCCTGCTCTGTCTGAACACATGCATGCAGACATTCACAGTCCAAAAACACGCTGCATCATGCACACATACAGAGGTTTTCTCTTCCTCTCTGTTTTCTAAATGGGTATCATCTCCACGTTTTTGGAGCCTGCCTCATCCTTTTCCTCTCTATTCCAGGAATCTGCTGGGTTCACAGCAGGGGAGCACTTCTCCTTCTTCTGGTGAAAGAGAAAAGGCACTCCCTCTCTTTGACACACACACAGACACAGACACACACACACAACTTCCATACTTTCTACATCCTTCCTCCTCTCTGTCAGTGCATTCAGTGGGCTTTAAACCCCATAGTTCTTTTTAAAGGCACACCATACGCATTAGGCCTGACCACTTAAGCATCTTACACTAGATGGCTGCTCAAGGAAGTCTTTCCTTTTCTTTCGATTCTACTGTGGGGGAGTAATGGACACCACTGAAGAGTTTGAAGGGACTCATCTGACCTGCATCTACTCTCAGATTCATCAGCTCAAAAAAAGAAATGTAACAGTCTAGGTACAGCAGCAACAGTGTGCCTATAAAAAGAACAATGTCATAGCTAGTAGTGAGTGTTACCTGTGTTTGATTTGAAAACCTCACTGGACAAAGTCTGTCCCACCAGGTCATACTGCAAGAGACTTATAGACTCAGGGGGACAATCAACAGATGCTATTAGTCCCTTCCTCCATGTGAAAAGGATTTCACTGCTTGTGTAAGCATCTAAAAATGTGAAAGGAAATAAGTTAAAACATTTTGAAAAACCAAAGGTTTATGATTCAGAACAATCCTTCTTTTAGTAAACTCAATTTTATACTTACAGCTTCCAAACCTGAGAGGACAGGCGTGGCCGTCCATTGGGAAGTCCATCAGGCTCATTGGACACTCTGCACCGATTGTCAGTCTAACAGCAAGTGAAGAGAGACACAAGTTATATCTCCTTATAAACCTAATGTCCACAAAACATTTCATCTACAAAACGATGGTTGTAAAACGTAAGATCACCTCATAGTGTAAAGGACAGTCCCGTTCTGCATAATACGGAAGAGTTTGTTTGGTGTGGTGGTGTTATGAGAAATAGACTTCTTGGAATTTCTGAAGAAAGTGTCTGGTGTCCAGATTTTGTCCACCATACGGTTGTTCAGCCGCAGAATCTCAGTGGGGCCTTCGAATTTTAGCCGTTCATCGACCCACATCTGACGAAAGAACATGTCCATGGTGTACTCCTGGTGCATGAACATAACATGTTAAATGTAGATATTGAGATTTTGTTTTAAATTACAAACCAGAGAAAAAGAATGTATAAAAATCTTTTTCTTGTTCTATTAGAGCTCCCAAATACATATACAGCATGCCCCTGAAATTGAGTATCAGTATGTCCCCTTTAAACTTAAATCTAATTTCTCATCATTCATCAGTATGCACTGTAATGGAGAGCCATTCTAACTTGCAGTGGAAGGTGTGGAGAGATGACGAGGCAATGATGGATGCCACTCATCCCAGATAATCATTAATCAATCCATTCAGCCATTCCCTCTGTCTGACATGTTGTCATATTGATTTAGAGGCCATCAATAATGGAGTTATAGGGCTGGTCAAACAGATTAAAGCTCATTAGATGGTCTCATGGCAGATTGCCCATAAGGCAGGAATTCAGTGGTCACTGAAGCGCTGTTATCTCTCACAGTCAGCACATATACATCTTCTTACAGCAGTAGTATCTTACCATCTCAACATCTGAAACAGGTCCAAAGCTGGTAACAAAGATGTCTGTTTTCACCTCTGTAACACCACCTGAAACAGGAATTAAAAGCTGTACAATGCACGCAATAATGCAAGATGCACAAATATAATACGAGAAATGACAATAGGATTAAAAGCCTGAATAACCTCCAGATCCAGGTCGCAGTCTGTTGTCATAGCCATCCAAAAGTCGATCCAAAATGCGAGTTATGTTGTCAGAGTTAATCTTCTCATTTCCACATACACTGCCAAAACTGCAGAGAAATAAAAACATGAACTCCCAGGTTCATGGTACTCTGATCCCTTTTCGAGCAAAGAGAAGACTTACCTTATCCAGCAGATAAAAGTAACTAAAGCTAATGTCAGTCGAGCCATCCTGGTCAGCATTTATCACCAAATTTGGAGTCAGCCAGAGTTCTTATTAGTGCTGTTAACGTGACTGGTAGCTATGCATATGAACACCGGAGGCACTAAGTCAAGAACAGTAATCTAATTAACAGATTAGTAAATCCACTCTACTTTTAGACAAACACTCCAGACTTTATTGGTTTCATTTAAAGCAAAAGTAAAATAATTACACCTAAATGAACACTAAAGTCAATTCACCTCATACCTATTTAAGTAGATGACAATAAAGACATGTAGGCTACAACAGTAAATCCCAGTAAGTATTTCAGGGTATTTCGGTGGATGCCAGAGGGTACTTGGACAGACAGTGGAGCAGCTCAACTAATAAGAAAATAAAAGAAAGAAAGATGCATCCATGCAACATGCAGGATTCAGTTATGATGTATGAAAACGACAAGCAAGCGTGCACATACGCTTGAACGGGTAAAGTTAGCTAAAAGTAATGAAAAAAAAAGAATAAATAAATACATAAATAAATATGCAAAAGTAATGAGTTTCAAATTAATGACTAAAAGTAACGTTAATAAATATAAAAACAGTTAAAAAAACAAACAAACAGTAACGTCAACATGGCTAGCTAAAAGTAAAAAATAAGAGCGTAAAGTAACATTAATTAGGCTAATAGATAAACTGTTACTAAAATAGTGGCTCTTCTAAACGTTTATGGGGAAAATTAGCTAGCTTAAATTAGTTAACGCAAATGGTTATACAGGTGCAATAACAGTTCGCTGGAAATATGTTAACGTTCATAAATAAAGGGATGAATAAATTAGCTTAATGTCACTTCATAATCAAACGGTTTAAATAGTTGGCCAAAAGTAGCTGTTGGATTAAACCAATAACGTTAGTTAGTATTAGCTAAAAATGAACTAGCTGTCATATACAAACAGTTAAAATTGTTTTCTTAAAGTAATAATTTGACGGTTGAAACATGAAGTTTCCCTTTCACATGAACTAAATTAGTGGTTGGTAGTTAGTATTACCATTGCTGACCAAAACAATCGAAACATTTCAAGTTCAAGTGTAGAAAAGAATAACAATATCTTTAATCTTTAATTCGGAGAAAGGGTACCTGAGTTCATATGATAACGGGCTGTGTGGGACTACCGTAGAAGGCTGGGAACATTGCCACCGGGCTGTGGTTCACTTAATCAGACAGCAGGTGGTGCTGCGGCCGCCATGTTGTCCACAACCGGAACCGACATTTTATTCTGAGAGAAGAAGAAGAAGTTTCGAGAAAGTGAGGGACAAAACAACATGGCGAGACATAACATAACTACAAAATACAAAAACTAATATAATATAAACTGGCAAGTTAATGGCAGCGGTGATGTAGAGCAATCGACAAGTAAAGACTACCACAGATTAACCACGCAGTAAACTGCATAACTTCTCTGTCAGTCAGATATAGTGTAAACTGGCGTTAGCCGAGCTGTGAGCCGGTGTGAAGCCGCAGCATGTCGGTGCACTTCGAGGAGAGGAGCGGCGTCGTCCCCTGCAAAACGCCCTGGGGCTCCTGGTACCAGACCATGGAGGAGGTTTTTATCGAAGTCGACGTGCCGAATGGGACGTCCGGTAAAGAGGTCAAGTGTAATTTGGGATCCAGAGACATCGAGCTGCATGTCAAAGGACAGGAGATCTTCAAGGTAAACCACCTTTGAGCATAATTTTAACTGATAAAAAGAGGTGGATATAACCTTTAATGGAGATTTAAGATCCAATAATCTAATTTTCTTAATAGTTTCTGAATTTCATATTTTTGTGACCTGTGGTAATTTTACACATGACTACTTTGAGCGACTACACAATGTGTATTCATGTAATATATCCCATCTTTTCAAATTCCTTCAGGGGAAGTTATTTGATACAACCGTGTCTGACGAGGCAACATGGACATTAGGTAGGTTGCACGCCTCTAAGTAACATACTAATTAATTTAATGTACAAATGCATCCTTACACCACTCCTGTTTACCTTCTTTCCTGCGTAGAGGACAAGTGTCTCATCCGGATTATTCTGATGAAGACCAACAGACAGGCAGGGAACTGCTGGTCCTCCCTGCTGGAGGGGGAGTACTGTGCGAATGCCTGGGTTCAGGACCAGATGCAGAGAAAACTCACTCTGGAGAGGTTCCAGCGGGAGGTGAGTTTAATTAAGTTCCACCTGAGGGGCCAGGTTTGTGATACCAAGACGCTATTAAATGGTCTCTAATGTACACCTGTCTCCCTCTATACATGGTCAGTAAAGTGTAATTTTATCAGCCAGATAGATAACTCTTGCTGTCAAGAATTAAACAATAAACTTTCAGAAACCCTGCCAATTTAGTGTGGATTTAAATCTAAATAAAAATATATGCTAACCTAGATATGTGACAACAGTCTTTCGGCTTTTGAATTAATTGCACTCTTTATTAGAATCCTGGATTTGACTTCAGCGGGGCAGAGATCTCTGGGAACTTTGCTGGTGGTGGTCCCGACTTCTCCAGTTTACAGAAGTGACCGGTGTCATGATGCCACTGACAAGTTTCATGCTGGAGATTTCACCTCTGCCTAATTAACACTACTGAGGACATCTGAGGCATGCAAGTAAACAGTGGATTAATCAGACTTGCTGTGATGAGAAGTGGAAAACATTTGCCTTCAGAAGTCATACGGGGGGTTCTACAAGACTTCATGAGACGCTTCTAGCAGCAGGCCCATTCATCAACGTTGCAAGGCCTTGTTCTTCAGGCAGAAGAACGATTAAAAATGTTCTTTTTTTTTCCTGAGAAGCCTGTGCTGCTGTGTTGTATTTTAATCATGAAAACAATCCACAAGCAATAACTTTTCAATAAAGTTTTATTGAAAGGTACAAATACATTGGTTAACAAGATGGTGTATTCATTTAGCCATTTTAATTTGAGAACACATTTTATTTTTGCCACTAAAAGAAACTTCTACTAGACAGGGAAACTGGCAAAGAAAATGCAATACAAATTCCAATCCACATTTCCACTGCAACAACCTTTTTTTTTTTTTTTTTAAGTGTTCTCTGTATAATTGACAACTGAAATCAATTTATACATTTGGTGCTTCACAAATTAGGAATTGGTGAAAACAACTCATCTGTAACCACTTAGACAGTTCAGCTCAAACGGTATGATCAGCCATACATGACAGGATCGTAAGTAGCCTCACTTCACTGGAGAAAACCAGAGCTCCCTCGTCGTATCAAAACAAAAACAAAAAATCATCACCTTGGGTAGGAGTGTGCATTCAGGACAGTTTAGCAACCTAGGGTGGGAGTTAAGGATTTTGGGCCCGATTTCTTGGTTCCATTTTTGCTGTTCACAAAATCCTTCTCCCTCCTCTTCCACATGGTGGACTGAGGACCTAGGTGGTTCTATACTTATTTGCTTAAAACCAGCAACCCGTTCCAGGAAATACCGAACACCGTGGTACGGATTTTTACGAGAACATACTGTACACTTGTGCAAGCAACTCAACCAGGAAAGTAAAACTTAGCAGGATGGCAGTAGGTAAACCTTTCTGATGAAGCATTACTCATTGTCATTGGGGCTGAAAAATTATAGTGTGCTTGATAAATGTATGATGGCAAACAGAGTTGAAGAAAACCATAACATCTTTTAGCTTTTCCTTAAAGAAATCCACCATCATCGATGAAGATCTGTAAGGAAAATAACTGGGATTGTACATGGGTGACCATTCTGCAAGAAAAGTTACTTCCAATCAGAGAACAAAGATCAGTTGGGGACAGATGTACTATAACTCTGCATGTATGGTCGACCCTTCGTACCCCCAGGTTTAACAAGCTGACTCAGGTATGGTGGGAAGATGAGTGATCTTGTAGTAGCTGTGCTTCAGCTGACGTGCAGTTCTTCCCGAAATAGTCCAGCGAAGCCTCTGGCTGTTAGGCTTGGAGCACCTGGTGGTGGCATATTCAGCCAGGCATTTTCCAACCAACTCCCGCACACAAACCAGGTCCCCCTCTCTGATCTGCAATAAGCAAACAGACAGGAATCTTCTGCTTATCCTTAAATTGAGCAATCTTTGGATTTTAATGAAAGCTACACTAAAACTACATGATGCTAAAATACAATTTCTGAGCTACTTGCAGAACAAACAATTTAGTTAAGATTATGAGTTTGAGCTTACATTTAGCTGCTGCTGCAGTCTTGTCAGGACCTCAGATATTTTGTCAGCACACTCAGGGTCATGTTGTTCCTGGGCCTCATAACACAGGAGAGCCATGGCAAGCAGAGATGGCTGCAGAGAAAATCAAGTGTAAAGTCTTTATTTGAGAAAACACACAAATCAGAAAAACACTACAATTACAGTGAATATCTATCCAAGAAAACCTTAACGCTTTCTGATTTTCAATCATGCTACTCTGATATTATGAAATAAGTTTAATACAATACAAATCCAACTGAAAATAGATTGCCTATAAAATGTTACCAGAGTGGTTATTTTGGCCGTACCTTTATTTTGGAGAAGACAAATGAGCAGTGACAGGCTTTCAGCTGAGCCTCCAGTCTCTCAAGGCTTAGTATCTTCTTGCTGTAAAAAGGAAATGCTTTTAGTGTCAAGATAGAAACTTCTGGATGAGACGGATGCGAAGCAGAGCTCACTAAATTAGACATCAATCTGCCTGTGTCAATTAAGGGACAAGAAATTTAAAACTAAGTTGATTGATATAGTTAAGCACAAAAACATAATACAACTAGAAACATTTTGAACAGATTTTTAATCCAACATCACCTCTAAAAATCTATGAATTTACATTTAGCTTTAAAACATTTTGGTCATTATTCTCTTCAAAGCCAAATATGAGAAGACACATTTTAGTATAAATATAATCTTGTTGAGTCATGGTTCAGCCTGCAGGTTCACGTGACGGTCTGTCCTTACCTCTCAGTGTCGAGCTGCTCCTGGATGTGGCTGTGAAAGAGGCGGAGAAAGCGAAGAGCTGTGGGGGCCTTCACCTTCCAGAGAAGCTTCTCCATTATGATCTTCTCCATCCTCATCATGTCAGACACTGTAAAGCGATTCTGACTGATGCGGATCAGTTCATTGGCTAGGGGCACATTCTTCTCCTCTTCTGCAGACTTCACGGCAATGTAGAAGCAGCACAGGCCCACACAGGACAGGTGTTTCGGCTGTATCTGGAGAAAAACGAAAGGAAATTAGGTTACAAAACAACCTTTATTAATTCTGGACAGCCAACAAGATGTACTTTTCAGGCATTAATGAATGTACAAACCTTCATTACTGAGAGGAATCGATCCAGCAAGCTGATGGCCAGTGAGAAGGTCTCTGAGCTGAAACCAAAAAACCTGGTCAGAGAGAGCAGGTCCTTCACTTCCAGCTCCCGCAGTTTGATGGTCATTCTGAGGCCATTGTCCTGGGAACTCTCGATGAGCCTCAGGCCGCTTAGTTTGGGTTGATAACGGCCCTCCAGATCCAGAAGGGCCTTCAGCTGAACTGCGAAGGGCTGAGCTCTAGGTGCTGTTATGGAGTCAATCATCTGTGCAAATAGGCAAATAGAGCTGAATTATACTGACTACATTGAACATATTAGTGCCAAGGTTGCTTGTATGATTTAAGTAATCTAATATGTGATACTGCATCAATTGCCCAATCGCCCTTATTTTCCCATCTATAAGTTTGTCTGGTACAAGCCTAGGGATGCTTTAATCCATGTCTGGGCAGAAAGACAAAGCATACATTGACCAAGCAAGGTGAAACAACCTGCTATAAAATTTAAACAAGTTACAAAATTGCATCAGACAACCATAACGACAAAACATTGGTTAGATCATAATAATATCCCAAATCCAAATCCCACATGATATCTTGTATTTTATGATGTCCAAATGAGGGAAAGAATGTAAATTAAACATAAACGTCTAGTGGTTGGTTAAATAAAGGGCAACTGTACATCAATATGAAAATAGTTAACACAGTTCAGCCTTTACAATCAACGTCGTTTACTGATCGACCTGGAGTAGGGTTATGTATTGCTTGGGAGTAACTGAGACATGAGAGTGTTTCCAAATTTGTAAGTTATCCAGTAACAAGCCTTCCCCTAACAGCTGTCATTGAACTCGACTCCACTGGACAACACATGAGGTGGTGATAACTTTCACACAAAGTTCCTCATATTTGATGGCACTTTAGCCTATTAATGTTAACACACGTGTCTTGAAATATGTGATCGACTCCGTTTCAAACACGGTTCGTATCAAACCCTGATCATGTGTCCAGACTATCAAAGTGTGTGTGTGTGTGTGTGTGTGTAGGGCAGGACCTGCGTCATGTCGGGACATGTTCCTGCCATACACATCGACGGAGGGCTAATACAGCCCGGTGACAACAACAACCCAAAGTGAGATAACTGTTCTTAAAAAAACTTTGGTTACACTTATAATATACACCCTTGCTAGCATTAACTCAATATGACGTTGTGTATTACGACGGTAAAGAGGAAACGACAAACTAATCTGACGTGAACGACGTAACGTTACCCGTTAGCTAAAGCTACAGCCGCTGACGCTAACATGAGTTTCCCATGTTAATAGCGTTTGTTTAGTCTCCTTTTAGCAATGGACAGCCACATAACGATATAATCTAAGGGTTTAAAACACCAATCGTGCTTGAACTTCAACATGTACTGATTTAATTTTATATTGAAAGATCAGTGAACTTACCTTGGTTGAAGTTAGGTTTCCTTTAATATAATCAAAAAGAGACGATGGGAAAAAGCCCCCACGCGCTTTAAATAAGCGAGTGAAAAGAAGTTTAAAACACAAAAAAGTGTAAGTATGAACTTTCACTCAAGAAAGTTTTAAGCATAGGTTGATTTCTGCCTATGCACACCCCCTACCCTTGGCGTAAGGCGACGGGGAAAAGGGCAGTTTGGGTATTAATGCAGACATAAAACCAAGCCCCTGTCCAAACATAGTTCCCTCTCATTGGCCAATGACGAGCGACATTCCTGTTCTTCATTTCAATTGGATATATTTCCAGCTAGTCTCCATTAAACCCCGCCCTGTACAGGATATGGGGCCAATCACGTACGAGAAGGCCGGTCAAGACCAGAAACTGCGACCTAACATGGTCTTTTCGTTTATCATGTTCACAATAAAATATAATAGACTTACATCACCCTTCCACTTTAATCTAAAACGCATATTTATCAATCGATCCATTATTTAGATTAATTAACACCGCTCAATATATTGGAGGTTAATGAAACATTCCAGCATCTGGGAATAACAAAGAAAACTGCAAAACCAGTTCGAGAATGTTCTGGAAAAATGAACAGGATTTATCAAAATTGTTTGTTTTTATAGGACAGGCGTTATCACACTATGTTGTATGTGATTCTCTTTGATTTGGACACATGCCGGGAAGATTCTGGAACAGTCTGAAGGGAACCTGCACCTGCTGAGACCAAAGCTTTCTACAAGTTACTGTTGTTTTGTTTCCACCTTAGTATCTAAAAGTGCAATTTAGAAGACAAGGCACATTTTCAATAAAGTCTTTATTACATCAGGGTATACAAATCTGCAAGCAGGCCCAAACGGGCCCACCATATAGATGTACTGACATAAAGATTTGTTCCTGACTTGATATAAATCCAGGATTTAATAATGTAACAACAGTATATATATATAATGTATATATATGTAGTTTTTTTTGCAGTTTAAAACTATGAAATACTTCTAGATCTGTTTGACACAACATAGGGGCTGACATGTTAGCATGACAGGACACCTTTTTTAATGATAAAAGATAGTATTTGTACTATGACTGACTTAAAGTGCTTCTAACTCATAATTTACAACCCTACAACATTCAACAGCAATATAATATCACTTTATAATATATTATTCACAGTGTAAATCGTCATCAGTCAAAAACTACAAGCAAAACAGGATGGCAGATAAATGAGGGTAGCACATTAAGTACAAAAACTGAGATTTTGGTAATGATCTTTAACACTTTCAAGAATGACGGTTAGGAGCCATGCAGAGACCATGCTACAGAGCGCTGCTTCGAAGCATAAAGGAGAGTTTAGTAGACATGGAAGACTTCAGGCTGAATCACTTCCAGGGATGTTAAGTGCATTTCTATAAAAGTGTTATTTCACATTGTAAAAATAATACACTTGATTGTTAGTCTGTGATCTTTTGATGTAGTAGAAAGTCTTCTAATTCAAATGTCTTCCTGAGGTTAGGGAGCACGCAGATGGAAGACTAAAGAAGCTATGAAAAGGAAAGAAAAATCATGTTATTTTTCTGATATCCATTAGTCAAACCTTAACAAGATATGAAATACTGAAGTTTAGTGCAATTTATACATTTAATGAACATTTTATTTTTCCAGTTTGCTGCCAACAAAACAGAATAGAATAAGATGGATGATTAATCTACAAAAACACTGTTAACAAGTCAAAATCAGGAAAACCATGTGTTGGTACTTCATGATGATGAATCATACAAATGACTGACCTGATGTGATGTGATGGGATGTGATGAGAGACTTTAAGGGGAATGGGTTCAGCTGACCAACAGATGAACTGATGCACTGTTCTTTTTCCATGGACATTATTTATTTGAATGAAAATTATGGCAACATATTTCTCCCTCGTTGTAAATTAAATTATTTCCTTTATTACTCTGCACAAATCGTTATAGGCAATTAATGTATCTTATCTTGAACTACAAACATTAAAAAAAAACAATTATCAACCTATACTTTTATGTACATTACTAAAAAGTCTGTCTTGAAAACAATTGGAGACCATTAAACCTGTGAATAATTGCATGTATAAAAACACACAAATGCTTATTTATGCAGAACATAACTCACAGCCCTCAGTTCAATTCAGCCAGTAACCAAAAGTCTGCTGTTCTATAACAGGACATGAGCACACATTCATGGCAACAACATAAAACAACACAAGCTACATGTTATGAAAACAGTCCACGGACTGTGTGTCTAGCAGAGTCAGCATTAGGGACAAATTAAATACACTGAGCAAAGCTATGTTTTTGATCCATAAGTACACAGTGGCTTCTAGCCATCACATTGTTCAGGCTGACATATGTGCAGTGTCCACACATACAGTGTCAGTTAGTAATGTCAGATATGACAGCCTCGTTTCCCATGCGGATGGCAGACACATTCCTGGTTTCCCTGGATGTATGATCCATAAATCAACTGAAAGGGGAACAGAAATAAGACAGAATATGGAAAAAGAGGGAAAAAAAACAAGGGGTTTGAGTAATGGTAAATGGTAAAAATGAAAGGAAAAAATGAATGAAAAGGGAATGCAATGCAATGTGTCTCACTTGAAATCTCTTTTAGCATCCACATCCTTTTCTTAGTACTTCATGTCAAGCTACGTTAAAAGTCAGTTTAGCAACAACATTTAAATCAGACTGTTTAAAAATAACCCCAGTGTAGCAAATTTCTCCACCTCACCCAATCTCCAAATTGGATGTAGGCAACATTTATAGATGGACTGAAATTACTTTAAATTAAATTTGCAGAGAGGTTTCTCTCTACAATGTTCAATACTATTCAACCAGGATCCACTTTTTTGATGTGTTAAGTTTCCACCAAAAAAAAAAAAGAAATGGTATTAGTATTGACCACCATAAAGGAGCACACTGTCACTGTGCAAGCTTTTACAACAGTTTGTAAAGGATACCAAAAAACCCCAAGCCATTTACTGAATGTAATTTTACATCTATATTACCCTTGCCAGTTTGGCAGCTACAGTGATACCGCTCAATACAGGACTTTTGAAAATAGCAGTCTCCATTACTTAATTGTACACAAAAACAAGGGGAAAATGTGTCCATGTTGAAAAAAAAGGTTTCACTTCAAGATCATAAGACACATGACACTGACAGCACGCAGAGAGCACAGCTAACCAAGCATCAAAAAAGGTTGCGTAAAAAAAGCTTTTTCTGACACTCAGTCTGCCCATTTAGGAGGACTTCGGCTTACTGTTTTGTTTGCGTCCTGGATAAACATACCACTAGTATTTTTAGCAACAGCCACCAAAGCAAAAAAATTAATCCAAATTAATCTGCTTGCAATTTGAAAAACAAATCAGGTAGTCTGCACAAAGTCCTGCCTTAAAGTATTAACTTTCCCAGATCTAAAATATTTCTACCATACAGTCCTCATCTTCTCCCTTTGCATAACAAACCTAAAGCAATATCTTACAAATCCTTGTGTTCCTTCTGTTATGTATCAGTCAAACATGTATTTAGATTGATGGAACTGTATTCATTCGTGAAAGTTGTTTTATTATTAAGAGATCTGATGATTCACTTAGTTCCAGATGATAATCTTCTATTATAAAAGGCTCACAATCTCTTAACATGTGAAAAATATGTAAAACTTTATTTATTTAGTGCTTTGGAAATAAAGAAAAATTCTGTTCAGTACAGTTCTACTAGGGCATATAGGTAAACATATTTTTAGTGTATGGAGTTGCAATGTAAATACAAACAGTACAGTAGAAATTAGATAAACCTGTGTGGTATTTCACAAACTAAATGCAACACTTTACATTTTACGTTTGTTTAATTTTACTAGTCATTAAAGCATCACTGTGATTGTGGATTTTCAAGGTGATTTTGAGCTTCAAGCTGTGTATGTAACTCTGGAGCGTAGGCAATTTATCCTGGCATGTATCCACCTGCAGAAATTATTACGGCTCTTTGTGTGATGTCTGAGTATCATCTGCGTTGCACATGGCCTGAACATCGGTCAGACCAGTCGAATGTAAACAGAATTGCCCCTGCCTGAGATACAGTCTGGCAGGTCAGCCTGCAGAGACATAAGCATCAGGCTGTGTCATGCAAGCTGTGACCCTTCCCACTATGTCTGGGCACACAGTGTCAGTCTGAATCTGTCCCGGCATCAGTTTCTGAGCCAACATGGCTTCTGGGAAAATAACACTCTCTCATTAATCACATTGTACGCCTCCCCTCTCTGTCCGATCAGCTCTATATAGACTGGCTGAGAGAATATGTGTTCATGGAACGTGAATTTAATGTATGTGTGACATTTAACTAGTTCCCCTTGAATTGCTAAAAGATTTCAGAGTCATTACTACTGTGTGGCATTAATGTTTGCTCTGACAAACATGAGGTATGAAAGAAACCACTAGTGCAGCACTACAGATCAAACACACACAGATAAGCAGACTTACTTCTTCTTGTCCTTGTCCTTCTTGAATGGCTGTGAACATCCTTGGAGTGCCTGTCCCATCAGTGTCTCAGCTGCAACCTTTCTTCTGTTAAAGGCATTCATCTCCTCCTCCAGCTCTCGCCTTTTCTCCTCCAGATTCTTCTTTTCGTCCTGGTGCATCCGCTTGAGCTGCTCAAACCTCTCATGAAGCTAGATGGTGATAATGATGATGATAGGACAGTAAGCAATACGAGAAAATACAAAATACAGTAAATTATAGTGGAGTCTTCTTGTTGTGATAAAGTCTTTCTGGGAAAATTGATGACTAAGTGGGTGGTTATTATAGTCTGTTTTGGTATTTCTCATGCAGATAACCATGTTTTTGACTTCTGTATGTTTCTTATACATGAATATGAAGTAATGAAACAGGGAGCTCCATTATTTACTGACTCTTTCTTGGCTGATCATGACAGCTGTGATCACTATAAGCTCTTTACACTGTAGTTATTTAATGATGTCAATCATCACCTCTTTTTCCTTCTCTTTCAGCTCTGCCTCCGTCTCCTTCACCTTGTTGACAAACATCTGTCTCATTTCTTCCTCTTTGCGCTGCAGATCCACAAGGAACTCCTTTCTCTTGGCTTCATAAGTCTCCTGAAGGCTGAAGATCAGAGTGAAAACAATGTTAAGATAAGTTATTGAACAGAATAAGTACTAAGGTGCTGTTTGCTTCTGTTTAGTTGAAATGCAAGAATAAGTAGGTAGGACCTTGTTGTAACATAAATGTTTACAAGGGGAGTTGATACATCACAAAATTAAAGAAGTGTTGTACCATATGTAGCGTATGCCTCTTGCATGCACCATTAAATATAGCAATCTTGTTTTTACTTTGTCTGTAATTAGACCTTTATTTGATAGTTTTAAGGTCAACATATTTTATTTTCAAAGATTAACTTACATCACCATAAGAGAGCATGGGTTTTTTTGGGCTTTTCCACTGAAGCTGCCCACATGCATCACGTCACTGCTATCCCTAATTTCACCTGAACGACTGGCTGTCTGGGTCCGTGTCCTTGAAGCCCATCTCTTCTAGCTTGCAGCGACGGTAGAGCTCATAGTGTCGAGCGTGTGTTTGCTCACGGAGATCCTCCATGTTCACACGCAGTAGCATCTCCCTCAGCTTCACAAAATCACAATGATTTTCATTTTCCACTGCAAGAAAAGAAACCCGGTCATTTTGCAGAAATAGAAAATCTTTAATGAGGGTTACTGTTCACTTAAAAACAAAATCATGAAATCATGGGCAATAGCAGAACTGAAATAATAAGACTTCAGCAGCAGGCGTCTGACTTAACAGCTGCAATTGTTTGGACTTATGATGCTTTAAATCCATCAGCAGACTCACCCTGTACTGATCCCCAGGGGTACAGTCTTGCTTTCACCATTTTATTTCCAACTTTAACGTCTTCGACACTTCCAACGACAGCAAAAGGAAGATGAGTCTGTAACACAAATAACAATACTACTGTTATCATGTACATCATCTAATGCTTTGACTTTGAAATACCTCTGAAAAGGATCATACTTTGCAGCTTCTTTTATCCTTTGGATATCTCATTATTCTGTTTAAGTCTGCTATTTTTGCAAATATGAGGAAAATTTGAAAACTAAAGCATTGAACAGAAGCAGCAAATGACTACAATGGGATACAACCGAAATGGAAATATAAGGACATATTTGATTATGATTTGATTATTATCTTCATTTCTTGTGTTAAGTTGCGATTTATTGTTTTTTCTGTATCATTTTATTTTCTTCTTATCAAATATATATATAGCATTGTGTCATATATTATACTATATTATTATATGTTTTTATGACTCACATTCATGGAGGTGTTGATCTCTGCAACAGCTTCATCCTCTGTAGGAAACTGATAAATCTGTACTCCATTACTGACCAGCTCACTCATAATCTTGATTTTTAATTTATCCAGTTCACTCTTGGATACCGTGTCTGCCTTTGCAATAACAGGGATGATGTTCACCTGCATTGCACAAAAATAATACAACTGTTAAGACTGCGAGAGGACTGCTAATTGTTGAAATTCACAGTGTCAGATTCTGTGTTCACCTTGCTGTCCAGTTTCTTCATTGTGACGAGATCAAGGGACTTCAGGGAGTGTCCGGTGGGAGCGATGAAATACAGGCAGATGTGGATTCTTGTGTCATGGCAGTTAAACAAGGAGCGTTTTATTTTTAACTCCTCCTCCAGATACCTCTCAAACTGGGTGTCAATATATTCGAGAATGGGTTTATAGCTGCACAGAAAGACAGCACAAACAACAAAAATTTGAGCATCAGTATTTTATCACTTTATGAAAATTAGAGTTGTAAGTATCCTAGTTAACAACTCTGCATCTGCAGTCCTGCAGCAAAGAATGTCCGCCTTTTGTCTTACTCCCTGTTGTTGGAGCGCTCAAACGTCTATTGAGATTGCATTAGTTCTACCAGTCATTCCAATATTCTTTTTCTTCCCTCCCAATTCACATGCCAGAGACAAGCCAGATCTCTTTCTCAATTCTATACTGTGCAACTTGTTGGCTGCAGTAACAGAGCAAGACGGACACATGATTAATAGCTGGCGCTGATCTAACCCAGAGAAATAACCATTAATTTTTAAAGATAAAAACATCACTGAAAGTTTTTTTTTTGAAGTGCAATGCATATTTGTTTTCCTTTGTGCAACACTGTTTCATCCATTCTGTTCATCTTACTTTAATCTGGATGACATTTAAAGTCAAGTAAACATCTACAAGAATCTGTACCTTTCTTCTTTGTTGATCTGGTCTCCAAACCCAACCGTGTGTACAATTGTCAGCTTGAGGTTGACATTGCTCTCCTGCAGGTCATAGGTTTGTGGGCGTAGCTGTACCTCACTCTGGTAATGGCTTGCCTCCTCATTTTCAAATGTTGTATTGAAAAGAGTGTTCATTAATGTTGACTTGCCTATCCCAGTTTCACCTTTAAAAAAAAAAAGGAAAAGAGAAAATGACACGTGATGAACAGATATGAGGGGAGGACTATGTGAAGTATTAGTGCTTCAAATTCAAAATTAATGCATGTCACATTTTAGCACTAACTCTAGAATAAGAACTTCTCCTGGGTTCAGACATACCTACACAGAGGATGTTGAAGCAGAATCCCTGGGCAACTGATTTGCTGACCAGCTGATCCGGAAGACTGTCAAAGCCAACATGACCTCCGAGTTCCAGGTTTCGCTTTTCTTCATTCTTGGGTATGCGGGAAAGAGACAGGACAAATAATATAATAATTTAATTACTTGCATTTGAGCAATATGTCATCATATTAACGCCATATCACCGGAAAAAAAAACAAGGAAGCAACAACATTTATAATCAAATAAATAAACTGGTGAGGTAACATGAGTTCCTCTGTCAGGTCCCATCCCCACATTCTGCTTTCAAGCTTAAAAGCATTCTTTGCAAATGAGGTCATCTCTCTCTTCCACTTAACACAGAGAGTAGTCCAACCTATAAAAAGGTTCTGTCTCCATATCACAAACCAAATTATTCTATACAGGAATGAAAATTTGGAAAGAAAACATGAGCACTGAGCATGAGCTGTGCGGCACAGATGTCATACTTAACTTTGTGTACCTTGTGTCTGTACATAAAGCTTAAGTATAGTCTAACTTTAGTGCTTCTGACACATAGTCCTCCTATGACTAAAAATGGCTCATGTGATTTGGATATTGCACAAACACTGAAATAGTTTCATCATCAATTGGTCTATCAATTACCATTTAAATCAATAAATGTATCATTATCTCTATTAAATGTCAAACAACAGCCAAAAAAGTTAAATACTACTACTACTACAACAAATACTATACTGGCTGTGGAACTATGAGGCAGTTGATCATCTCTTCTATACCAGATACACCCTGGGATACTGGCATCTCGCAAAAGGCTCACCATGAGGATCAGGATGTGCTCAATGCAACAATCATCCGTTTCTGTCCCTCACTCTTCTCTCTCACACACACATACAAAGAGCTCTTTATCTTGATGTTGTTTCACAGGGTGGGAGGATATCCAAGCTGCTGGCTGCCCTGGTACCCAGAACTCCCCTCCACAGTTAGACAAACACACACACACCGCCTTAACTTAACAAAGTCTCCCATCATTTGTAATGCTACCTGTAAACAGGACAGAAGTGCCAGGCAAGCTATGCTGGCGTTTTAATGAACACATTTCCTGCAATAACACGTTTGGCTAATACATATTTAATTTTTCGCTGAGCAATTCCGATGAGCTAGCTTCCACTTGAGGAGGCTGCTACTTATGGTTATCCTCTTAACTTAGTCTCTTGCTGCCTGCTGTCCTGTGTTTCATTCAACCGCTTGGTCCTGTCATTTCAGGACGTGTGCACCTGTCCCACTGTTGACATGGTAAACAGCAAAGTGTTGTCGTGCGGTTTCATGCTGAGCAGTTGGATGCTCAAGTGCGCTTTTCTGCACGTCTCCGTAGATTGCACACATCCAAACGGGCTGACGACGCGTCATTTCTATTGAATATACCGGAGCTGTAAATCCGCCTTTATCCCATTTCATTCGTCATAACAGCCTTTTTTAACACCGCAGCCACCCTGCTGCATTTTCTACACACATCTCATTGCCATCACCTTTTTCTCACATGCACCTGAACGCTAGTTTTATTCCTATTTCTACTTTGACGACACCAAATCATGAGTCACTGCAGGCCCGCAGACAGTAAATCATCATACTTACTGCGAAAACATCTACCTCATTGGCCGCCATCGTCAAAAGTGGCTGTGTGCAGGAATTATCCGTCTTCAGCCGGACCTGCTCTGCACATTCAACACGGACAGACTCACACTGCTTTCAATATGGCCACTTGGAGGCAACACCCCCTCGGTGCTGGAGGGCGACACTACAACAGCTCTAAGAAGCCTGTTTCAGCCCCAATAATAACAGTTTATTGCAAGCGACCTCGTAATGGTTTTACCCCGAGAATTTATTCAGATAGCTGCTTCCACAGACCAAAGCTTTTTATTTTATTTTATTTTATTTTATTTTAATTTATTTTATGAGGAAACCAGAAACTATCAGAGAAATTGTGAAACCTGGCAACAGGAGAAACTAGGTTGTTTGGCAGCACTTTTCACCCTGCCACATTTCTCTGGAATCATTTATTTTAGAATATTGTTACTAGCAGCAAATTAAAACCTCAGCTATAATCACTACAGAGAAAAATTAAAAATAAATGGCAAATGCTGTTTCGTAGGCAGGTTTCTAAATTGCAATGCAATTTGAATTACAATAAAAATAAAATATTAAGCAACCAATAAAAACATATGAACTTTAACAGAATCAACAAGAATCAGACAACATTGGTATCTTTGAATATATGTCCAGCAATTAATAATTACTTTTCAACTGACCATTTAAAAAAATACTCAAATTAAATCAACATTGTTTTTCCATTTTCAATAGTTTTTTCTCCTCAAAACCCACAAACAAAATAAATATAAAACCACAAAATCAATGTACCAACTTTACTGTTAAACTGTTAAACAGCTACCATCACTTAACACAAAAATCCTCTAAATGTATGAGCACTTATTCACCTTTGAGAATATAAAACTTAAGTGTTACCCCAACCAAAACAATGCATTTCAACATTTTCATGTTACACTTTTGTTTCTCTGACCTTCAAAGACCATAAAAAATTTCTGCCAAACAAGGGCTGCTGCCAGCCAACCCTGTCTTTCCTTACTATGTAACAGTTTATCTCAATTTCCATTTTTTTTCTTCTTATTTTACAGTTTGAAACTGTATAAAAGCCAAGACACAGTTCTTACATGACAACACGAGTGTGCAGTTGTTTTTTCTTTAAATCAATACCACATTTGGAACAAATGCAAATTCATTCAAAAGCTACACACTTGGCCACCAACTGTCTCCCAGCAACGCAAACCATTGACAAAAAAACTCAAGTCTGGCTGTATGTGTACTTTACAGTATAATTTCAGTTACATGCCACTTTTTAAAGCCCAGCTTCCTATTTCTGGAGAAGATAACACTTGCCCTCTCGTACCTCAATGTTTGTATATAAATATAAAATATTGGGTTTAAATCTGCACCACGCTCTTTTGTATTATTGTTAACAATTTCCAGTTCAATTTATAGCTATTGTATGTATTAAGTGTATCGGTAAACCATTAACTAATGACCACTAACACTTACTATGTAAATGTAATTTGTTGTGAGATGAGTGAGTGAGTGAAATTCCTTGCATGTGTACACATGATTGGTCAGTAAAGAAGATTTGGATTTAATGTTACAACTTACAGACCATTCATCATTCAGGCTTAGTGTTTTGAAGATTTATGGTAGGAGGATATCCATTCAGCATATCTGTTAAATAATAAAATGTGTAAAATGTAAAAAATAAGTGGTTTTAGATATTATAGAGGACTGTGTGTCATTATTAAAGAATGGCAATAGTTCTGCTCCAGTATAATTCTATTATTTGAGACTATTTTTTTAATATTTCACTTTTATATTTATTCAAACATGTAAACCTGTATATGTAGTGGACATTTCTTATATGGATAAATAATCCCCTTTAAGCGTTCATTCAAGCAGCTTTGACATTGAGTGTGTATTTATCAAGCAGCTGATCCTTTAACGGGAGAGTCAAAAAAAAAACAAAAAAAAAAAACGGATGAATTTATTGGCGAGGCGCCGGAAGCAGCAGGTTGGTGGAGGACAACAGGGAGGGGAGCACGGACAGCGCTGAGATAATCCCACGGGCTTTATATCGGCCATATCTTTTCAAATTTCTTGAGGACAAAATGGCTTTGACTCAAGAATCTCTTTTGTCTTTTCTACTGGAGCACGGAGGAAAAGTGAAAAACTCGGAGCTGCTGAGCAACTTCAGGACTCAAATCAACTGCAGCGATCCCGCGGAAAAGCAGCACAATAGGGACCTTTTCAAGAAGTTGGTGAACAGCGTCGCTGTGGTCAAACAGCTCGACGGAGCGAAGTTTGTTTGTGTGAAGAAAAGGTACCAGGACTTTGTTAAAGATGTGGCGCATGATGCTATGCAGAAAACGCCGCTGGATGACAGTTTTTCAAGCCAGAATACAAGCTTTTCGTACACATCTCCTCATCGAGCCGAGCCAGCCAGGATGATTTATTCTGATATCGAGAACAATAATATCTGCTATCCCTCAAACATAAATGGCAACGACTATAGTGATGCCAAACGTGCGTCTGTGGGGAGTATGCAGGAAAGTAGTCCGTTATCACGGCACATTAGTAGCACGGACGCAGCCACTGTTAAAGTTCTGAATATCTCAGGAGATCAGGCGAGCAGAGCGGGGAAAACCGGAGCTGTGTTTGCTGTCATAGCAGTCAAATCACCTCCGAGGGCACCAGCAACACAGGATGGATTACATTCCCAAGTGCATCCGCATAAAACAGACAAACAAATTACGTTGTCTGACAACACGACCAAATGTTCTGCAACATTTGTGCCAACTCTCAAACCAAGCTTTCCTGCTTGCAAGAAGGGTGCACTTCGTGAATCCCAGTGTTGGAAAAACAGACAGACAGAGGACATGCAACCCCCACGCTTCCCCCTGGTGAGGCCCCAAAACAAGAGAGATGATGCAAAGTATTCTGAGTCTGTGCCTTTGGAGCCACTAGCTCATGAGTGGTTAGTAAAGTGTGCTGCAGGACTGTGGGGACAAATCCATGGTTTGCTGCTGCAGGACACACGGTTAGCCCAGAAGAAAGACTTCATGTCAGGGTTCACAGCACTGCACTGGGCTGCCAAGGACGGCAACAGTGAGATGATACACACGATTGTGGATATCTCCAGGAAAAGAGGCACTTATGTTAACATCAACGGCAAAGCTTATGGAGGATACACACCTCTACACATAGCAGCCATTCACGGCCGCACCAATGTGATGGTTTTGCTTGTGCAAACTTATGGAGCAAGTGTAAACGAAAGAGATAATGATGGCAAGAAAGCCTTCTATTACCTGGGGAAAGGTGTGTCGACCGAGGTCAGGGCACTTCTGGGAGGGCTGCAGCAGAGCAAGCACAGGCAGAAGACAGAAGATGAGGATTACAGGGAGCACCAAAAAGGCTTGAACACAATAAGTAAGTTGTTTCAGCCTCACATTGGGAAGAAACAAAAGACTGTAACTAAGTTTGGTCATGACTGGTGAGGATGTTCAAAAGATAAACATAAGGAAGGTACACATATTCACCATTAACTTATTTATCAGCAAGCTTATTAGTAACATTTTGGCTCTTTCTTTGTCACTATGAATCTTTGATGCATTATTCTGAACCAGTGTATCCTAACAGACCTACAATTTCTCTATTTTTTGTCATAGCTTTGTGCCATAATGCATGTACTATGTGTAAGGAGAAGGTAACATTAGAAAAGTGAATCTGTATGAGTTACGAGCCAGATCATCAGCAAGTTACTTGTGAGCACCACCTCACTTGAGAATGGGGAATGTATATTTATTCAATAATTTGTATGTCATTCTTCTGAATAAGTACTTTATAATGACTAATAAAGAGCTAATATGTTAATGGTGTGCATGCTAATATGCAACTATTTAGTGGTAAATATGCATTCTTAAAATAAAGGGTTGTATGTTAATATAAAATCCTTGTTTATCCTTTATGTCACTTAATGTCTATTGGTTAAATACAAATGTTAAACCCTCAGTACTTATTGCAGCTCTCTTGTACAGTGTTCACTGATGGATGTACTATTTATGAATTATAATTTAATTATCTTTTTTTTAAGTTGCACAAATATAGAACAAATCAATGGATACTACTTCTTGATTCATAACTTTAAAGTATGAGGAAATGTAAAAACAGACCACACCTGGGAAACAGTTGCTATCAACACTCATGTAAAACACATCACTGTGTGCATGTCGTTGATGTGGAATGGTTATTGCTTTTGTGCATAACAGCTCATGTATTTATCATCAACATTAAAGTTTTTTAAAGCAAACTGAGCACAGAGAAAACATTGATTGTTGCAGAAACAAAATAATGGTTGGTTTAAAAAGCTTCAGGAAAAGAAAAGAGGACCTTTGTGGGGGCCAGTTATGCAAATTAAGCAACCAGACTGGGTGGTGGAATGTCTCCTTTATAAATCTCTTTGTGAACTTGAGCTGTAATGGAGGAGAAAGGCCTCCCATTGTGGGTTTCAATTCGCTTAACTGCAACCAAAAAAAAGCCAAAGATTAAATTGTAGGGTGGGTCTAACTATAATGAAAAAGGAATGATACATCAGTGAAAAACTAACAATCTTTCAAAAATGTTAATGGTCACATTGGCATTAATAAGTGAATGGCCTTTTCTAGATCAGGCATGCTGTGAAACAGCCAGCAAGCCTTGTTTTGTACCATCATGTGTCCTTAACTGACCCAGAGAAAAACATCCCAGATGACATGAAAGAGTTGGAGCTCAGACAATGAAGCCATAAGCAAAACTGTGCCAGAACAATGTCCTTTGTCTTATTATCTGGAAAAGAAGTGGCTTGCTGCATAATGATCCAAACAAAGGACAGCTGCACTCACAGCAACTATTTAACATAGTAGACTGCACTATTTGGCAAATCCCACCTCAAAACATTGCATGCCACACTACTACAAGAACATGTTAAGAGAAATTTTGGTGCACAACAGAGAGGTTTCCGATACGTGGTCTTAAACACAAACATCAAAGATTGTCTAACAATACTGTGGTATGTTCCAGGCCTTGTATCATTTCCTGTCCGAACAAAATGGAAAAAAAAAAACATTTGCTTTGGTGCACCAATAAGTACAGTAGTAGGATAGTTTAAGTACTAATATATGATGTTAAACGTAACTTTAAAAAAACAGCTTGTGGTTCTTGGGAGTCAACAGTTACCCTTCATAGCAGGAAAGAATTGGCTTTCATAATTTATTTCTTGAACCTTGTCCTGTAGAGGGTATTGCAGGAAACCAACATGAAAATGGGACATCCCCTCAAATCAATCTTTATTAAATTGATGATAATTCTATTCAACTCTTTAATGACTAACACTGAAAACAAAGCTGTATGCTGAAATAATGGTAATGGACATTTACCAGGGGGATGTTTTAAAACAAAGTAAGGTAGAAAGTCATGATAGGAAACACAGAAGCTCTATGTGTGGGAATACAGTCACAAAATACTTGTCAGTCAAACCAGTGTGTGACTGACAAGTATATAATAGTACTATAAGGTTGGTTTTACAGGGTTGACTTCTGAACAGACAAACCTTAATTGACAAATTCCATTTTTGAGTCTGATCCTCTAAATTTGAAAAAATATGTGTTGGTTTTTTTTTTAGTTTCTCTATGCTGATTTTAACATATGCTTTGCAATGTGTCCATTTTACTTGCTTGTCTTATTTCAGGCCAGTAGAGGGCAGACCAGATTTAAATCAGTTTAAATGGTCACTGAGGTAGTCAGGTGAGATGGTTTAAACTTCTTGTTGGCATAGTTAAAGTGTAAAAAGTTTAAGCAAAGAATGAGCTGAGTTTTACACATGCAGAAATTCCAACCACCATCTATTGAAACTAGCTGTAATCCCTTTCCTGATTATATTAATATAATGCTATTTTTTTTTTTATTGAAAAGAGAATATTAAATTAATGAATTTGAAGGAATCTATGGCATCATACACAATAATCAAATTGATTCTCTGCAACACCTGTGAATTATTGATACTGTGTATTATTTTAAGTCAGTTTTTGACAACAAAAAAAAATGATATCACGATAAGACTACATTAAAAAGTGATAGACTTTACAAATGACTGATTACACTGTTCTGTTAATACCCAAGTTGAAACTGCAGCAGTGTCTGCTTTTTCACACATCTTTGTACACATTGTGCAAACTGCCAAAGACAAGCAAAACCTCAAGTCTACGATAACTTTGTTTTGTCAAGCTCAAGTAGTATGTGTACTTGTAACTTCCTGTACATTTGGCAGGACATGATGATAGTGTAGTTTGCAAAAGTGTCACTCCAGAAATTCCAGAGACATACAGTAAATTAATTTTGAGGGCTGGTGAAAAGATTTGGCCGTGTTGCTTTGAGTATGCTGAATATGTAATCTCAGCTATAAAGCATAATTAAATAGGACAAGATAATACATGATTTATGTGAACTTTGATAGTCATTTCCCAGGGGTGAACCTAACACATTTATATTTTACATTCTGAATATTCTAGATGATTGCTTACTTTACCTGATTGTGGGTCAAGCTTGCACATCTGGTCGAAAAAACCTTATCCTAGGATAAATAGTATCACATGTTAATAGCTCGATGGAAATAACTGGAGAATTACATGGAACATCAGTAAGAAGCTTTGGTCAAGGCTAGCTAGTCGCTCAGTCACCAATTAGCATTTTTTAAAATTCCGTTAGCTAACGTTGTTTGCATTCGCATAACTGGCGTCTTAATGTTGTAACTCAAAATGAGATTCAATAATATGGCTACACAAGTTTTTCAATTTATCTTTGCCAGAGACTGTATAAAGTATTTTAAACAATCTAATGTCTGTACAGTCTATATTATCATTAGTACAGCATTGACGCAAACTCGCACCTATTAATGCTTATAAGCATTATCATATTTCGGTACCTAGCTAACGTACTCCCAGCAATTAGTCAGCAACTCACCATTGTTACTTTTCCTTTACAGCGTCAAATTAGCAGTTGATATTTGTCTCAAAAGTAGCCAATAACGTTCCTGTGATAGAAAACAAAACAAGGGACATTTTGTCCAAAACATAATTTTTCGTTTATTGCAATTACTTTGCTTAACGTTACTTTTTTTGTAAAGTAAAATTCTTAAACTCACCGGACGTTGGGAGGATTGGACTTCACAATAAAAGCGCAATATATATATAGTCATAAAAAATGATGAAGATAATTATTTTTTCAGAACATGACAAAAACAAAATTACAATCAATGGATCTAAGATGAGAAAAAAAAACTATCCTCTGTTTCAAATAACTTTTAACGTTTTCTATTGTGATTTTGATTTTAAAGCTTAACTTTATGTTGTTGTGATTGGAACCGGAAATCATTTTTATTTTTACGAGTTTTAAGTTAAAGAGCTAAAGAAAAATACTCCCCTAACTGATGAGAATCCTCACGGAGGCAGGATGAAGCACTGTTTCACATAACAGTGCCATCATGTTAAAGTAGGCTCTGGTTGTTTTTGCTGAATGAGATAGCCTTTCATTACTGAAACTCAAAAAAATAATAAGGCTGTCTGGTCTGGTCATATGAGTGTTAGGGTTGATTGCCAACACCTGCGCATGTTGATCAGCCGCAGCACGTGTGTGGTCCTGTTTACCTTGAGCTCTCAAGGTTTTTCTACGTTTTTGTGGTTTCGATGTTTAAAACTGAAAAAAGCAAATGCTCATGTCAGCTGTTTTTCGTTATTTTCGCACGGTTTTCTTCCTGCTGCTGGTCACCTGCGGCTGCCCGCTGGTTAGATCTTCTGTAGCTGCCACCAATGCGCTTCACAACCACGGCGACTCCACTTTCCCCTACGGCAGCATCTTCTCCCCGCTGCTCAAAGCCTTGTCAGAGCACGGAGGGTCGAGGTGGAACCCAGGACTTAAGAGAAAGATGAAACCTGAGCACAGGTACATGAAATATCTGACGGAGGTTTACAAAAAGTCCTCTAGAGTGCCGAGGAGCGTGGACGGGAATAAAATCTACAACACAGTCCGCCTGATAAAGCCACAAGATGAATGTCTTGAACACAGTAATAAAGGTGAGAAACAACACAACTGAACTTGCACTGACCCCTTAGATATGGGTATTATATACATGGGCTCACATTTAAGTATAAAAAACAAAACATTAATCTTAAAATATAACATATTAAACACAGAATGTTATAAATTTATAAAGGTAAAAGAAAATGTCAGCTATTCAAAGCTGTTGTTGGGCAAAGCAGTATTGCCAACAGCTGCAGTTTATTCACTGTGATCTGAGTGGTTTTGTTGACATTAACTACATATTTGCGCTGTTTAGCCAAATAGGCATTCACTTGATCACTTGGCCAATTATATCTCAGTGTAGGTTTTTGTTAATGTAACTGCAATATGTTCTATTCTATATATTTTATATTTTAGGCTTAATAGCAGGACCATTTGCCTTTATAATATATCTGTATGTATATTACTTCTTTCCTGTAGCGCTCACTTTAGTGTTAGTCTAAAGTCTGTCAAAAAAAAGTAACAATATTATAGTAGAATTGTTGTGTATATAGTAGCAAAAAAATAAAAATAAAAAAATGCAACAGGCTTTTGGCAAGCATTTTGGTGAGCAGTTTCATGAAAATTGTTCCTCACAGATTTTTATTTATCATTATTTTTTTAATCAACTCAGTTTTTAAGTTTTACTTTGGACAATTCCTAAAATGATTCATTAGAAGACATACATTGTACAAGTACATTAAAAACTGGCCCTAAAAACTCATGTATCATGTTTGTAAAGGCATTTGTGACATCCTGCTCCGAAACAGGCATTCATAAAGGATAGACGTGTCTATTCTGGCTGTTAAAAATGTATTGTAAGTATACATTGTGACACAGTGCCATATTTTTTCTCTTTCTCTCCTCAGAGAGCTTTATGCAGGATCTTTCCTACAGCCTTGATCAAGTAAGAAGAAAAGAGCAGCTTCAGAAGTCGGCCCTGCTGTACAATTTTGACCTTGATCGTGCAGCTCCTGTCAGCTTGCTGTGCAACCTGAGTCTCAAGGAGCAGGAGCACTCCAACCAGTGTCCGCTGTGTCCCGGGTTCCACCACGTCGTGAACTTCACAGTCAGCAAAGATGGGAGGAGAGGGAGGAACTGGGTGGAGGTTGACATCACGTCGTTTCTCCGGCCTCTCTTAAAGCTTCAGAAGAATGTTCACATGCTTATCAATGTCACCTGCCCAGAGGAACAAACACCACTGAAGTTCCCCCCGATGTCTCCTCCTCTGCTTCTTTATCTCAATGACGCAAACAAAGTTGCCCACCAGAAGTTTCTGAGTAGTTCTAAAGCAAGTCGAAATCCAGCAACTGCAGCCACCACATTTCACAGGCAGATGGTTTTTGAACCAGAGCACAGGATTAGGCGAAAGAGGAGATGGAAGAGAGAATCTCCGAAGAGCAAACGAGGTGATAAAAGTCTGGATATCCACCTGCCCGAGCTTCTTCCGAGCTCTGAATTCCAGACAAGCGACTGTGCCCTGTATGATTTCAGGGTGCGATTCAGCCAGCTCAAACTGGATCACTGGATTGTTTTCCCACCAAAGTACAATCCCAGGTACTGCAGAGGCATCTGCCCAAGGACCATGGGCTTCATCTATGGCTCACCTGTCCACACAATGGTGCAAAACATAATCTATGAAAAGCTTGACTCCTCTGTGCCCAGGCCCTCGTGCGTTCCCTCCCATTACAGCCCCCTGAGCGTCATGATCTTTGAAGAGGACGGCTCCTACGTCTACAAGGAGTTTGAGGACATGGTTGCCACCAGGTGCACGTGTCGCTAAGCTTGCTACCAGCACGTCTTGTTTGTTGTTTTCCTCCTTTTTACAGGCTGAATAAACCATCACCACAAACCTCCTCAACAGTTGTCACAGGTGGACTCTATCCAAGTATTGGATATTCTGACCAGGCTCGGTGATTTCATGAATTTATAAAATCGTGCATTAAGATTGATCTGGAGCAGGTGTTTACTTGATCAAGTGTATTTACTAAACAGAAAGTATTTTATCCTTGTGAAAAATATAATATGGAAAGGTGATATTTATTTCCTTTTTTGTTGAGGTGTGAAAAGAAAAGGTGTTGATGCATCCTGTTTTTCAACCTACTCTTTACAACATATTATTGAATCTGACACACTTGGAGAAAAAAAAATGAGTGTCGTATGATTTTGTATATTCTTTTAAGTTAGTTTTTGTTAACTTATTTTGGGTGGGTTGTCTGTCATTATCATTTGATGTAACACAATTGCCCTGTTCTGGACAAAAGAGAAACAAGCAGTCACAAACTCTTATCAAACCTTTTACATATCGTTTTATTCCTGGGGGTTAGAGATGGCTGTCTGAATAGCAGCAGCCTTCATAATGTCCAGAATGAAAGTTGTCAAGGTTTCAGTGTGTATTTATTACTTCTGGTCACTGCGTGACTACTAAGGTATGAATTTGTACTAGCTGAATGTGACTTTATGCATGTCATGTCTATTTATGCAAATTGAATGATTTCACTGTATGTCTGTGCTCAGCTTTGGGATAATGAAAAAGAGTGAAACAATGTAGACTGTCTGAAAAGTTGGAAAATTAAACATGAGCAACATGAATAAATGTTGTCAGCATATAGCAGGCTGTAGAGACAATATTTGTGCACAAGGAAAAACATTTTCTCGGTAAAAACTGAGCCAGTGTTATGAATCAAAGCATTTACTACGTGCAGCATGTAGAGAAGACAAGAACATTCTCTCCAGATTTTAGAAACAGTTTCACTTGCATAGGAGAATCACAATCAAATGGCCGGAGACAAAAGAATGCCCTGGCACCTTAAATAATTAAACAGACAGATATCGTTAGGTTACACAAACAGTGGTGAGATAAAAGAAACAAGGAACCATGAGTTAAAACAGAGTAAGAGAGTCATGCACTGAAATGAACAGTATCGTCCCATATAGTGAATGTCTATATATCTGTCCTCCAGGAACTGAATCTACCATTACGTATAATCTTATGCCAACCTCACAGTATCTAGAAACTGTAAGATTTTCTTTCAAAGTTATATCTGGCGATGCTTCCCACTTCACATGCCAAGGGTAGAGAGTCATTTTCTCCCTTTTTCAATAACGTCACCAAACCCCAGACCACCAGGTGGCGGCAGCGCCGTCAGTGTTAACAGCCCAGCAAGGCCTGAAGAAGGCCTGAATAAGAAGGAAGGACACCGTAACATTATTAGGGAAACGGTTGCTCAATAGCACGGTAAGCCTCAATGTCAAGATTTGTAATGTATACGTTTGTTTCTTCCAGCTTTTATCACCGACTTACGTGCGGTGTGTTTGATTTCTTGTAGCAGGAGTGACGTAGGTTTCGGCCTCTTTCGATTAACAGCCACGATATTTTAGTTTTAACGTTACGTTTCAAGGACCTTCGAAGCTAACGTTAGCTGGGTGGCCATGCTAACACTTAGCCATCATGGTCGATTGTTTTTTGATTTCGCAATGTTGCAGTTGTTGATAACCTAACCCTAACCCTGGTGCCTGAATCGTGTTTTTACTGTACATTTTGTTCGTAGTAGCCTTTATGAACGCTTAAAGTTACGTTAGACCTGTACCCTTGTACTTGTATGTCTATACAAATGTTATAGGGAGTTTGTTGATTTCGAACGATGTTGCCATTAACTACAAGATATTTTATTAACACAGGATCAATTTGAGATTCCCTAATGTCCAAACAGTTCTGTAGAAGGAGAAACGAACCTTTTAAAACTTATAAATTCAGTGTCAATGGAAGTCACAGTAGGAGCCCTCGGTAGAGATATTGGCTAGTGTTTTTATTGCACTTAAATCGAGAAAAAAATAATCTTATCTATACAAAAACTTTTAAAAAAATTTACATGTACACAAATAGAAATCAATTATACTGACCTAACAGGAACTGTTTGTATTGTCTTATTCAGTTGCTGTTAAACTCGTTTTTTTAATGGTCACACTGAAATGCAGGGGACTTTTTACTGTCGTACATTGGAAATAGTTTTGCCATCTCCAACATGCTCAAAGCTGTGTTTTGTTAAAATACATTTTCATCGATTTTATTTGTATTGCTTGCATGTAGTGCAAACAATAAAAACGTGTTTCGATGCTGGCCCTCCAATTATCAGCCTGAGGTAAATGTTTCCTTGTCTTTTCAGATCTCTGGTGAACATGGGCCATCACTTTGGAAGCTTGGCCAGGGTCAGGCATGTGATCACATACAGTTTGTCTCCATTTGAGCAGAGGGCTTTCCCAAACTACTTCTCAAAGGGAATCCCCAATGTGTGGAGACGATTCACAGCCTCTTTCTTCAAAGTTGCGCCCCGTGAGTTGTTACATTTCTTTTAATGTTTATGGTTTAATAATGATCTATTTTTGCATTTTCGCTTGATGTCAACATTAATATAACTGACATAAACCCCAAATGATGAATGATATTAACATTTATGCCAGAGATATATAGGTTCAGATATATGAAAAGTGCTACACACAATGCTTTGTCAGTATATAGCATTGAATGCTAATTAAGTTTTTTAATTAATATATTAAAATGACCAAAAGTAATGTCTATGAAATGTTTATATCTCTGATATGTTGATCACATTAAGAACAACAAATCATGTGACATCAAGGTTAATCGCTGTAACTGCCTGTGTGTTGAACTGGACTTGGGCTAAGGCCAATGCAAATAATAGGCCTGTTACCTGCTTTGGCCCCAGCCTCTGTTGTAGTTTAAAATTACAGTATGAAGGATTAGTGACGTCTGGTGGTTAGGTTTGAAATTGCATCCTAACTGTCCAACATTCAGTGGCATTCAAGAAATGTTAAAATGCAAAAGGTCCCCCAGAGCCAATGTTTAGTTTGGCTCCATGTAGACAGAGTAAGAGTTGCAAGATGTGAGATGAGAGAGATGGATGAGCTACTCTAGAAACAAGAGATGGCCCATATTTTACTAGTTGGAAGATAGATGAGATATACTCATTGCCTTAATTGCAAAGCAAGGTATGGGTAGATAAATGTGGATATAATCGTGGTAATGTTTTGTGGTGCTAATTTGTCTTCTAATCTTATTTTTTCAGCAATGATCCTCATGTACGTGACATACTCCTGGGGCAACAGTGTCCACCAGCAGGGCAAGAGGAAGAACCCAGCTGACTTTGAGAATGACGAGTAAATTCCTGCCACCTTTCTGAGAGCTGCCCTATTAATTCCAATCTGTATGTTTCACCAATAAAGATGAAAAATATTTATGTGAAATTTGTCTGTTTCCATTTCATTCCATATTTTTAGTCATATGATGTCAGTGGGCTTTGGCCTGTGAGGAAATAACACTCTCTGAGAGTCCCTGAGAGTTTAATGGGCTTCTTCATTACTTTCTGACATATTAAGGATTAAAAAATGGTAATTTAATCAAAAGTAAAACTGGTTTTATATGCAATCATCAGCAATGATGTTTCAATTTAAATACTGAATTGTTTGATTGGTGAGAGTCTGAGTGAGTGAAGAATAAATCAAATTATTTATTACAATTACTAGTGGGATGATGGTTATAGTTATTATAATGGTAGTGATGTTGATGTAGGCCACTAGAAAATGGACAGCCAGATTTGTAGCAATATTTACATGTATCACAAAACAATGTGAGACAATGGGGCTTTATATGAGGAGAAAATAAACGTCGCATTATGTGTTTCTGCTCAGAGGTATAACTAAGCACATCTACTCTAGTTCTGTATTTAATACAAATTTAAGGAACATGTACTTTATTTATTTTTTGTAATTTGGTTTTTCTTCACTACTACATGTAAGAGCTAAATATTGTACCTTTTACTCTGCATTTAGCTGCCAACTTCAGGTTTTTTTTATGTCGAAATTTTAAAAACATGATCCATTTAAAATCTTATTTTTAAAATTTAACTCCATCACAGCATATTAAGTATTTTAAATTAGCCAAAACCCAGCAGTAAAATGCTGCTTAAATAAACGCATCAAAAATAATAATTAACTAACTATTATTTTACTCTTTGATTCTGATATTTG
>JAOWBC010001868.1:10660568-10678697 GCA_028566105.1 Hypoplectrus providencianus | reverse complement strand
GATTTTTACTTGTGGAGTAATTCAAACGTGAGGTACTTTCACTTGAGAAAGGGATCTGAATACTTCTACTACAGTACGTTTTGATCTCTTGATACAGATGAATAGCTGCTGCTGTAATTACTTTCCTAGCCTCTAAGGGGCGCCTGACATCAGCGTCTCGTGCTCTGCAGTCGGATGCTATTGGTCTGCGGGACAGAGAAAATTCCTGAACGCTCTCACGCATCAGCCGGCGCACCGCATGCTGCTACCCAGCTTCATGGAACAAGAACAAGGGTGTATCACCGTCCGCTGACTGAAACCCACTGTAGCTGCTGCTGCTGTCACTTTTAGCACTGAATCGCAATTCTGTTCTTCCCTGTAATCACTGTACTCTACACTGTTCAGTTAGCTCGTGAAGATGTCAGTCGTCGGATTTGATGTCGGGTTCATGAACTGCTATGTAGCGGTAGCCAGAGCCGGAGGGATTGAAACTGTCGCTAATGAATACAGCGATCGATGTACACCGTAAGTAGGGCTATTCAGTGCGATTTATAATGTTTTATCTGTACTGATAGCAGGTACACAGTGTGTACGAGTCCGCTTTTGTTCATTATGTTCCTGACTGAAGCTAGCATGGCTACGTAGCTAGTTAGCATGCTAACGGATTTCACAACAGGAAACTGCATGTGATTGCTAAAGCTAATGCTAGGTGCAGCGGAACGATACTGGATATAAAGAAATCCCGGTGCCTTTTCAAATGGAAAAATGCGTCTCATGGTGACTTACTACAATAATATTGGAGATATAATCTAAAGATTAGTAAATAACTTGCTAAGTCAGGTGAGGATTTTTTTTTTATTACTGCAGGCATGAATGAGCGCATGATGGGAGGAGGCCGGATCGTGGCTGTCAAACGGCTTGATCAATCCATTGTGCCTAATTTTCAGACGCGATTTCATAGAAAAACGCAAATGTATATGATATTCTCCTTTATAAACATTAAATAATGTATTTACATGAAGTGGCAATCAGTTACCATGTTACTGGCTACAGCAACTCCATATGTAGCTTTATCACTGACTATAAATGTTATTAACTAGATAACTGATTAGTGTTGTCTGTTTTTAGAGCATGTGTTTCTTTTGGACCCCGGAATCGATCCATTGGTGCTGCTGCTAAAAGCCAGGTATGTTTACATCAGAGGTGTTGTGACGCTGGATACTTGACCACTGACCTGAAAATGAGCATGAAAGTATCAGTACTTTTACAATACGACATGTTTTTTTAAAAAATAATTAAGCATGATCAATAGAATCAAAGCTATTATAAATACATATTTTAGATTGTCAAACCAAGGCTGCACAGATGAAACAATGATGATATAAAGTGATTTATGTGTCCAATGACTTCCTGTTCCAGTCCAATGTGCATACCGTGAATACAAAAATTAGGGGGAAATATTCTATCTTTTCCTTTGCTATGGTGATGGAAGAGGGATTATGTTTTGTTTTTTTAAACACTGGTATTGTACTGATTTTTTTGTTTTGTTTTGTTTTTACAGGTTGTCACAAACTGCAAGAACACAGTTCAAGGCTTCAAGAGGTTTCATGGCAGGGCATTTTCGGATCCCTTTGTGCAACGCCTCAAAAACAGTTTGGTCTATGATATTGCACAAATGCCTACAGGAACAACTGGCATCAAGGTAAGGAAAGAATAAGGAACATTTGCAGTTAAAGTGATGTGATAAAATATGAAGTAACAACCCAGGCATACTGGATATTCCTCCCAATTATCCTTGTAAAATTCAATATTTACTTACTCTTAGAAGACCTGTAATTATTCTCACATCTTATTATCTGGCCAGCCAACCCAGAAAATGATTAACCTGCTAAATACATTTTCGGTCAGAGAAAAGACACGTTTCTTTGGTGTGTTCTGTCCAACCAAGGTGAAGAGTCTTTATTCAGTCAGACATATATTTGGAGTAAAAGAAGTTTCAACTTTACAGTGACTCATCAGGGAAGTGATAAAGAAAAGAGACTGATAACTGGTAATCTTTTTCCACAGAACACCGGAAGTAGCTGTTTGCCTTCCACAGTTAAATCAAAAGATACAAAAAACAGCACTTTCACAGCAAAATCAATCGTTAAAATGGTATATATGATAAAACAAGTCCTATATTACACAGCATGATACTGTCCCATAAATAGATGCAATGAATGTAATTCGCGATGCATGAATATGTTTTGTGTTTATAAGACATAAAATGGTTTTCCTGGTATTCCTACAAGCAATAAAATTCTTGACAAGAACAAAACTTTATTGCACCCATGATGCAATATACATGTAGTTGTGTAATGTCTGTCTGTGTCATCGCTAGCCTTGCTGATTCAGTGGCAGTATAACGGATACTGTTAGGAGTGACCTAGAGGCATTACAAAACACGAAAACATGAGATACAGCACAATGTTAAATGAATTGTACATGTTTAGCCATGTGATTTATTGTGGACGGTAACCATATATATATATATATATATATGTTTTTTAAACATTTGTCCCAGGGTTGAGGTAGTTAGATTTAATTGATCCATTATAATTTAGTCGTTTGCTGTTCAGAAAACTTATTTCCAACTCAGACAGTGTGTTTCCTTTAGATTAGTCTGATGATCTTGTTATGTCTTATATCAAAGGTGATGTACATGGAGGAGGAGAAGGTGTTCAGCATTGAACAGGTCACTGCCATGCTGCTGACCAAGCTGAAGGAGACAGCCGAGCATGCACTCAAGAAGCCTGTGGCTGACTGTGTCGTGTCCGTAAGTATGACACATTAAACACTGATACATAGAGGAGCAGAATATGCAGTCCTCGCCACCATTAAAAAGCTTAAATGCTCCACCCACACAGGTGTTTTCACATGTGTTGCCTGGTTACACCTGCTGCCAGTATTATTATTCAACAGAGTTTAGTGACTTCATGTCATTTCAGGAATTGTAGCTCCAACCGATTTCAGCCTGACTAGTGGTCTTATCATGCATGGAAAGTTTATTTATATTGCACACGTCAGCTTATCTGGAATACGTTATCAAAGGACATTTTTGTCCAGTTCATTAAGTGATTGAAGACCCAACAGAATAAAAGCTGAAAACAAGCTAAAATAGAATAAGACAGATGTAAAATGCAAGAATAAAAGCTACAGCGCAGTCTCATACATAAATCATGATTTGGTTTAATAAAAGGCTGTTGCAAACAGATTTACAAAAGAACTAAGAGCTGCAGCAAACCGGCAGTTTTCTGTAAGTTTATTCATTCATGTTTTGTGAAAAACTGAATGAGGCAGACAACCATGGACCCAGCTTGGTTAACCTCAGTTGGCCTTTGTTAAACTGAAGGTTACTGAATTAAAAGTTAAAGAGTGAATCTATTTCCAAATTCTCTCCTGTCACCAGGTTCCCTGCTACTACACCGATGCTGAGAGGAGATCAGTAGTAGATGCTGCTCAGATTGCTGGTCTCAACTGCCTGAGGCTCATGAATGAAACAACTGCAGGTCTGTACTAGAGTTTTTTGGGCAGGGCCTGGGCAGGGATGTGCATGTTAACAGTTGTCTGCTGTGGCTGCTCAAAAGCACACTTCTTACATTGACTCGAGTAGATGTTTTATGTCATTAATAATTTAACAATTTTCCTTTCAGTTGCATTGGCTTATGGAATCTATAAACAGGATCTCCCTGCTCCTGAGGAGAAGGCCAGGAATGTGGTGTTTGTGGATCTGGGCCATTCTGGATACCAGACATCAGTGTGTGCCTTTAATAAGGGTAAAGTCAAGGTGTGTGGCTAAATCAGCATCCTGAACATTCATTATTGATCTACCAGAGGCTCTGGTTTATATATTTAACTGTGCCTTGGCCCGTGTTTCAGGTCCTGTCCACAGCCTGTGACCCAGAGCTGGGAGGAAAGGATTTTGACGAGGCACTGGTGATGCACTTCGTTGAGGAATTTGGTAAGAAGTATAAGCTTGATGTCAAGTCAAAGCCCAGGGCTTTGGTCAGGCTTTACCAGGAGTGTGAAAAACTTAAAAAAGTGATGAGCGCCAACTCCTCTGACCTGCCTCTGAACATCGAGTGCTTCATGAATGACGTTGATGTCTCTGGAAAACTGAACAGGTAGCTTAAAGTATCCATGATTATAAATTACTGTGTCCAATATTGAATTATCTTTTAAAAGCTAAATTCATTTTCCGTTTTCTCTTACACAAGAGGTCAGTTTGAAGAGATGTGTGCTGACATTCTTGCACGAGTTGAGGCTCCACTGCAGAGTCTGCTAGAGCAAACCAGTGAGTATAATCTTCTCCCTTTGTTTTTTACTGTCTTTCTTGTTAATTCAGTAAAAAAAAAAATCAATGAATTTCTATGTTAGATAGTAAACTATTTGTTTTTCTTCTATAAGAACTGAAAAAGGAAGACATCTATGCAGTCGAGATTGTTGGGGGAGCTTCCAGGATCCCGGCCGTCAAAGAGAGGATCAGCAAATTCTTCGGGAAGGAGCTGAGCACCACGCTGAATGCTGACGAAGCTGTGGCCAGAGGATGTGCCCTGCAGGTATATGATGACACTTTGGTTTTAAAGCTGGTCTCCACCTCTCAAATTGCTCTGCAGAAAGTTGTCACATCAGCACTTAAATAAACATCCGAGAATGTGAAAAGGCTGTTTTTAGGCTGAACATTTTTGTCATGACTGCAGCGCTCATTAAAGTCATGGTTTTGTCTCCACAGTGTGCAATACTGTCACCTGCCTTTAAAGTGCGGGAATTCTCCATCACAGACGTTGTTTCCTATCCCATCTCCCTGAAGTGGCATTCTGCTGCTGAGGAAGGCCTGAGGTAAAACAGAAAAACAAATTAAACCATTTTTGGTGTTGTTTTCTCTGTATTAGTGACTGTGGTCATAACTATAAAATATTCCTTTGTTACAGTGATTGTGAGGTATTTCCACTAAACCATGCAGCACCATTCTCCAAAGTGCTGACCTTCTACCGGAAAGAGCCCTTTTCTTTGGAGGCCTACTACAACAGCCCTACTGAGCTGCCCTACCCTGATCCCACTATTGGTAAGCAGCTACAGCGATGTCGGAGCACCAACAGAAAGAAAGACTCCAACGCAAACATCCTTGCCTGTGTCTCTCTCTACCTATAACCCCCCCCAGTCTAATTGATTCACCACAGACCTTAAAGCTGTTTTACCAGCATAATATTTCTAACTCTGTTTCTTTTTCCTTGCTTCCAGGTCAATTCATGATCCAGAAGGTTGTCCCGCAGGCGTCTGGAGAGAGCTCCAAGGTGAAAGTGAAGGTGCGGGTGAACATCCATGGAATCTTCAGTGTGTCCAGCGCCTCCCTGGTTGAAGTGCAGAAGTGTGATGAGACAGAGGAACCTATGGAAACAGAACAGGCCAATGACAAAGATGGAGAGGTACTTCTGCCACACAAGTTTGGTTTTATTTGTTTCATCATTTCCAGGTTCCCCATGCATCTTAAAAGACCTGGAAACGTAGAGACTAGTTTTCCGATCACAAAAACACTTGGAAATTAACCTAACCCTGCTTGAAACAGTTTGTAGGATTAGCTGCAAAAACCTTTTCTTTTTCTTTCAATTTGGGTTGGATGTAGAAAGATATGTGATTGTCAAGTTAGCATCTATAGATTTAGCCATCACCTGTAACAAATCTGTGATCGTCTTTGATCATGAACCCTGCACCATTTAATGAAAGGAGAAATAGAACTTAATGTGTTAATATAGCCTAAATTACATGACCTGCTGAGAGCATGTTTTTCATTATTAAGAAGAACTCCTGGAACATAATGTCCTGGATAGTTCCTGGGAAATTATTTCTTAGAAAGAGAGGAAATCTTTATAGTGTCCTTGAAGACCGCGCATCAGTATGTGTACTATTATTCATACCTCTTTTTTAAGACCAAATAAATAACCTGTTTTATTTTTACGGCTCCTCTTCAGAACAAGATGCAGACCGATCAGGATGAGCAGCAGGGTCAGGGAGATGGTCAGAAAGAAGCAGAGGAGAAGACGGCCCGTGAGAATGAAGAGATGGAGGTAAGAAGATTTTTTACTGTAGAGCGTAATTACAGTGAGAGACATAGCCCACAATAAATCATGTCTTTGAGAAGCTTATAATGTTCAGTCCTCGTATCTCATTGGGATTAGTAATTGTAAACATAAAATGGTACATCATAATACAATACCAATCATAACAGTGTAAAATAATAGAAGATACATAGTCTAAACAGACACTAAACTTTCCATACCAACTTCAATTTGAAGCTAAAGTACAACAACAAACTGGTAGGCCATTGCATCTCTTTTTAAATTTTGACTTATATTTTGATGGCTGTTCTTTTCTCTTCTTTTTGTTTTTAGACTACCACAGAGGAGGGCAAAGGCGAGAAGAAGTCTGACCAGCCCCCACAAGCCAAAAAGCCCAAAGTCAAAACAAAAGTGCTTGAGCTTCCAATTGAAAACAGTCCACAGTGGCAGCTAGCTGATGACATGCTCAATCTTTTTGTAGAAAATGAGGTAAGTAAACTTTCCGCCATCACATACTGTACACACACTACAAAAGCAACCCATCCGTAATGACTTGATCTATTTTGAAGTGTTTGGCAGTAACGGTTGCTGTTTGGATTCTCCTCAGGGTAAGATGATCATGCAGGACAAGCTGGAGAAGGAGAGGAATGACGCCAAGAACTGTGTAGAGGAGTACGTGTACGACATGAGGGACAAACTGCACGGGATGCTGGAGAAGTTTGTCAGTGAATCTGTGAGTACACGGTCACTCCTGAGCCTCTGCAAAGGGGTCAAACCAGACCTTGAATGTTATTTAAAAAAAAATACATGAATAGACATGGATTATTGAAAGTTTTAAATTGACAAATTTTGTGAAATAACAAAAAATTTTTAGAAAAAATAAGGTTCTTTTGATATATATTAGTAAAAAAAAAAAAAGGCAACATTCCCCTGATTGCATGTGTTTCTCCTGCAGTTCCATCACTGTTTTATGCATCACTTGCCTGAGAAAGTGTAGAGACTCATGTTTAGGTCTTACATTTCAGTGTTAACAGTTAAAGTATTATTAACCTTGATCAACTTTTCAAGGTATGCCATGTTGGGTCCTTAATTACTTATCTCACTGTCTAACAGATTCAGCTTTCCTCTATATATGACATATGACTTTCTAATGTGTTAATTTTCAGGACCGAGACACCCTGTCGTTAAAGTTGGAGGATACTGAAAACTGGCTGTATGAAGATGGAGAGGACCAACCCAAACAGGTGTACATTGACAAACTGGCAGAGTTAAAGGTAACTTTTGTTTAGGCTTATTTTTCTTGTCAAAAGTTTGGATATTTGGTATCTCTTACTGATATGTATGCTATCCTGCTGTAGAAACTTGGCCAGCCCATCCAGGAGAGATATACAGAGGCTGAGGAGAGGCCTAAAGCTTTTGAGGAGTTGGGAAAACAAATCCAGCAGTACATGAAATTTGTGGATGCATTCAAAATGAAGGTAAATCTAGATGCTTTAAAAAAAAAAAAAAGAAAATGTCCAAATTAAAGTATCAGTATCAGTCATTATTTACACTTCTTTCATTATACTCATTTGATTTCCAGGAGGAGCAGTATGACCATTTAGATGAGGCAGATGTCAACAAAGTGGACAAAGTGAGCAGCGAGGCAATGATCTGGATGAACAGCGCCATGAACCAGCAAAGCAAGCAGAGCTTAACTGTGGATCCCTCCGTCAAAGTAAAAGACATTCAAGCAAAAACAAGGGTGAGTGTCTGCTGCATGAGAACATAAGAAAAAACAATGTACTGAGGACTACTAGAATGCAAACTACAAAGTGGAAAATCCCATACATTTCATAAATTGAGGCAAGGTACTAGGCCATGATCACATGATGACGTAACTTTTAAATGCACTCTGTAGCCCTGAACATCAAATCATGACACTACACTACTAAGACACATGGTTAATGTGAATAAACAAAATTACTAATTTATGTTAAAGAATAGATGGTGGATTTGGTTCATTAAGGTTTGTTCTGTAAATAAAATTACAATGTTGGGGGAGAATCATGCTTGTTTGACCCATCCATCCTACCCATCTGTCTCCCTGGATGAACTTGAATTCTGAAGCACTTGCCCTGTGCGTTCAACATAAGTTAGTAAAGACAAAGTGATGTGAAATGATGTAGTGCTAATTACTCAAGAAATTTCCATATTATGCATTTGCCATTAGGCTATACAAGGCTGTCCATTCACCTGTTATTACCCCTTCATGCACATGCATGTTATAGCAGTCTACCACTTTTTGATCACGTTGTGTGAGTGATGCAACATGAGAGACTGATATGGAGATCCTTCAGTAACACATTAGTTTTTTCAATTTGAATTCTTCCAAACACTATCTTTTTATGAAAACCATTACATCATGTTTCATGTTATGTGTTTTGTGAAATTTTCCAGGAGCTGTTCTCCACTTGTAACTCCATTGTGACCAAGCCCAAGCCCAAGGTGGAGCTGCCAAAGGAGGACACTCCAGCAGAACAGAACGGGCCTGTCAACGGACAGGAGAAGCCCCAGGAAGAGAATGCAGACAAGGGAACAAGCGAGAACACAGGCAACCCCACTTCACAATCCACAGAAAACAAGCCTGATATGGACCTTGATTAAAGCAGCCTAATGTCCCCCCTAAACAAAGCTGAACGGGAGCTGGTTGTTTCAGATTGAGATGCAGCCTGGGTGTATATCAGAGCAGGTAAAGTTTTTCAGGAACTGCACTCCACGGTCAAAGCAGGCAGGGTGATTAGCACACTGAGCCCAGCTCCTGGTGGTATCTCTGTCTGATGACATAGCATGCCCTCTCTCTTTCTGGATGACATAAATCAAAAGCCAGCCGCAATAAGCCTGTTTGACAATGAGCGCTGTACACATAATGGTATTTATTTCTGTTGTGTGCCCTGTAAGTGTTCTGGTCTGTGTCACAATATGGTTTTAATAAAGTTATTGAAAATCACTTGTACTAAATCACTGTGGTCAAAGATACCCAAGGCTTTACAAAGGCACTGCTTCTGTCCAGCCACCACTGAATATGCAGGCCTGCTGGGTCATACTAATGGAAATGTATGGGTTTGAACAACACCAGCAGGAGTTACATTCAACATAGACCTTATGCAGTTTTTATAAATGACGGATAGTTAGTTCCTTTAAATAGTCCTTGTAGGCAAACATATAGTTCTCAGTACTTTAAGAGTATTTGAAATGTTTTTTCCCCTCATGATGTAAGGATTCTCACTGTATATCAGGATTCATTCAGAGTTGGTGCTGGGTAACTGGCTCATGATTTAACTTAATCTCATGATTAATATTTTTAAAATGCTATTAACTATGGCCATGAGAACAATCTTGTTGGGTTACAATTATATTCTGTTATACCATATACACTTATATATAAGTGGGGAATAATTTAATATAGCCCGTTTAAATTAAATAGCAAGAAAAAATGCACTGGCTGCGAGAAATACTGCCCAGCACAAGAAATTAGAACAAAAAGGCTAATCTGAAGTGCAAATATCAAGTCTTAACTGAAATAAACTTGGCTAGCTAAAGCTGAAGATTTTTAAATTACGAGCAGGTGGACTATGTAGAATATGAGAGTATCTTTAGGGGAAGATATGATACTGAAAAGGTGAGGAAACTGAGTTAACGTTAGACTCCATAATTGTTGAAACATTTTACTGAAGAAGGACATTATCTCGCTGCTTCGTGTCTCCTGTCCTTTAGCGGCCACTGTTAATGTTCTCCTGGGAGTCTAAGAGTTTTATCTTAAAATTAACTGAAAATTATCAGTCTGCTCGCGTTAAGTTATATGCGTAGCCTGACCAAACGACTCTAGTGTTTTTAATAAGCTGTAAACCAACCGAAAGAGCTCTTTTCCCTAAGTTGAAGGACGTTTAGGCACTACTGTACTTTATACTTTAATTTTTCTCAGGTGAAATCCAGCCACCGCTGTTAGCTCGCTAGCTAACATTAGCTGATGTTCAGTGAACGTCACCTCCGCGGTGAGCGCTGTTTGCATCCAGCAGCAGAAATCACATGATCCATCCAGATCCTGTCTGCTGCAAGTAAAAGCTACAGATACTCCAAGGTAACTGTGTACGATACGTATTTTCTTTGTGTTTTGTATAGACACTAACACCACAGTGAAAGTTTTAGTCGCAGTGCATGGTTGCGGCAAAGTTTTTTTTTTCTTTGTGGCTTGTTTGTTGAGCAATCCTGCATTAACAGTTATCTCATTTTACTGTCGCTGGATGATACAAAGTTAGTTACCCTGATGAGTCTAAAGTCTGATTAAGGTGTGTTTTGCCCTGATTTACTTAAAGGCTGAGCTTTTTCTTTTTCGGACAAGCAACCCATTCTTCTTTTCCTGCGTGTTTTGTCCAGAACGATGAAGCTGATTATCCTCAATGATTACGACCAGGCAAGCGAGTGGGCTGCAAAGTACATCAGAAATAAGATTTTACAGTTCAAACCCGGCCCGGATCGATATTTCACCCTGGGGCTTCCCACAGGTGAGTATAAGCCGAGAAATCATACAAATGATACGTCAACAATATTTCCCCAACACTGCTGATTCAATGTTAGTGGCAGAAATATCCATCGCGTCCTTTTCTTTAGCCAAGAATTTAAAAATGTTTAAGCTGTACTTAAAAGTTTCCAACTACAAAGAACATCAGCTTATATAGAAAAGTAAAAGTACTGACATTCTTCAGAAAGAGGGGTGGACGAAACAGAAAGGGAAAGGACTCAACAAAATGTCCTTGTACAGTACTTTTCTGCTTTTTAAGCTCATGTCTGTCCACAGGAAGCACCCCTCTGGGTTGTTACAAGAAACTGATTGAGTACTACAAGAAGGGACAAATTTCATTCCAGCATGTAAAAACATTCAACATGGATGAATATGTAGGTAAGTCTTTTTTTTTCTCACTACATAAAATGCTTGCACATTGAGAAGTTGTTGAGAGCTGTAGTCTTACCTAATAAACTGTCATAAAATCCTGTCCAGGGCTTCCCAGAGATCATCCGGAGAGCTACCACTCCTTCATGTGGAATAACTTCTTCAAGCACATAGACATTAAAGCAGAGAACACCCACATCCTAGATGGCAATGCTGCCGACCTGCAAGCAGAGTGTGCAGCCTTTGAGGAAAAGATAACAGCCGCTGGGGGGATCGAGCTCTTTGTTGGAGGTCACAGTGCTGATAATGAATCATTATTAACAACCAAACAATTCAGATTTGTTCTCAGGTCATGTTTAAGTAATACTGTTCATGCTTAAGTAATACTCAGACTTCTCCTCTTGTCCTGTCAGGCATTGGACCAGATGGGCACATCGCCTTCAATGAGCCTGGTTCAAGTCTGGTCTCCAGGACACGGGTGAAGACTCTGGCAAAGGACACCATCATGGCTAATGCCAGATTCTTTGATGGGGATCTCTCAAAAGTGCCCACCATGGCACTGACCGTGGGAGTGGGAACTGTCATGGACGCAAAAGAGGTTTTGAAGCACAGATTAAGTCAGCCATCTGTCCCATTTTATGTTCTGTGTTCTTCTCCTTCAAAATTTCAAACATATCATATGTTAGGAATTATCATTATCCAGATTTCATTTGTAAATTATCTTGTCTTCTTCCTGATGCACCCAAAACATTGATTGCAGGTTGCTGTTGGTCAGCGGCTAAGGCTAAAGGACACATTTCCAATTTCTTCACAGGTCATGATTCTCATCACAGGAGCACACAAGGCGTTTGCTTTATACAAAGCTATTGAGGAAGGTGTGAATCACATGTGGACAGTGTCTGCGTTCCAGCAGCACCCACAGACTGTTTTTGTATGTGACGAAGATGCCACGCTGGAGCTGCGGGTTAAAACTGTAAAGTACTTCAAAGGTGAGATTAAATCACATTGCTAAAGTGCTCAAACTTCTATATTTTAAATTATTGCAGCATTGATTGCAATCAACAACAAAAATATTAGGCAAAACATTCCACACATAATGAGTCACAGAAAACATGCAGATTCTTGCTCTTTCCTTAGGGATGATGCATGTGCACAACAAGTTGGTGGAGCCGCCCCCCTCAGTATTGGAGAAGAACTGAAGAGATTGTGTCCAAACTTTGTGGATTCTTGAGGGATTTTTTTCAAAACTTAACACTCCAATGATTCCATTTTCTTCTGGTGGAAATACATTGATGAACATCAAGCAGTGCTTGGAGTTAACCTTGACTAATTTTAGAAATAATCATGTGAAGATATTGTGCAGGCCAATCAGGCTTTCACATGATTGTTCATACAGCTTTGCTTCTCATTTGTTCTTTTAAAATAAAGTGCATTTAATTTGTTACATCCGTGTCCGTGTTTGCTTGGGAATCGTGTTGTGGTATTCGCTCTGTTCCTCCTGTCACATGACAACTCGGAACATCTTATGTGGCCTTGACGTGGTCCTTGTAAGTGTCAATTTCAGAGTTGTCTTTTGCCCGCAGTGGAATACAACTAAGTACATTTACTCAAGACAAGTGTACTTTTGACCATCTGTCAGTTATTAAAAGATACACAAGGACCTTTTACATTATAAAAACAGAAATATTAAAATATTATATAAAATATTAATTTCACTGGGACAAAATGTGCTACAAAAATGGTTAAAACGGAATTTGACTGAAAGATTTATAATTGTTGTTTTTACATGTTCTATTATTATCAGAATGATACGATTATCGTGTATTATCTTGGTCATCTTAATTGGGTAGCGATAATTTGATACCGCGACAGCTCCAATACTGTTTCCGAACCACACGTTATTGCGGAGTCCGACAACACCTGAAGGCAGCACAGGGCTGCTCTACGGTCCTAGCGTCAGGAGTGCAAGAAGGAAGGAGATGGCCGACTAGGAGGCAGGGTTACCTTTGCTACAACATCGGCGAAATTCCTTCTATAACACGCATCTTTACAGCTGAAGTAGGACGAGGACATTTTAATCATTTTGCTCCTCTTTCACGATGGCAGAACAAAACAGCAACGTACGATATCAAGAGGTATGAAACAGTCTGCCGGCAGGGTTATGTTATTTAGCTAGCGCTAGCTGCAGCTCAGAAGGCTAACAGTCAACATTAGCCTGTCAGTGAAGAAAACAACGAGCAACAAGGAGATTTGTTTGCGGACGGGCCTGCTTTTGCATTAAATATCATAACCAAATAATCCAACTAAAGGTTTCACACTGACATTAAACCAATTGTATCCTTTCGTAGTCTATAATTCGAAGCCTGTGTGACCCATTTCCATTCAGTAGCTTAGTAAGTTGCTCATAACGTTTGCTAGCATTGACTGGCCTGACCAGGAAAGCTGCGTGCTGTCACTTTGTCGAGCCTTAAACCAGAGCCGTCACACTACCCGACTGTATTTGATCAGTGCCTATTCGAGTCAGTAATTTTAACTCCAGCGTTAAAAAGATCGAAATATGAATGCGAAACCTGCATTTTTTTTTTTTTAAACATATATTGATTTCCAGGTGATGTGAGAAGTGCATAGTTCATGGTTTAATTGGGGCTCTGGAATTTTGATAATGTATCAGATAATCCTGTGTATTTACTGATAGGACAGTGCAATCCTAACCCTTATTATTTGGAGAAAATATAGGTTATAGACATATCTTTCATAATCACTTGTTGCATTTCACAGTATGTTATACAATTGCGACATCAGCAATCTCGGGTACTTGTGTTATTCGTTGAGTGGAAACAGTTTTAGGATGTTTTCCCTATTATGTGTATTTTGCTTGTTCACTACCGGGCCTAAGTAGATGAAGAGCTGCAACAATACGTCTACTAATTGCCAGTAAATTGTTAAATTCATTTTTAATACAAAAAAGAGAAAAAGGACATATTTGATATGTTTCATATAATAATAAACTGAATGTGGTTGTAATGGATCTGCCTTTTTTGACATTGTGTTGACTAAACTATTTATCAAGGAAAAGTATCGTAAACTAGCCTAACACAGTACAAAACAAGAGGTGTTTGAAGTAGGAGTCTGGCAACAAGTCTTTAATTTACCTTACAATGAGGTGTTAACAGATTAAATAACAGATGGTTTTGTCGGTTTTTGGTAGAATAAGATGTTTGACAAAATAAATGAACTTCTTCAAATTGATGTGAAAAACCAGTCTCGTGAAGTAGTCCTGATTAATGACCTGAAATAACACCTGATACAACCAATTCCTAAAGAATTTTTTTCCCACGATATTAACAGCGTGGCAACTGTTGACAATTTTTTTTTTTTTGAAGTCATGATGATTGTATTGTGTATAGAATATTTTCATATTGCCAAATTCCATGTACTGGAGTAGCTTTAATTAACAGCTATATCCATTACAATCATAACAATTACTGTTTTTTTAGATGTTGTATTTTAAGTCTGTGTTTTCATGTTTTGACATTTCCTCAGCTGGTGAATGAGGAGGAACCAGCGCCGCCATCCCAGGAGGGACCTGCCCAGGATGCACCACCTCCCTACAGCAGCATTGCTGCAGCAAATGCAGGTGAGAAACCTTCACCACTGCAATACACACAGTCACAAAAGTCAGAAACAACACTACTTAGAAGTGGGAGTAATAGTGAAATCCAGTTCCACTTCATACTGCCTCTTACCACCCAGAAGCAGTATGTTTGTTGAAGTACAGTGAAATGTGTCTAATCACAGTAATGCTTGTTTTTCTTTAACCAATAATACATTATACTCAGAAGGTTAAACCTTTTTTGATAGCTGTGCCTTGAATACGAGCAGGAGACAGTCAAACCCTGTATGATCTTAGCGTCAACATCATGCATTTTAATGCCTGCTTTAAACCTTTATGGGCTAATTAGGATTTTTTGTAATATAAAAACCTTATTGCGCAGATTAAAAATGACCATCAGATAGAAAGACAAGGGGGGACATTACAATATTTCTCACTGGAATCTATCTATCTAATAATATTTAATCTATCTAATCTATTAAATGAAGTACCAATGACTCATAACCTTGTGTACTGAAGTACAGCACTTGTATAAACGTATGCTTATTTCAACTCTCTGCTCTAGCTTGTTCTGCACTATTGGCTTTGAAATGAATAATGCAGAGGGGAGTAGCTTGTGTGCAAGGCCTTTTAGAGAGGTCCATTGTTTGTCTTCTCACTTCTTAAGAGGGCATAGGTCAACACGTTGCATAAGTGGAAGTATCTTTGAGCTCCTCCTGGGTGAGTATATTGATCTGGTCCAGTGCTGTTTGTTAGAAGCATTCTGGATATCTGCCAAATGACCCAGATAAAAGTATTTGCTGTATGGGATAGAACATAAAAAGTAATGGACACTACTAATGTCTTTCTTTCTGATGCAACTCGTCCCGCACTGGTCTGGTTTTACAATTATCTGCTGCTGCTTTTCTTTTAGAAAGGAAGTGAAAGTAGATTTCTGTCCTTCAGCAAATAAACCATTGCATAAGCTGGTAACTAGTTCCAACGGTTCCATATTTCACTCATAAGAGCTGTTTAAATCATTTTACATTTTGTTTTTGAGTTTTGATAATAATTTTATACTACAACTTATACTAAAAATGTAATAATATTAATCACAGAAGAGAAAAAGAGAAGGTAATATACTGATAATAATAAAAAATTATTAAGACAATAAAACGGATAACTATATATAACAAATAAAGTCTTATGTCATAACATGGAGAGCAACTTTCTGCATAAAAATATCTGCCAAAATAATAAAATGTGAGAGAAAGCAGTACTGAGTCATATCTATTCCCGGGATGTGGTATTTTTGAGACGGGTGCTGATAATGATTTCAGAGAAGGTTAATTCATCTATCCATTTTTTTGAGCTGGAATGAAAGTTTAATTTTTTTATGTGGATTGGGCACCGCTTTTCCACTCTGTACACGTACCGAGAGAACTACTTTCTCAAACATAAAAATATACATCATAATAGGCAGAAAATTTAGCATTGTTATAAATTATATAAACTGCATTCCAAGCAATTATATAAATGATGGCTAAAAATATAAAGAATAGGAATAAAATAAATAGTTTAATGAACATAAAACTGCTGACTATTACTAAAACTGAATTGCTGACATGTCACGCATGCAACACTTTCTGCATTAGGCCTATATATTGTTTGACAAGTTTTGTGCTGATATATTAGTCCAATCTGCTTAAATGATAAAGCTGTAGTTATTTGCTCTTCACCTCCACAGCTTTCTTTGAATACAAGGAAGATGGAGGCAGATTTCCAAACCCCCCATCCTACAGTGTTGCCACCACTTTGCCCTCCTATGATGAAGCTGAGAGAAGCAAAGAAGAGGCAGCCATCCCCCTGGTCACTGGAAGAGTCACGGTAGATTGACTTTATTTATATTTAGACATTATCCTTGTTTTGTCAAATGATTTTTACTATATCTGCATGTTTGTTCCTGTTGGTTCAGGAGGATGACTTTGTTGCCAGGGATGACTTCGAAGACGCTGACCAGTTGCGAATAGGAAACGACGGCATCTTCATGCTCACTTTCTTCAGTAAGAACTTCAACCGTTGATCTGTTTCCATTCTTTTCTTAAAGAGTAAACGGACTTAGAGCTTCACCTGCCTAGAGCCAGCTTCTTATTAGATTGTGATTATATTTATATGTGTGTGTGTGTAGAAATCTGTCACTGAACACAAAAAGATGCACTTGCCTTCCATTGACCGTTTGTAGACGTGTTTCTCTTGAGAAAGCACTCTGGTAAACTCTTTCTAAAATTGAATTTGGCATGTTCACAATCGCTGTTACATAACATACTGGGTGCAAATGCCAGTACACTCTCTGCACAAGTTTCTTTCCCACCGAAAGGAGCAGAGATATGTACTAGCCAGTTTGGTGACTTCAGAAGCTTCCGACATCTTAAGGCCTTTACACCCCTGAGGCGTAAGGAGAGAAATGTGAAATATCCGTCTGTGTATATTTCCCATCAAAACTATTCATACCAGCAGAGATAAAAACAGTTGTACCATAAAAATCTAAATAGATTTGGGCAGCAAGAGTCTGGCAGTTGGTCTGAGGTCAGTTGTTGTATAACCTAAGCTATTGAAAGCTATGTTACTTAGCAAAATGCTGGTATGAGCCAAAGAAGTGGGTCTGGTACGCTCTACCACTGTCATGGTTTAAAGGGGTGATCAAGAACTCTGTCTGTATGTTCTGCATATGTTCATTTGAAAGCTTAGAAAATCCTTCTGCATTGTGGGAAAACATAAATAAATAATGCCACATTTTTTGCCTTGTAATAACTCTCTGTATGTGAAAGTACCCTTGACAAGAATAATGTTTGTTTTTTTTTATAGATTTCTTTGAAATGACATATTCTCTTATTGTCACCAGTGGCATTCCTCTTCAACTGGATCGGCTTCTTCTTGTCGTTCTGTTTGACCACATCAGCCGCAGGCCGATACGGAGCCATCTCTGGCTTCGGGCTGTCCCTCATCAAATGGGTTCTTATTGTCAGGGTAAGTGCTGTTCATTAAATATAAACAGTTTGACTCCTGTAAAGGTGCACGATCACGAGTTCTTCTTTTAGTGTGCTTCAGGAATACTTGAATTCTGAAGACGACTTTCTATAAGTTTAAATCAGAGTACAGCTCCTCACAGGTCCTTCTTTTATTTCAGTTTTCTACCTACTTCCCTGGATACTTTGATGGACAGTACTGGTTGTGGTGGGTGTTCCTGGCCCTGGGTAAGTGACACATAGCTTTTCCTGTTATTTCTTATTAAATTTAGGCAGATGTGTTGTGTTGCTTTATGGTCTGTTCTTTGCCCTGCAGGCTTCATGCTGTTCATCAGAGGCTTTGTTAACTACTCCAGAGTGCGTAAACTGGCTGATCCCACCTACGCCACTCTCCCCCGAACAAGGGTACTCTTCATCTATTAAAGGTAATGTTTACTAATGTGGTCACACTCGTTGTGGTTTGTCAATGGAGACGTTTACATGCACGCAGGACTCCAGTTCGTGTGA
>JAOWBC010001868.1:10599809-10626350 GCA_028566105.1 Hypoplectrus providencianus | reverse complement strand
ATAATAATAATAATAATAATAATAATAATAATAATAATAATAATAATAATAATAATAATAATAATAATTCTTTAATAAAATGAATAGATTTCGTAACCATATCTATTATTTTCATTCATATTTATTTGACCATAGTCAGACTGGTTTATGTAATGTAATATATTTAATGTGTTTAATGTATAAAACAACCCCTGCAATAGCATTACAATACATATGCACATTTGTCAAAAATGACTTTCAGAGAAATTTTACAAAGCTATCTTGCACAGAGGTGCCTGTAGGACCCAACAACAGAGTGTGAAGAGCTAAGGCAATCCAGTCCAAGTGTGCATGAGCACTGAACAAATGGTGCTCATTCAAATGGCAGCATTTTCTCCTCTTACATGATTGTTCAAACAGCTGCCCACTGTGGACGCTTCACTGTCTTGTAGCTGTTAATGGAGCCTGAAGACAGAGACATAGACAAGCAGACGGACATCTGTGGCAAAGGACAGTGAGAGAAATTATGAATGGACATCACAGTCATAGTTGAGGGTAGTTTCATTTTTTGTTTCTACCTTTTAATTCTGCCTGTGAAAATTATTCAACAGACTATAAACCTTTAGAAATTAAGATGTGTAAGTGTACTGCTGGCTTTACTGCCGTAAGCACCACATGATTTTAAGATGATTAGAATTTCAATTCACGAGATTATTGCTCAAATCCGATATTACATCTTTGATTATTATTTGATTTTCTTGAATTACCTGCAAGAACTTTTTAGATCATACATTTTGTTGAGTGCTGATATGCACAGAAAAACATTTTATACAAAAGGAAACTGAAGCATCTTACTCTCTGCCACACTCGCCTGTAGACTGCCATGTCTCAGTCAGGATGCCACACAATGACAGTTGGTGTATTGGTGAAAATAGCATGCAATAATATGATACTGCCATCTAAGCTGCAGTACTATGTTTAAAATCTTCATGACTACCATTTCCCTGTTGGCCTGCTAATTGTACTGTCTCTGAAGGCTCAAGAAGACAGTCAATGTCACGGAAATGATTGCATCAGTATATGATACACTATTTTGAGGGTCATTATTAATCAGTACTGTAATGGGTGAATTTTCATCTTACTGTTAGAAGGAAATAATTTATTTGTGCATTTTTTTCAAAGATAGCATCAAGCAAATTATTCCAAAGGAAGGGAGCTGAGGGCGGTTTTAAGCTTGTGATTTGAATTATGACTTTGGCCAGAAAACAGCAAAATAGATTTTGTTTCTTAAGACATGCCAGCTAACACTTCTGCTTCTTTCTTTCAGAAATATGAGTGGTTGGAAAGTGCCTGGGAGAAGAGGAAATAGGGTAAGGCAGGCTATTACTGCATGCATACTGATAATAACTCTGCGAGAGGTTTGGGTCTGTATTAGTTGTTCCTTTCAAGGCTGCATAACACTACATTGAAAGATTTTCTATGGCAGCAAATTCGCTGGCTTGTTTACAAAATTACACACCACAGGAACAATGTTTGGACACCAGAGCTGAAGAACAGATCATATATGTCTGTGAAGATTTAAAAATTTAGTTTTAAACTATTTCTTACTCCGCAGATGTATTCTTTACACAACCTGACCTGCCCCTGCTGCCCCATGTTTTGGTTTATTAGCCCAGACCACACTACAGATAACAGTGCATGAGCTTGCAAAATCCACATTTCAATGTTACAGCACATACAGATTTTCTTACTTCACGCTCAGCTGGGACCCATATTGTCTTACATTATTCATGCTGAAGTTGCATGAAATTCAATCCTTTCCAAAAGATAGAATCTAACCAGAGAGTAGTGCACGAACAGGATATAAAGTGAAGACAGGAGGCTGGGAAATTGGCTCTAATGGGAGGATGAGTGAGATGAATAAGAAACAGGGTTTACAGCACATATGGGAAGGGAATCATCCCTGAGCAAGGGACCACAAATGAGCTCCAAGTCTTCTGTTACACAAGTCCAACACCAGAAATACAGTCATACATATATATATATATATATATGGATTTATTGAGCTGATATGGCAAACAAGCGTTCACTGAATGATCTATATTATCATCATCTAATGATACTAATTAGTTTTTTTCTTCTACATTCTACTGTTAGGGTCATGTAATCCACAAAACATTTCAATATTATGCATAATGTAAGCAGCGAAAGCTCACATCATAGAAAAAGAGATCAGTGGTACGCTCACTGTAGCTCTAAATCCCCACTGTTTGAATCCCACTCAGTCCCCTGTGGCTGCTTAGCAACCCCTCTCCAGCACAATATACTCTGAATTAACAGGGTAAAGCGTGACCGCTGCCTCCTCAAAACCACGAGTCAAGGGTGCGCTCCCATCATCAACGCCTTCTCTCAGCACTGCAGCAATGGAAAGTCTCTGATTTATTACAACATGGCTTCAGAACAGAAAAAATAAACAAGCTGAAAAGCAAACATGAGACAGTCTCGGATCAGCATGCGTGCCGCATGTGATGCACTGTGGGACATCAGGAACCTTACACTTCATATATAAAACAAACAGGCCCCACAGCCTGACAGATCCAGGTGTTCATGCACCTTTCAATGCATTATTTCAGTTAAACATCCACATGCATCCTTTGCTATATATACACACTCTGGCTTGTGACCTGTTTATAACTGCATGTATAGATGATGACATGCATTGTAAAGCCTCAGACTCAGCCTTGCATTTCACTTCTACCAAACTGGATTTTACACCCTACAGTACTTGGCGTCACTGTTGAGTATACTGATGGCTCTATGACAAATTCGCTGAACAGGCCCTGAGCAATAATACACAAACCCCTCTCTCCTGCTACTAAAATCCAGAAAAAAATGAGTCAGTCATGAGGGTTGTGAGTTTTCCCCCTACAAGCAATGCTGGAAAAACTGTATGAACGATGCACTTTGTTGGGGAAATTGGACTTCATATTGATGCTCATTAAGCTCGCATGCTCATGTAAAAAAATAAATAAATAAATAATGGCTGCATTGTTTTCCTGTTACATCATTTTATTTGAGTGAAGCATGCAGTAGCTGAGACCTATCCGTGGTCCTGAAATAGGAATTCACTTGGTCAAATCGATGAGGAAGAGATCAATTTTCATATTCAGCCACAGTGGGAGAAGTGATACTGCTGACTGTGGGTTCAGTCTGATGCAGAACTGTCATTTGCTTTATTTCATTACATGAAAGAAGAGTTAAAGAAGTGTCCCGTAGATCACCAGCTCGCGTAGCTGTCACTGCCGATGAGTCTCTGAGCAAGACACTGCATGGGACCTAACCCCTCACCCGTCTCTCTCGGGATAAGCGCGTCAGCTAAAAGCGTTAAATGTGAATGCGAAAGCCTCTGTGAAGACTCAGAAGAAGGGATTAAAATCCGCAACGCTGGATGTTAAAACTGCATTAGACCTGCCAGCTGCACGCCGCCCGTGGCTACATCAGACTTTCTTGAAAAAAAAACTGCACAGATGCACCCACATCAGCCCGCTTTATGTCGATCGTCTGCAAATGTCATTTTACTTTAAGATGATGTAAGACATTACTTCATGGGACGAATTTTTTTTTCTCTCGCACTCTCGCGCTCTCTGTCTCTCTCTCTCTCTTGCACTGCTTGGAGCAACATTATCTTAAAGCTTCTGCCGGACCAACCGTTTCCGCACTCAGCAGTTTGGAGATGGGTGCGCACTGGAGTCCCACTTCCATCCTCCTCTCACTGAGCAACCTCGGAGCATGTTTCAGCATCACAGTTGTCAGGAGCGACGCTTAGGAGCAGGATGATGATTGGATGCGAGCACATTTTTCACTTGATCCTGGACTGACTAAACCAAAAGTCAAGACGGCGCAGCTTTATCTCAGAAACCCGTAAACAAAAAAAGAAAAAGAAAAAAAAGGTTTTACTTTTTTGATGGTGGGGAATTTTATTTAGTTAAGTGAGGAATGTATTTCTTTGAAGTCACAGTGATGACCCATTGCATTGGATGTTTGTAACATGATGCTCTCAATGGTTACAATTATCGATTCTATTTTCAAAAAGAAAAGGGATGCACCGACAGGCACATTTACGCACGGGGTTAAAGGATATACTGTAGGCACACCTTGGGATTGCCTGTTATGAGACACTGGATGCAAGGACTGCAGCTTGAGTCAAGACTATGCTTTGGGTCTGAGGGCATCAGCACCATGCAGCTACACCCAACACCCTGAACTTCTGGGACGTTTGCGCTCCGTGATTGAGACTCACATTTCGTGCAAGATTGGAAAACAATGGCACTGAGCGAAAACTGCAAAACGCAACCTGCAAAAGAGCAAGGTTCGGTGCAAAATCCTCCATCGGATGTTATTGAGCTGAACGTGGGTGGACAGGTGTATTACACTCGCCATGGCACATTGACAAGCTTTCCAAATTCCTTACTTGGAAAGCTATTCTCTAACAAAAAAGGCTCTTCAAATGACTTGTCCCGGGACCTCAGAGGTCGGTATTTTATTGACAGAGATGGCTTTCTGTTCCGGTATGTGTTGGATTACCTTAGAGACAAGCAAGTTGTCCTCCCTGACCACTTCCCCGAGAGAGGAAGGTTGAAAAGGGAGGCGGAATACTTCCAGCTGCCAGATTTAGCCAAACTTTTGTCTTCCGAGGATTCCAAACTCTTTCCAGACGACTTGTACTACAGTGATTATGAGGACGCGTCGCAAGGCAGCGATCAGAGGTTTTACCCCTCTTACTCCCTGGACAGGAGGTATGGCTACATCACGGTCGCTTTCAGAGGGGCTTGCGCTGGTGGAGGCAGAGAAAGTCAAATCGATGTTAAGGCTAAAAAGTTACCGAGGATCTTCATCAGCAGCAGGATTGGATTGGCGAAAGAGGTGTTTGGAGACGCCCTGAATGAGAACAGGGACTTGGACAGACCTCCGGACCGCTACACCTGCAGGTTTTACCTCAAGTTCAGGCACCTGGAGAGAGCTTTTGACATGCTGTCAGAGAGCGGCTTTCACATTGTGGCCTGCAATTCGTCCCTGACTGCGTCCTCAGTCGGTCATTACGCGGATGACAAAGTCTGGTCCAATTACGCACAGTACATCTTCTACCGTGAGTGAAGATTTATTCCTACTCAGTACTTAAGCACAAACAACACCAAAGTGCCCCTCCCTCTCCAGTATAACTATAGACATGTTGTAGGTAAATGTGTATGGTGATGAATGGTTTCCAATTGAAAGGGATTTTCTGGTTAAATGGTGTCAATCGTCTCAAATGGTCTCGTTTTGGATGTGAGCTGCTGGAACAGGTGCGTATTAGCTCACACCACCAGGAGGCACGGTCGGGTAACAGCGTCATTCTTCTTAAATCTTTGCATCCCTTGCAGTAGCTGACTCTTAACTTGAGTTTTGGGGCCGAGATATGAGGCAAACTTGCCCACGGGCCTCAGGGGAGTTGAGTCACAGTGCTGCTACACTTCAAGTACACATGCGTCATGCGTAAACACGAGTTATAGCTCAGACTCTGATGGGTTATGAATAATATAGCACCAGTGGGCAGCTAAAAAAAAAAAAAAAAAAAAATAGAAGAAGAAAGAATCACATGCTGCTTTTCTTGAATCAGCTTTGCTTTTCACTTGAAGACAAAGTTTGTTCATCAGCAAATGCCTTAATTAGCTGCAAATCTGCCTCATTCCACTCACTGCTGTGGGATGGGTTGGACCATATGGCCAGTTAAAAGGCATTTTGTTCATTATTCTGAATGGCTCCCTTTGGATGTGCTGAAGAAAACCCAGTTGGTGGGTCGAGGTTGGAGGTGCAGGAGGGTGGGCAGAGGAAGACATGACATATGGTTTGCTAATGAGTCACCGATATTGTTGATAACACAGGCTAATTATAACGGAGGGGTCTGCCTCGACCCACACAAACATACAGCCAGTACGGATTTTCCTGAGTCATTCAACTTTCTGGAGCAAAGCAACATCTGGCGTAGGTGTTCACCCCATTCCCCATTAACAGACACTGCCCCAGGACAAAGACAGGGGACAGTGAGAGGAGGTTAGGAGACAGGGGGGGGGAGAGAAACTCCTTGGAAGATGCAGAATAAGAAAGGCACAGACAGGAAGAGAGAGAATAAGTGAAGGAGAGAGAGGCGAGCAGATGGAGAAGAGAGCGGCTGAGCAGGCGGAAAGAGGGAGTAAAAGTTGCATGAGACCTGGCCATGGGGAGAAAGAACTGAGGCAGAAAAAAGAGAGAGGGAGCGAGGAGCAAAAATAGATTAAAGTAAGTATCAGACAGGGAAGTTCATCGGGTCTGAGGGAGCGGAGAGGAGAAAAAAGTGTTTGGTGGTAAGACACGGAGGAAGAGGGAGTGAGTGGGTTTTCATTAAAAGAGAGAAGACAAGGTGAGGGTGGGAGGAAATTCACACATTGTTAGGAGACAGAGGCCCAGTCAGGATGATGGATAGACACATCAGAGGCAGACATGCGTGAGAGCCCTAGCTTCACAGCAGCACAGCGGCCACAGCAGCATCCACTTTCAGAACTAATACTGTAACCTGATTCTGAATGTGGGACAGTGGCTGGCCTAGGGCAGGTAGTCCTAAACTAAGAATGGATGTAGACAAGTGCACCTTTGGGGTGGGCACGGAGCAGATGTGCTTTATTGTTGTTTGTTGTTTTCAGCAGAACATTTCGCTGCTCTCTTTTCAACCCCCCCATCCAATCACAGGCTCATATGGAGTGAAACGGAGAAGCCGAGGCTTTGCTCTGAGTGTAAAAAGAGCAATCCAGCGCAGTAAATAAATTGAGAGACTTTCTTCCAGCCTGTCAGTTCCTTAGCATCATCCATGTTGCTCTTCTTGTTAAATGCGTCAGTTGTTTTCTACAGGCTCCACTGACTCCCAGTAATAGTGTGGACTCCAGTTTCCAAACTGCCAACAGTGGATATTCATCATTTTTGCTGTGTGGTATCATCTGTATAAACAGCCAGAGGACTCATTCCCTCATAGCATTAAGACACTCTGCTCTCAATTATTGTCATCCACTGCTGCTCAGCAGGATGTATGCCGTCGGTTTCTCCTCACACTAAAACAAATGATTCTTTCAGGGAAAGGGCACTCTCTGCAGGAGGCTGCAGTGTCCGAGCATCCATCACCAACAAGAGTTTTTGCTCCTGATGGCCATGATGAATAATTCACATTTGACCTAGTATGACTTGTCCACCCTTTGAATAAACAACTGAGCCAGAGAGAAATATCTCAAAACTGATAACCGGCACACATTCCAGGGTACAGGAGTGCAGATGGGGCTTTTGTCAATGAGCTGGCCGATAAAACTATTCAAAAAGATTAAATTAAAATTTTGATTAGAAATTACATTGTGAGATTAAAAAGTTTTTTTTATAGGGTTGGTCAGAATTAAGAGATATGAGACAGTATTAAATAATGAGATAAAAAGTCAAAATTATGATGTCAAAATTATGAGATACATAGTCAAAAAGAAATCTTGATGTACAATTTGTAAACGATGACATAAAAAGTCAAAATTGTACATTAAAACATGTCATTTTATAAAATAAAATGTCAAATTCTAAATTATGGGAATTCATTGAAATTATGATATAAAAAAGTCAAAATTCTGATATAAAATGGCAACATTCTAAGACAAAAGGTCTACATTTTTAAGAATTTTTATGGGGTTCATAAAAAAAATAGGATTAAGTAAGTCAAAATTTAACCATAACTAGTTTTTTTTTACTAAGTGGCAGCCTCTGGGGCTGAAAAAAGCCAAAATCTGCAGTCTCTCAGATGGCCACTTGAGGCTGCCTCACAAAAACGTTTATTTTTTAACAACAAGGCTTCACTAGACAGACAATACCTCCTCACCCATATATCATAGAGTCTAACTTTTCTATCTGTTTTTCTCTTTCATTGTTTTCTTCCATAGCTGCTGATCCTGTTTTAGTATTTGTCATGTAGGTCAATAAGCGTGATAGGGACATTTATTTTTTTCCAATTGGCTGTGACAACATTATTGCTGTAGTGATTAACAACTCTAACCTCCCAGTTGGCGCTTGGGACCAGTCTCCTTATTGCTTATTATCTCAGGGGAAAGAGGGGAGTGTTGGCTAATTAAAAAGCAATCTGTGATCCCAAAATATTTCCAGTGTCTCTAGCCATGCAAGAGGGAGATGCAATTTAGAGATAAACGCTAACCTATTTTCAAGTCAATTTTAAAAAGTAAGTCATGTTTCAAAACACATGAAAATTTGCCTTTGTCAGTGACACAATAGTACGATAACCTGCTTCGACATTGCTGCTTCCACATCACAGAGGCAGAGCAAATCATCATTGAACAGTAGGACCGGTAACATCAGAGGCAGTTTCATCTTTCCACATCTGAAAGGGCTTTGCAGAAATGCCTTGTCAAAATGGGAGACACGTACAGTAAAGATGGAGAATGATTATACGTGCCCGGTGTGCTCTGTTAATATAAGTGTGCAGTCTTCATTTGGGCTGCGAACGAGATGATGTGTGGCCATAATGGCTCCTGAACAATGGCCACAAGGAGGCAGGGGGGAGAGTAGAGGGGGAAAGTAATCAATTGCTCGGGTGTAATGGAGGCAAAGATTGGGCCGTCCCCGAGCTCCCAGAGAGCCCGCATGGAGTCTGGATGGATCGGCGGTGCCTACAAGAGATGGATGGTGCTCCCATGAATAACTCATATACGTCTTAAAGAGCACCTGGGCAGAAAGATGGTCAGAAGTAAGGCGTGGGTGTGTGCTTGTGCCATTATTTCTCACAATAGTTGCCGCACCTTGTGCACTCCATCAGTTCAAGTAGACAAGCTCACCTTGGGAGTAAATCTGAGTTTATTGAAAAGCTGCAGATGCAAAAGTAAAATATATATTTTGAAATCAATCTTTCTTTGAGGCTTCATGCAATGAATTTTGAATGACCACACCGGTGGGTTTTCACGTTTTAGATCATTGACTACGAATAGTATTCTTCCCCACACTGTTGTGTTTTCTAAATCCTGCTCATGCATCTTAACAACACAAGCCATCAGTGTAGATTTCAGAGGGGACACATGGGACATATCCCCCTTATATTGTGACTAGAAATCACATGCATTTTGTCACAGCCCTCTGCATCTGATACTGACATACTACTTTTCTGTTTTTATCCAAGGCTTTTAATATACCTGTGGATGGGTTTACATTACAGCCAATAGAAAGGCCTGGTGCTTCTCCTACACAGGCCAAGGGGCTGCTTTATGCACTATGATAAAATGTCACTTTGTAATGAGTTAGGAGCAAAACCAGGCCAGACAGAATAATGTCTCTGGAAAGCAGTTATTGTAGAAAAATATGAAACCTTTAAGGAAGAGATTGCATTTGCCATAAAGTGGAAACAAATGTAACTTAGATGCCCCAAAAAATTCTGGGACAGGATCCACAGATCCCTAGCTTATTATATTTCCAAGCAAAAGTTGAAACAAAAACCTGCCCCCTCACTGAAAGCTCTAATATTGATTTCTATACAGCCGTCAGTTACCATGTCATCTCACGAAAAATATTTAAATGAACTTACAGGGACACAAAGCTTAGAAAAGAGGCAATCTGTCTTTTGGAGTTTGAAGCACACACTAACCCTTCACGCTGTTGTTCCTGCTTATTGATTGTCTTCTGGATTTTCCAACAATATAGTGCTGACTCACAAATCACAGATGTTAGGAGTGCCCTTGAACGCATCAACAAGGAGAGTTTGCAAAATAGTCCCTTCTGGTAACTTCATTACCGAGTGATGATAATGCAATTTTGACAAATAAAAAGACTAAATATAGGCTTTGATGGATTGGTCACATTAAGCAATTTGCATGTGCCATATTGAAAGAGTCGAAGCAAAGGCTGCATTAACGGTGCACCATCAATCTAAACATAAAACGCTTAAAACCTCCACCACGGTCCTTTAAAACAAAACTTCTCCATTTGAGCCAAGGAGCTCCCAAGTCCCTTAAAAGAATTTGAGGGAGCCCATTTTTCATAATTCTTTAATCTTAGTGGTGTTAAAAAAAAAAAAAAAAAAAACATGCACAAAAGTAACACTGGCCTGTTCATTGCTCTTCATTCCATGAAAGAGAAGGGGAAGATAAATCATGTACTGCTGGTGGCAAAGCAAATCTGCATCTTTTCCCTACTTGGTGAAGTTGGGAAAAGACACAAAGGCACTTGGTGAATTTTGACTGATGAATTTGCAGCTTCAACCAATAACAGAGAAGTGTGTGTTTGACCTAACTGGTGTTGCCTACATGAACATGAACACTGCCTCAGCATCTGTGGCTGCAACCTTGGAGTGAACAATGATAGAATCCCCTGTTAGGATCATGATAATGTAAATGAATATGAAACCTTTCATGGCAGAGCGCCACAAACCCTCTGGGAGTCTTGAGATGGACTGCTTTGAAAGAACAGATACAGTTAAATTAATTTCAATATTTTATACATAATTTGAATATTGTCTCCTTTTATTCCTGGTTCTTCCAAGTCTGTGCTCTCTGTTGGAGAACAGGTATAACAGCTCTTACCGTCTGACATCCAACACCTTAATGATCCCTCCAGAGACTGCTAATGGCTACTTGGACGGTGGAGCTCACAATGTGGGCAGGGCCTTGAGCTTCCTGAAGACAGGGTATCCCGTGTGTTAATATGCTGGAGGTTTTAAAAGAGAAAGGTGTGTTTGGGGGTCTGCTGTATGGTAAAGTTTGTCAAGAATAACTGGTGCATTTTGAGTCAGTGATGGAGAAATTAAAGAGGATCTGATGCTTGAACTCAGCTTTTCCTCGTCTGACACTTCACAGTTTGAAAATCATCCACTTGACAGGACCAGAATCGGCCCTCGTCTTTCCTCCAGCCTCTCGAGGCCTCATTTCGGTGATGACAAGAGCCCTGTGAATACTCAGGATTGCTTCTTTACTTTCTCCTGTCTCGTCTCCCTTCGTCAGTGCTTGTGCAGTGGAGGGGTGCAGCTCTAGGTCAGGGGACGGGCCCACAGGGACAGGCCGATATAGACATTTCAATCTGTCTGAGTTACTTGTTCATCTCCCTGTCAGGGAGACACTCAGCGGGGCAGCCACCCTCTGACTCTGGGAGGGGACAGCACCCCCTTGTCATTAACAATCAGCTGTCACTCTCCTCACAGAGTGCAGGATCATTTGGGCCAGGGCAGTAATGGGACTATGAGAGCGTAAGGGTGTCCTTGAATTATCACGTAAAGCTTGTTCGGTCACCCCGACTATTCCTTTCCAGCTTTTTCTCATCACTGCTGCTGATGAGGGTTGTCTCAGCAGAGCAGAGCCGGCTGGGTGGAGCTAATTAATATTGACAAATTCAATTGTATGCAGATATCAAAGGCATTATTATAGAGCACTGCTGTAGCCATCAGTTAGGCTGGGCACAAACTGCTGAAGTGATACTTTTGCAGCAAACGGGACTATCTTGGTGAAATGGATTTCCCTCGCCCTGTAAGGACGGTCACTGCCTTTGCAAGACAAGCCTTTTTTCTGCTGCAAGGACACGCTGGCCTAATTTGCGAGCTAACAAGCATGTAAACTACCCTCCTCCTGAGGCAGTGGCAGAGTAAAAAATATTTGTGTAGCTGGATAGGGGAGAAAATGAGAGTGTGTCTAAGATCAGAGCGTCTCCACTCATAGGAGCTTAACTCCCTGGCTGGCTGCATGAATATGCATACTGAACCTGCCGGAGAACACGGGCGGATTAGAGGAGAACGGGCCCCTGGGCAGAGCTGTGCAGAGGCCCCCACCAACTCTCAAGACACACTCTTGTGGAGGTTTTGCCTCATTTTGGATCACTGTTTTGGACATTTTTTGATTTTATTTGGTGGATTGGAGCCAGTTGTTTTTATACTTTTGTGTGTCTTTGTTGACGGTTTATGTTGCTTTATTGTCATTTTGTCCTTTTAGGTACCTTTGTGTCTCCTGTAGCCATTTTCTCTTTGTTTCTTAATAGCTGTTTATGTCTCCTTCTGGTAATTTTGCACTTCTCTGTCCTTGATGGCTCTTTGAGTGGCAGTTTGCAGGTGAAGGACACTATAAAACTGATACTATGGGCCCCAGGGCCATGCCTAGAATACCTACAGTATACCTTTTTTCACCAAGCTAATGAGGACTGGGTCTCTGAAACATTTTCTCCCTGTTTTGTTTGTGTCACGCTGAAACTTGGCCAGAGAATATTATTGCAAAGCAGCAAGTGAAGCATTTGAAGATGATTCACACCGCTCAGCCTCGCAGGGTTTTGTTGTGTTTGGTCAAAGAAAGCAAATATGTCTATTCCAGAAATTCAAAAGTTAATTTGTTTTTTTTTGTCTGACTCTGACAGCTTGGATGTAAAGTGCCGTGTTGTGTTCAAAACTTATTTTCATTTATTTAGATTGAGGGCACAGTTCACATCACTGCTGAGATTCAAATTTGAAAAGCAGACAGCTTCGGGTCACCCAAGTGCAAATCTGAAATAAATTGCATTATGGCCTCCTGGTTATGTGCAATAACAACATGAAATTGCTGAGTGATGAGTCTTTCTTGTTCCTCCCTCTATTTTTTTTGCCTCTCAGATAACATGACTGAAGCACAGAGCCGCTCTGCCGTTAAAGAAATAATCATCGCACACCCTTGATGAGTCAGTTTAGAGGCACAGATCAAAACAAACACACTGTCTGGCAAGAAAGCCACTGACATTTGAATTTGAGTTTGTCAGAGCCCTCTGCCTTCAGCCCCCACCATGCCCTACTTTTCTGCCATTTAAAATATCTTAATGGGTGAAACTTGTAATTTTAATCCAATATCCAGGCAGTTTGAATTTCCATAAAACTGTGACCTCTCTCAAGCACGAGGACAAACATCCCTGCCTTCATTAGAGACGGAGAGGAGTTTGAGGATACCCCATGTGACACGCCTGCATGCCTCTGTGCCGAACTCGACTCTCTCTCTGTGTTATTTATGAGAAGTGCAGACACAGCCTGACTCTGAGGACCTGCCCCAGTCTTTTAATGTGCTTGGAATATGATCTGTTTGACGGGCTATATAGATCTGAGAAAAACACAATGCAATCAATGGCTTCCCTGAAAAGATACCGGAGAGTATTACAAGCTCCCACTTGTTTAAATGTACCCGAGAATGACTGACTGTGTTTCCTATCAAGGCTCTTAGTCATTTCCGGTCTTGGCTTGGCCTTGACGGGGGGCAACAAAGCTACAGCATTTTCCAAAACACATGTTTTTGCATGATAGACATGCCCACTATTAGACAAATTAGTGTACGAATGCAGGTGCTGCTCAGCCTGTCAGTGGCTTTGATACAATTCATTCTCCTGCACGGCTTGAAAATTTTATGATGCTATTATTGGGTGTTGGCTAGTTTCCTAAACGCGTTGCCCCTCTGGACCACAGCATCCATCCATCCATTTAGGAACAATGCTCAGCCTCCCTCCTCTTGATCCTCCTCGCTAAAGCGCCTGCATCCATTTGCCTGGTGCTGCTCGTCTGCTGGATTCAGCTAGATTCATTTTCTGTGGGGGGAAATTGGTGCGCTGATTGGCCCCTTTACTCATGGATTAGCCATTAAAAAGCTGTTAGTGACTCTCTCACTATCAGCTCAATGCAATCATCGCACTAGAGATAAGGTCATTATTACAGTGTGTGCAGAGAGGTTAAAATCCCCCTTGAACTCTGTTCAGTATAAATTGGTGCGTGCACTGGAAAGAGGTAATGGACAAATTATTGCTCCCTGTGAGATATCATTGCTATAGAGTCTGTATCGTCACATTGGAAAAAGCCATTAAGAGGTTTTTAAGAGTCTGTGTGCATTAGTTTATTCCTCATACACTCTTGTTTATATTACACAGAGCACAGCAGCCTTCATCACCGCACACCTCTACCTGTTAGTACATCTAAATGAGACCATGGTTCAGGGATATTTTGGGAAAAGAAAGGCAGCTACAGTGTTTACTGTCTTTACTTGAACACTTCACAAGCCAGCGGGCAGTACAGCGCAGTATTTCTGGCTCACAATTAGCAGTGTAGGAGGCTGTGAGACGATATAAGAAGCAGGTACAAGTGGGAGAATGAAGACTGCTAAAATCCTCTGATACTAACTGGTTCACTGCCTGTCCAAACTTCATGACAGGAGGGCAGGACATCTGCAGGCACATCTATTCACTCCCTGACCCAGTTCTGTTACCACCCAAGATGAATTATACCTGGTGTTTTCCTGCTTTTTCTACTTTGTTGCCTCCAAAAAGCACCTTGTGGAGTTCTTTAACGAAGTGATCTGAAAACCCCAAAAATAATACACCACCCACTTAATACGAGGCAGCCAGGTTACAGTTCTAATAAGAAAATGCGACGGCGAAGCAGATTGTTTTGGCTTTGAGACAAGCTTTGCCTTGGGAAATGGGAAAGGTCTTTTAGGGAGCCGTGCTGAACCGCGCTGAGCTCTGGGGGCTCTCCTTATCAGAGGCAGCAATATGCACAGCCCACAAGCTCTTTGAAATCCGGCAATTAAATGTCAAAGCCAATAACTTGCATGTTCTTACATCTGTACCCCCTTAAATACCCCCACACACACTCATCTGATATTCGTTTAAAGATATTTGTATGACATTGAAACTGCTGTGTAGGCATTTGTCAGCATTCGCTTGATCAGTGCAACTGTTTCTTTTGATTACAGCTCGAATCTGTCACCCCACAGACAGCTGGGACTACAGCTAGTTTACAGTGTGTTTCTGCATGAAAGAGGGTCCTGCCGCGTCAGAAAACTGACTGTGTGTGGTCTAAATAAGTGACAAATGTGTTTGTGTGTGTGTGTTGTCTAGGTGGACCTTCAAGGTGGATGTCCTCTCACTGTGACTGCTGCTGCAAAAGTCACAAAAGCGAGCGCGAAGGAGAGAGCGGCACCTCCTTCAACGAGCTCTCCACCTCCTGCTCAGAGACCCAGTCGGAAGCCAGCTCCCCTCAAGGGACCGTGATCTGTGGCCCTGTGAGCCGGCACTCAAATATCCAGACGCTGGACCGTCCCATGCCCAAAGGACCAGTTCACATGCTGCAGCAGGCCGAGATGCGCCGCAAGACGGAAATGCTCCGCGTGAGAACCTTCGGGGTCCGAGAACGAGAGGCTGCGAAGAGGAAAGCCAACAAGGAGAAGATGACTCCAGAGCAGGAGCTGGAGAAATGTATCCAGGACTTCCGGCGCATCAGGATTCCCGATCACTTTCCGGAGAGGAAGTACATGTGGCAATCAGAGCTCCTGAGGAAGTACCGTCTCTAAATAAGATAGTAAGAAAGAGGAAAAAAGAGTTGGTGATGTCATGCCACCATCTGTGACGAGTATTAACTGCATAGGCAATAGACTGCACCCTCTAAGGCACATACTGTATTAGAAAAAAATAAAACTGTGGCCACTTTCCTGCCAGCATGACTAGCTGAGCACTCAAAGTACAAGGCAGTGTGAGTCGTTGATTTGTAACGTATGCACAGTGTTGTGTATGATATGCACATGTGTAAATCAGGTTTCTCCTGTTGGGGCTTACATCACAAACCCTGTTCTCACTCCAGAGAGCCGGGGAGTGTACGAACAGCTACTATATCACTAGTTGAAGCAACAAAGCAACCTCAGGGGCAACATCATTTCAATCCATCAACCTATCACATACTGTATGTGCAATTGCCCACAATAGCTGGTTTTTAAAAATGGACGTACCCATATGGTGCTGTGAGTTAGCAATGGAATATCACTATACTCCACTGATAACACATATATTATAGTAGGCTTTAATATCGGCACTGCATGTCATTTCACCCTTAGCATCAATATGCAATATCAAACAAACTTTAAATTCACTGTTTTGTGTGATGGGTAAAAATGGTGTGTTACGACTGGGGCTAACTTAAATGAGGAAAGCACTGCCTAGATCTGTTTGCCATTGTAAAACTTTTTGTCCAATGTTGTCATTATGTGTTGGATAGATGATGTTGTGTAGGTAGAGTATATAATGCCAATGGATATTTGAGTAATCCTTGATTGTAAGTGTGCAAAAAAGATAATAAATGGGTTCAAGTTGTATTTATTTTTAGTGGACCTTCTTGATCTGCAGTACATTTGGATTGATGTGGAAGGAGTTTGTGGCTATGACAGTCGTGGACATGATATTTTTGAGCTCCAAGTTGTGAGAACAACAAACCAAAGCTCACAATAATATCCTACCGTACAATTTCACCAGGGAGACACTGGCATGCTTGATGAAAAGGTGTCCCTTAACCTCTAAATGTTTGGCAAACCTTCAATCACATGTGGCTCCCTCAATTAAATTAGTATACAGAACATCCACTGGAAGCTGAATGGATTTTTGCAATTCAAACAGCATTTGAAACGTCAAACTCCCTTCATTCTTTTGCAATTTTAGTGAAGATAGCCTTACCAGTTTCGCACTTTATAGATCTCGGAAACATACGGATGACCCCGTTCAGAGAGGCTACTACGTGTCTTTTTTTCTAACGGATTGTGAGATAAAGGTTTGGATGATTTCTGTAAAGCTTAAGCTAATTTTATTGCTTTATGAGCCCTGTCTGTTTTGCTTAAGTATCTGAATCTTTGGCTGGTGGGTGCAAAATTGGCATGACCCATTATTTATATGGCGACACACTTGAGAGACCCAGACTCAGACTCAGCAGAATTATCCTTTATGTGAGGGTAGTATTTTCCTTTGTTTTGTCACAGAGGTGACAGGATTTTGCATGTTGTTACATTAAATGCATTTGAGTTTTTTCTGTATTTCTTCCAGATGGAGACTTTGCTTTGCTGGAAACAAAAGTATCTTTCTTTGTGTTGCACCCACCATCACCACCAGCAGCCAACCAACCAACCAACCAACCAACAAACCCCACACAAATCTGGCTTCAATGAAGAAGTGAAATAGATCCCTCCTTGTTGACATTTCAATGTGCGCCTCATCCTCCTGGGAGGATCTCAAGGAAACAGGAAGAGAACCATAGCTGTGCATCACAAGCACCGTTTATAGAGAGCACTATTTTTAGCGAGCAGTTTTCTGCAGTGTCGCCACATTGCATCCATAAGGAGCGAGGCTTGGGGACTATATCGCTGCAACCCCAAAAACAGCCTGTGTGATGATAGATGAAGAACTGCTTCTCTCATGGGACAGTGAGTGTCCTCTAACTAGAGTTCAAAGGAAAAAGCTTTGTTAAGGCCCTGTGGTACATTTTGCTCCATGTGCAGAAACGCATATGACAAAAACCAGATTATAGGTATAATACATGTACCCCCAAAGCCCTTCTACCTTTGTCAGCGAAGGCATAAATGCAAACTGAAACCTATAATCCTGGTCCAAAAAGACAGCAGCCTACACCCATATGTTAAAAAAAAAAAAGTGTCTCTTTAGCTGCTGTTTAACTCAGAGAAGATATGGATGTGAATAGACTCCCAGAAACTCATAAAAAAGGGCATAAGATTCTTAATACTCCAGCAGAGAATAAAATAGCAAAAACCCGGAAGGGGACTGTAACATAATGAATTTGTCAGGGATATAGTGGCCTCTCCTCCACTCTGCTCCCAGACCCATATCTCCTCCGCTCAGCCTCCATTCAATAGGAACACAGCATGAAATCTCTCAGTTTGAAATCCAATGCCCCTTTCCCCGTCTTTGAAAACCAGATCCGCTTTGGATGGCGTTTCGCCTCGCACTTAGCACGATCTGAATCCTAATACCTCCAATGAAAAATCAATGCATCTGTTTTTGCATATCAAATGTGCACAATGTCACGGCGCTGGCCTGGCCTGGCCTGGCCCAGGTGACCTTGCTGGCCTATCCCACAGTAGCACCTAAACGCAGCTGTTGCCATTCTGCTTTACTGACGGATCAATACATCCTGGCCCTGGCCTTACAGTCTTTATAGGCGGTCGATAACCAACATCCTCCTCTAGGATGCAAAGTAACATTAAATCTTCAATCAGAAAACATCACTGCCACCACTAACCACCCTCAATTATCCGGCAGGGTTGCCTGCAGGCCTTGCATTTCCCACAACAGCTTTCTTTGGCATGAGACAGGTCTGACAGCATGATTACAGCCCTTGTATTAGAAAATTACTGCAAAGCCTGCGAGTGGGAGAATTACCCTGCTTATCAGATATTAGGCGACCAGAAAAGACTGTTATTCACACATGGAATAATGGAGGCATGATGTAAAACTAAGCAAACAGGATTTCATTTTTCATAAAATGAATTTCAGGATTAGACTCTGCATTCTATAAGCTTTAGAAGAGACTGTAATTCACTTTTGTTGTAAGGTTATAAATCCGAGGTGATAACTGGTGGTATTGTGACAATGTGGAAGATGTCAGGAGCTATAGATCAAGAGAGACGCGGGATAATTTCTGCTAGGATGACATCTGGAATAGAAAGATGAAACATGTAATTTATCTCTTTCCTCTGAAAACATACTCTTACTGGGAGAGGTCTTGTTGCTTGCAGCACGTCTCCATAAATATCCACGACCAACATGTTTTTCTGCCTACTCATCTAATTTTAGATGACTGACATCTCAGGAATTGGATGGGAATGTGGCTGACTAACTGGGAGACTTAAGATGTTTTTCCTGAGGTTCACATCTTTGGCATTTCCTGTAACTATGCTATTTTTTTTTTTTTTTCAAGGAAACCATTCCCTTGATTTAAATACCACACAGACTTGCACACGTTTTGGCTTTTGTTTTGGCTCAGAATCTGACATCAAAGAAAAGTTTGTCCTTAAATTACACCTGAGTATCTGCAGAGTAATTTCATACCTGATGTGTTTGGATTCTCACTCAAGTTAGGAATCCCCGTTTTTGCTATCTTTGAGGCCATCTTGACAGTAAGAGAGCCATGAGGGACAATTAAGCGAGTTTTTTCTTTATTTTTGGAAAAGAGAGGAAGACACACCTGGTGGAGATTTGCACTTTGCTGACTGCACTTTTCCAGGCTTACAACGAGAAGATTCCTGAGTCACAGCAACACATTTACATTCTTGCATCACAGCTCCTGGGCCCTGACTTCCCATTAGTGTCACTTCATTTATTTATTTGTTAAAAACACATTACACAGGCTTTTATGACCGTTAACGGGGTCAATCTCTCCATTTTTTTAAGCCGGATTGTGCTCTGAGCTGTGGTTAGACTAAACCTACATACTGTGTGCTCTTTCATGAGTAGCCTGCAGGGACGTAGTTAGAGAAATGGGAGCCAATTTACAGCCTCAGAATACATTTGGGGTCTAACTCTGTCCTGATTCTGCCAAGTCCAATGTGTGGAAATACCAATGGACCACATTACAAATGAGTCCAGGGGAATAAATGACAAAATCATGGTGAATGTCATCACCATCAGCCCCTGTAGAAAACCCAGACTGATATCCGGCAGGGTGGGATTTCCTTGATGCAAACAGAGTGAGAGAAAGACACACACACGGCACGCACACACACACACAGGCTTACAAGGAGGTAAAAACATGCTGAAGTCTGTGAGGCTTTTCACTTTTTTGCCGACTAACCATTATCAACATATGCATTTGTCTATCAGACATTTTGCTGTTTTGGATCGTGACTTTAAACACTCTAACAGTGTCATTATCATGCTATACTTTTTTTTTTTTTTAACTTATCAATGTGCAGGAAAATATTCCTTTAAAGGACAATTCCTCCAAACCACCCACGCAGACATACACGCTTACTTACCTCTGGTGTGTTATCACATATGAGTTTTAGTTTTATCCTGTCCTGGTTTTGAAACATCTTCCACTGCCAACCCAACCCTATGAAGGCAAATAAACCTTGTGTTGCTTAAAGCACTCAAAAAATAAGTTTAAAATGCAACAGCAACATCTCTTCCCCCCCAAAAAGTGTCCTAGTTACTGTTGAAAATCTGCCATGAACAGGTTTCTTAAAAACAACTTTCTACTGAAGGAAAAAAAAAAAAAAAAAAAAAAAACTTTTGACAGTCAGCTTTGTGGATTATTCAGGATAACGAGGGACCGACTTCTGAAAACAGATGCGAGTTATTGATTTATAATGCTGTGAGCACCACAAACAATACTTGATTCAGCTGCATTGTGGGGAGGTGGACGCCAACATCTCAGAGATCTTAAAACCTGCAAGTTAAATCAAAACATCTGCATCAAAATAAGTTTCCTTGGAATTTGGCTGAGCGGGCCCCTTATGAAAAATTCTCTTTTACATTGCTTGTCTACATACATTTGGGTATCTGGAGTTTTAGACCTATCGACACACAGGCTCATTTTTGTGGGATGAAAACATTTAAGTGAAAAAGCCATTACCATCACCTTTGCTTCATATTTTTCTTCCAGGCCAATCAGAGCAGACTGGGACTTTTCAGGAGGGGATCTTAAAAAGACGACTGCTAAAATAAAGCATGAGACAGAGTGTACATATAGGTATATTCAGACTGCAGGAAAAAAATCTTCCTTCGCTCAAATTAGGAAGAAGGCCTGTTCTCCTCACCCACACACACACCTAGATTTACAGCATATAAATACTGCAATGACAGCTGTCAGTCAATAGTGCTGACATCAGCAGGCATCGAGTCCACAGTGAGTCTGCTTCTGCACTCCTTCGGCGCCCTATCTCAGCTATCAGCTCAGTGCTGTGGCGCCAGCGCTGAGGTACAACAACGAACACACAATCATTCATCTGCTTAGACCGCCTCTGTCAGCATTACAGTTAGTTACATGTATTATCTGTGCAGCTCCACACATCCCTGGGTCCTCTGGGATCTTGCCAGCGATGCACACTGCACAAACACAAGGTTCTGGATCCCGGTGCAAAGCTCCTAATTAGACAAAAGAATCCAGAGATCCGGAGCAACGAGGTAGAGAGAGAGGAGAGCCGGGTCTCTGCTCACCTGTGCCCCCCCGGGGACATCAAGTCCACGGATGGGAGAAAAATTAGGGGGACCACTCCAGTGCCGTGTTACGAGGTCAGTCAAGTGAACTTGAAGCTCCATAGCATTTGTGCAGGTGTACTTAATGTTTTTTTTTCTAAAACGTTTCCTCTTGGCAGCTGTAAGGAGTCTGATTTACAGCCAAAGTGTCTTCCACTCGTCATTTTCCCCCTCATTACCTTATCCCTTTCTCAAGGACTGCTCTGGAGAATATACAGACTCAATTAAGCTGTTCTGACCGGAAATCCCATTGCTCATAAATCACCTCCAAGGGCTACTGATCAGCACTGCTACACCACAGCGTAAAGGAGCTCACAGCGGTGTGTGCTGCTGAGCAGGGCAGCGGCTATTATAAATCAAAGGAAGAGTACAGAGTATATTGCAGAGGATAAAATACTGTAGGCCACCGTATCGTAAATCTGCAACAAAAAAAAAAATCACTGATTGTCTGTCAGCTGTGATATCGACAATGAAGCCAGTTGGACAGGTAAACAGTTATGATGTTATGGGACAATGGACAAGGACTTACTCACCTTCTTATGTCTGTAAGGAGGATGAAAGCTTTTATACTTTTATATATTTTATGACGGAGTTGGTTGTACAGGGGGGAAAACTAAGGATTTCACTTTTCTGTTGAGCCAGATTTTACAGAGTCAAAATGTGCTGAGCTCAGCTAACGTGTCGGCCTATTAAATAATCAGTAGGGGAACATTGTCTTAATTCCTCCCAACATTTTCCCAGTGCTCTGCAATTAGAATTGCATGCCCGAACCATACCTTGAGGTGTTGTTGCTTTATAAAACATCCTCAAATAGCTCCGGAGCACTTTTCCTTGTATGTGTAACCCTTTTTAGCATATAAGCGAGATAAAGACTCTGCTCGCTGTTAATTTATTTCATGCCTTTTAACAAGGGCCTTGGGAGAAACCCTGCTCCGAATGCATTACAGAGCTATTACTGTATAAGCAAATAATCTCACTATTAAATTTAAGCTTTCAATTTGACACAGAGCAGATAGAGGGGCTTCAGGTTTTAATCAAACAGATCTGAGCTGAAAACTGATCAAACCTGAACAAAAATCACAGCTGGAGATTGGGTGTAATTGAAATCAGTTTCATATTGGGGGGGAATCAGTCATCTCGACTGGGAGGTGACTATCATGTGGCACGCGGCGAGGAAGTCTCTCTCCCGCTGTCACCATTCTTTGAATGTAATCCAATCTATTTTCAGTGGTAATCTGTTGTTTTTAAAGAGTGGGGGGGGTACATCGCTACACAACAGAAGCTGCAAATTAATGCCAAACACATTTATTTCCCAGCTACACTCATTAAACAGCAATCTTTTCTCTGGAGAAGTAATTATCTCATTGACACTGTCCAATGCAGGATGTGTTTTTTAAATTTTTTTTTTTTAGGAGTATTGTCGAGTAAATTTACAAAACGGAGTCCATTCTCCATGTAAGAAACCCCCCATGTTACCAATGGAGCACCAGATTAATCCTCCCAGAGATTAAATGTAGCACACAGATGGTGGGCATGTTGCATCCACATCGGCTGACCTGCTACCATTGCTGTGTGATTATCAACAGTGCACTAAACATATCTGCACGGATTACTCAAAAGCATATCAGGGCTTGAAAACATGAAATTCTGGGAATAAATGCTGCACACCAATATTGTAGTGCTTTCTGTGGATTGAAAGAACACAGACAAATAAAAAAATATGGTGTTTCAACAACAAACGGAGCCAGTGAGAAGAAAAAAAAAAAGCAAGTCACGTGTTACGCCATACTCTGCTATTATTATCAATTTGTATGCAAGAAATGAGGACAAAAGTCTGGAAGTTCATCTGCTCTTTCTCTCTCATTGAGAAGTTCTGTTTGTGAGCGTATACCACACCCACCACCATAGCCTGCACCACACAGAGGAGCATCCAGATGACCAGTGTTACAGGAAACAGGAGAGATTCAGCTGTTTTCTGTGGGGACACTGAAATGACGCCCTGGGTTTTAGCTTTAAATGTGCTCCAAACAATCTAAATGCAAACTGATTGCAACAAAACTACTTTAATCATTCCTGACCTTGCTGGTCTAAATTTCAAAGCACCTTTAGACAAGATACTGAAACCAAACCTGCTCCCACTGCTGTGTGGGAGCAGGTTTGGCCACCAGTATGAATGTGTGTGTGATTGGGTGAATGAGTGCAGTCTGTAGTGTTAAAGCTCTTTAAGACGAGAAAAGTGCTATAAACTCCATTGATTATTTACATACATAACTCCTGAAGACAGGTTCTATATTGAAAGCTTGACACTTTATTTAAACCAAGATAATTTCTGACTCGTATTATTAGGAATCTCAGATGAGATATGAACTATTTTGTTTGAATGTTTTAATGAAGATTGTTACCACCGGTACACACTCCAATATCCATTTTTCACCGGTAGCTGCATGCACACAACAAAGGAGCTGCAGAAAATTTGGCTGGAACTTCAACAAACAAACTATGCTTCAGCTCTTCAATCCCTTTTTTCACTTGTTGACTTTTGCTGACCACACATGGAGAAGTCCCAGGGGGTAGTTCAATGTGATTGGCTATTGGCTAGGAAGAGGGACAAGCACAGTTCGCAAGTGAGTAAGGTCCCAAGAGAGCCAGTGAGGAGCCTCTTCATTGAATGTTCCTGGTTGAGTAGAGCATGATGTTAGGATGTGATATATTTACTTATTATTAAATTTAGGATCAGTATTGGCAATATTGGCCAAGTATGTTACTAACATACATTGAATTTGATTTTGAGGAATTTAAATTTACTTCAAATTAACTTAACACGGGGTTTGACTGAGACAAGAACAAAAGTGTCCTCTGTGATAGTCTGATGTCTGTTTAAGACATCTCACCAGCCCAACCTCCTGCATCTGCAGACGTTGACACATCTGTGGTTTGCAAAAATGTACAAAGCCAAAACATTTTTCTATGGACTGGGCTAGATCTCGTCAGCCAGCCAGCTCTTTTATTTCAACAAGTTCAGGCACAATTTGTCAGTAATTTGCATGAAAAGATAAGAGAAACATATAAAAACTGACCTGTTGGGCCCCTTCAGTTTTCTTGTGTTGATGCTAATGTAGTGCAACAATCATGGGGCGGGTAAATGACTGTTTGTGAGTGTAGAAGTGTAAACAACACAGAACGGAGCAGACGCCGTTTCTCTTGTAGCAGTGAAAGTGTTAAGACCCCAGCGCTCTCATTAATCTCTATTGGCCTATGTCACCGCTCAGAAAGAAAGGCGAGATTACTCCCATCCCCGGCCTCAGACTCTCATTTAGCCGCATGCTTGGAGCCATTATTCAGCCATCATAGGAAAGCCACAAAACAAATGGTATTTACCTCAAAGGCCATATTACCTCAGGGGGTGGGAGGGGTAGGAGGCGAGGAAGCCAGGAGTCACGGAAAGGAAGTGTGGTTTAAACAAGAGTTTGAAGCTCATCATGGAGCTGCAGTGCGCTCGCTCCCTCGCCGGTGTCAGGCTGTCATCTGTCATCTGAGAACATGACAAATGGCTGAAATGAGCTGGAGAAGGATTTGACACAGATGTCTGACATCACCATCTAATCCTTCACTACGCGCTAGAAACGCCACGATGGGATGGATTTGATCGCCATGGCAACTAACTCAAAAATAATCCTGCAGACCCTGAAAGCCTGGGTGATTGGGTTTGATTTTGATTGTGGTATTAAATCACGCCCTGCCTCTGCACCAAAGAATGTCTGATTTCCAAATTAGGGCACTGTTAATTAGTCACCCTCATGAAGAAGCGTCCTATCGTACAATCACAGAGCTTACTCGCGTGGTTTTAACCTACAAGCTTCTTACACAGCTGAACCAAAGCCTCAAAAGTAATGCTGATTAAATCCACACAGCTATCATTTGTTTTAAGGCCTACAGTCTCATCCTGCTGGGTGAGATATCAACATCTGGACAGTCAATTGTTTTAAGTTACAAGAGGTTGGGTTCAAGAAAGTGAAGTCAAGGTGAGAGAGGAGGAAAGTCAAGGCAGGGGTGCAGGCGCTGACTGATACTTAGCTGCCCTGTGTGTGTGTGTGTGTGTGTGTGTGTGTGTGTGTGTGTGTGTGTGTGTGTGTTTGTGGGTGTGTGTGATAAAGCCACAGTTTGGGTGCCAGCCATGAGTCAGGGATAGGTCTGCTGAGTGATTAACTTTAGATAAAGGACACTACAGACCTGGCCAAGCAGGATCAGAGATCCTCGAGGAAACAGAGACGAGACCTACATACAGGATGAAGAGCACCTCGGTCTGCTCAGGAGCCTCTCTATGGGAATAGCACCCATCAATAGGACCTCATGAAGGATTTATGCAATTAATTATCACAATTAATCACACAATTATTCACTGTTAATTGAAAATGTATTGTTGATCACCCACAGCAACAAGGAAGGATTTTAGCTCCTGGCATCAGATCCACAGACTTTAATTACATATAAAGGGACACTGCTAAAAAGTAATTATTCAAATAATGATTTAAATTACATTGAAATGTAACATTAAAAAAAAAAACCTGACCTTGGGTTACAAGGTTAGGGTTAAAAAACAAACAAACAAACAAGCGAATAAAATATTACAATGATGAATATCATTAAAACTTTAACAAACTTTAATAACAAAAAAAGTGTGTTATATGATACACATGTCATATAGACACATGACTTGCTTTGTAGTATACACATATATTTATACAGTCCTATAATGCTCAGGGCTCCAGATCACAACACTGCTAAGACTGAATAAAAAGCTTCCTTTACACATTAATATGTTTCAGTTCACGGATGAAACACATGGTCTTATTCCAGCTAAAGTCGCATTATACCATACAACTGCAGGCAAGAACAGAAAACTACCAGCACACCTGCAAATCAGTAAACTCACACAAATCAACAGCCCATGGAACAAACACAACATGCAAAAAGGAAGAAAATCTTAAACACAACAGCTTCAGTGTTCATGTAAAACCAGTATAGCACATGATAACACCAGCCACTGAACAGAGAGGAGGTAACTCCTCACTGACAGTCTCAGGTGAGCTGAAGCAGCAGCAATTATTATGAAACGCAATGCAGGGTTTTAAGGGGACACTGCATGATACTGAGTATAAATTAAAAGTGATAATAAATCACACAAACTCACCATCCAAACGTTACCGCTGTGCGCCGGCAGCGTGCTGCGTCACAGCTGCACGTTCACGGAAGGGAGGTCACGTCACATGATGACCTTCACCTGCCACTGGTCATAAAGGAACTGACAGCAATGAGGTCATTTTCTCAATAGCTTAATTATTGATAGCTGTCAAGAGCCACTGAAAAACTTTCACAATAAAACGAAACAAATAAAATTGATAACATGGAACTTAAGACATCAGTGTTCAAGCATGGGCCCCACGGTGGCGCAGTGGTTAGCACTCATGCCTTACAGCAAGAGTGTTTGGTGCCGAGGGTCGCGAGTTCGAA
>JAOWBC010001868.1:10529951-10585493 GCA_028566105.1 Hypoplectrus providencianus | reverse complement strand
TATTGCATGGCTAGATGATGAACCATGGGATAGTATGTTTGAATTGTATGTTAGTTGTTGTTGTTATATTAAGATGACTAAACTAAAATTGTGTGAAAATGCATTAATCCTGATCACATTAGCTGAAAAGTTCATTTCATATCAGCAATGCTGTGCATGCAGATAGACACACTCCCATTCATTCACATTTGAAACAATGTAATAGGATCCTGGGAATACTGCATAAAGTCAAAGCCAGCTAGTGTCTGAGTGCAGTGCCAGCATAAAAGCCTCTGCAAGGCTTAATAATGTAACCTGCTGCCAAGTGCCCTGCCCCCTGAGATAATGACTTCCTTTGATTCAGTTTAAATTTCACAGCTCTACCCTGCAATTATACATGTCAGAGCATAAAAATGTGAAACCTTATGCAGGTTAGAGAAAAACCAGAAGAGGAAGGGAGGTGGAGGAGACTTGAGAACAGGATAAAAAGCAGGAAATTGGAGAGATAAGACAGGAAGAGGAAAGGGTGAGAGGAACTACAGGGGGAAACAAGATGGCGTAGAGCCGGGAAAAGACACTGTAAAAACAAACTGCAAAAAGGCAAAAAAAAAAAAAAAAACGAGAAGTAGGAAGGAGGAGGAGGGAAAATGAGAGATAGATGTAGAGAGTGGGAGGCTTGGAGAGTCCCTCAGTGTGTCTGCTTATCTCTCTCATGCTGATGATGATGAGTCACTGGTGAAGTTGGTTACATAACAGACCCCCTCTCTCCCCTGTCTTCAAACTCCTTCCTCTTCACTAAGCAGGTAACACTCACTCTCACATCAGTGGGCCAGTAATAGCAGACAAGCCACGCACCCTTTTTAAAGGAGCAGAGGGGCTCTGTCCCTAAAGTCTAGGCGCTGCTCCCCACTGACCAAGCCCGCATGTGAGCTATTCTTAGCGCTGCATCCCATCAGCTCTCACCTCTGGCTCCACTGTTTCACAGAGAAAAGCTTCTTCCCACCAACTGCGGATGAAAAGATGTGTATTAGTGTGAATATTGGTACGGTTATGTAAGAGCAAAATTTAGGATGGAAATGAGCCAAAAGCAAAAACATCTTCAAATGCAGCACAGAAGTGCACACTTCCACATCATTCCACAATGGTGGACCAAAACAACTGATATATTTGTCACAGAAAGCTCAGGAGGATGTGTTTTCTGTTTTTCTGTTGTTATGTTTGTATATTAGATAATGTCTTGCTGTTTGATTGGTAAGTAAGTAGGTTTATTTTTAGCACCTCACAAGTGCAGAATGCCAAAAAGTCTTTCCAAGTACAAAAATAAGCTAACAGATGTTCAAAAAGTGACTGAAGAAGAGTTTAAACAACAAAAATAGAAGTGACAAGAAAGCACATCTAAACATGGATTTTTGAGCAGCTTCCTAAAGGTGTCGACTGGTAATAAATGGATAGGTGTCTTAAAATGTTCAGTTTACATTCGCCAAAGTCAAACAAAACCACAAACACACAGATCGATCAGGGCAGAGTGGAGCAGAAAGGCCCATGTTCTGCAAAGTAAAAGAAATATATTGCAAAATGTACATTAGAGAACTTCTTTTGTTTCTGGTTGTTACATCCTTGTCCCAAATAAAATGTTATTTAATTGTTCAGTCTGCTGCTATTTTTATTAAAAATTACAGTGTAGCTCTGATACTGAAATTAAACCTCAATATTGAACTTATTGGCATAAAAATGTTATTTACTTCTGCATCTCTTGGCTCATAAAAGTCAATCAAGCAAAAGAATAAAAACAATAAAACTGCAGAAATAAACTGGTAATAAATACGAATAAAATCTAAAGAAAATTGAAAATAACATAACTATGAATATCTCTTGAACAGGATGTGCTCACTGGCAGGAGGACACAAAAAGGTGAATATTAATAATTTGTCAAAGGGTGTATTTATGGCTGCAGTGATTCTGGCTACAGGAACATTTACACCAAATAAGACTTTATTCACTGCATGACCAATAGCAGAATTGCTCTCTCCATGTAAATATAGCCACTGCCCATGCTGGGTCACTGCACCTGGCTATTGCGTGACTGCAGCTTAACTGAAGCAACTCCTGATAAAACACAGACCGAGAATAGAAAAAGAACACAGAGTAATGACAAGAAGTAAATAATTTAATGCAGAAAAAAGTAGTATAGCATTACAGAACAGTTTTAAAAGATGCTTTGCTGTTGAAATATAGTGATAGGTTGGACAAAAGGATCAAACCTCTGTGTCCAGCCTGCTTCTGCTTTCTTTCCTTTCCCCTTGACTGAAAAGTGACAGCAAGGACAGAGATTCTTTTTTGTTCTTTTTCATGATGTTGCTTTTAGTGTACATGTGATGTGAATAGCACACAGGACATAAACTTTAGATGTGAGAGGTGCTCATTCTTCCTTTCTCCTATATGTTTGAAGGCTGACATTTCTTTAGGACATTATATCATAACTTTTTCTTGCTTTACTTCCGCCTCGCCGCACTGCCTTTGACAAGTGACGCTGCACTGTATTTATAGCAATGGCTGCCTCTTAATTAGGATTTCTTTTGTGCTGCTTTGAGGTATGGTGTGAATGCATTGCAGCTTAATGGTGGTAGAGCTGCAGGATCCAGGCACATGCTGTAAAGAGGGAACCCCGGGCAGGCAGGGCAGCATGAATGCTTAAAGCTGTGCCGTTGAGTGGTGGTGCTGTAAATAGCAGCAACACTGTGTAGACGTCACTGCAGAGGTAATAGGCACTGGGAAAGTGATTTCTGCCTTTCTGCAATGATAATACCGGTAACAAAACATTACGTGTGTGGTGTGTTTGGTTGGAAGACAAAATAAAAAGCATACAACTGGAAGGGCACACAGAGCGCTCACACCTCAGCCGAGGCCTTGTCCGTCTCTGTATTTATAAAGTAAAACATAATTTGTTTAATAATACATTTTATTTGAATAGCGCCTTTCAGAGCTCTTAAGGTCGCTTAACAGATAAAAACAGATAAAAACAATTACATACAAGCAGGTAAAATAACAATGAGGAAGGCATCACAGGTCTTAAGCAGTTTTGAAGAGGCGGGTTTTGAGACGGGATTTAAAAAGAGGAAGAGAGTCAATGTTATGGATGTCAGGTGAGAGTGAGTTCCAGAGTTGGGGAGCAGCGCGACTGAAAGCTCTGCTCCCCATGGTACTGAGGCGGTAGGGGGGGGACAGTAAGGTGGAGGGAGGAGGAGGACCTGAGAGAACGAGTGGGGGTGGCAATATGGATGAGGCCAGATAGATAGGGTGGAGAGAGGTTGTGGATGGCCTTAAATGTATGGAGGAGTATTTTGAAAATGCATCTGAATTCGATGGGGAGCCAGTGCAGCTGTTGGAGGACAGGAGTGATGTGGTGAAAGGAGGGGGTTCTAGTAATGATGCATTTACCCACCCAATGATGCTGATCATCTTACAGTCATTATTTGGCTCATGCTTCACCTCTCCAACAAGTTTCCTTAAAATCTGGCCAGTTGTTTTTTTCTGTAAACTCGCTGACAAACAAATCAAACTGAACTTAGGACAAAACCTTGGCAGAGGTCATGTAGATTTCATTTAAATTCCCATTTCAGTTAAACAAGTATGTAAGTTAGGATTAATTTTCATACTGTGTTGTTGAGGCACACCTCAGTGTCACTCCCTGCTCGTCATCTGTTTTGTCAGACCTGAGTCACAGCCTGCTGACTTCAAGCCTGTCTGGGTGTCACTGCTTTGCAAAGAGTGGTACAGCTCTATGAGGTTAATATGCAAATGAGGCCATCTTATGTATGTTTTTACTTCTAAAAGCACTTTTAGTAAAATATCTTGGAACTACTGGTGGATTTACATTTTTCTTTACGTGCATGAACGGCCAACGCATTAAATGTATGATACTAAGAATTTTCTGGGGGGAAAAAAGTATAGATTCATTCAAAAGTGATACCTTTCAACCATCACTTATGACCCATTAGAAGCGTGGTGTGTTGTTTGTGTCTGCAACGACCCTGCCTTCTGCCTGTTTTGGGGGACTAATTTACATTAAAAAAACATGAATAAAACTTTGCAATACTTCACATTAAATTATGAAAAGTACATTAAACTAAGTGATGGTGTTTATCAAAGAATGTCTCTAAAGGTAACTAAATGGTAACTTTATGCTTATTTCCATGTTGTTGTCTTGGGTTTCTACTTAAATGTACTGGAATGTCCAAAAAACTCTGTCTGAATTAAAATATGTTTAAAATGCCTTGCATTCCTGTTCGCCCCCATCCCCTGATTGGTCAGTCCTTTGGTGACATTTATTCAGACAGGCTTCACAGAGGAAGCTTCTCTAATGCAGGAATACCCTGAATACACAGTTACACTCATTCAAAACTGGAGGCTGCCTAGTACAACCACAGTCTGGCCTGCTGGTGTTTACTTCAGTGGTGGTGGTAATGATGGGGGAGGGAACTTTCCCCATCCAGGTTTATCCTGCTGCTCTGGGGATGAACTGACAACCGCCTTGATCACAAGCATGCTTTTTCCATGAATGGCAGCATTTTAATTATGTACAGTATTTACATAGCACCAACATCTGGTTTATAATAATCATATTTTCAATAAAAAGAAAGTAATCTTTAATCTTTTAAATATGGTATCTTTTAGGGGAGATTTGAGGAAAGTGACATTGTAGATTTTTAATACAAGAGCAGTGCATCTCCATTTACATTAAATGAGCTAAATTATCCCTTTACAGAGTGAGAAGAAGATGAACAGTGAGACTCCACCCACAATCTCCATGGCTCTGGTGAACCCCCAAATGTCCTCAGCCTCTGCAGACAGCAAAAACTCCTCCACACAGCAGCTCTCCATCAGCGTGTGAGTCACCGTTTTAAACATTATATTAATGATAATGTTACTTCATAGGTGGAAAATATGAATTTGAAAAAAAAAAGTGGCACATTCTGATTGTGGAAAGTGTGGCTGTAACATTTTGTTGTAACTCCATGTGTGACTCCTCAGGTGTGCCGTCCTGTACTCCTACAAACCTCGGCGGCCTGAGGAGCTGGAGCTGAGGAAAGGAGAGATGGTGGGAGTGTACGGAAAGTTCAAGGAAGGCTGGCTGCGTGGGTTATCTCTCCGAACGGGCAAAGTGGGCATTCTGCCTAGCAACTATATCACGCCTGTGCTCAGGTGAGAGGCTGTGATCCCTGACTGCAGAAAGTGGGAGCTGAATGACTTTTGGATAGACAGTAACTTAGTGTGGGCAGGATGACATGACATGCACACATTTCAATGAATAATGAAACAGAAATAAAACACTGAGGCTGGTGCTTGGCTCAAAGAAACATTAACTGCAATATAACGGGTGATATTCATGGGTGCTTATGTGCTAAAGTGTCTAATTGCTTCACTGCAGAACCTCTGCCAGACTCCTGGAGACAAAAGCAGCTAATACGTCCTCACAGTACAACACAGTAGCTGGAAAGAAGCCCACAGCTGCCAAGAATCCTGCTGTGGTCCTTGCTCTGGATAGGGTAAACTCTGATGGAGGGATTTACTCAACAGGACAGGTCCCATCTGCGCCAAATGGAAAACCGTCCCTCTATGGGGCTTCCCAAGGTTGGGACACTGTGAGGCGCATCTTTAACCCTCATAGAGGTGAGTGATGAACAACCACATCTACCATCTAATTTCCTTACTAAAGTAGAAATTCTTCAATTCATTAATCAGTATTTTTTTTTTCTTTTCAGGCTCAAACCATTTCTCCCATACGTCCAATCTGAATGTCCCGTCCAACTCTCAGCACTTTGCCCAGGTTCAGGCGTCTGGTTATTCACCTGCCCTGCAGAGGAAGAAAATCAGCAGCATCCTGCCTAACTCTGGAAGGCCACGAGGCTGGATGACTGATCCAACAGCACCCTCTGCTGCTGCAGTTATGAAGGACAGAGACTTCACTGCTTCACACGAGGCAACATTTCAACAAGACAGACAGCCAACCAATGGGCCTCACTCAATTCTAGTCAGACCCGACTCACACAAAAATAACACAGACAAGGTATGAATGTGCATTTGTCTGAAGTTAAAAGATACATCTGGATGACCAATCAGTATTACTGGTGATGAAGATAAATGCAGAAATGAATTCCTCAGTGGGTGCTATATTGAAGAAGTTGATATCTTCTGCTGTGTTGGAAGTGCCAACATGTACTAGGGTGCATTCTGCAGAAGAGTCTGTCCAATGTCTATGTTAATCTCTGTTATCCCAACGAGGTCCTCCATTATTTTTCAATTCAAGCAAAGAGAACAAACATGTTTTGAGCAACATCTGGAGCATTCCCCACTGGTGCCAAGGCTGAAACAATACTTTGTAGTTTTTCCTTGACCCCAACTTTTTAACTGTCATACCCATCCAGTGATGGATCTGGGTGCTGAATTTTTGCATCAGATTTCTCTGCCAATATAGCACACTGAGGAATGTACTGCTTCAAACAGCTACATTTATCACCAACACTGATTGGACACCCACATAAAGGTGGTGGATTTTTATTTGAGGTACTGTTTTTTTTTTTTCTTAAATTATTCCTATGATCACTGGATGTGCCTTACAGTAAATGTTTTTTCTCCCATAGCCAGCCAAGTCAGTGCGGTTCTTTACAGATGAAGACTCCCCTCCTCCAAGACCAAGGACTTATTCCTGGTCATCAGAAAATCCTGCTCCCTCAAACTCCAGACCTGGCCCCCCTCTGTTAGAAGTATGGGCCCCATCACTCACGCTGGGAAGAGATGGTCCAGGGATCATTCTGAAAGAAGGAAAAGCTCCTATTCTCAGGAAAGGCCTTGAAACTGCCGTCTCAGATCTAAATTCTAACCCTCAGAAACCAATACTGTCACAGCCTTCACTATCAGCTGTGTCAGCTCAGTTCAGCCCCAGTAGGTACGTTGGATTTGTGTGTTTGTCCTTGAAAATAAAAGGCACATTGATTAATAGACAGACAAGGTAGACCTGAAAGCATTTCATTGATTTGACAAAAAACTCTTACCTCTTTTTTTCCAGACACAGAGTGAAAACAACACATTTAGCCCAGATGGACTCAGAGCTCAGTCTGCTTCAAGGAGAGCTTGTCCTTGTCCACAGACCTCGACCTGATGGACGAGTTCTGGTTACTCAGGAGAGCAGTGGGCAGACTGGCTTATTCCACAGCAGTGTTCTTCAAGCCCTAGAGAGGCTCAGCTGACTGTGTAGTACTACTCTAGTAGTGTATATTTCTATATTCCATGTGATTAAACTGCCAAATGACTTGACTGACCTGCTGAACGACAGGATGCGTGTTGAGGTCCAACGGTTAATACTGCCATTGACAATCCTTTGAAGGAGGTGTTTATTTTTTGTCCAGAGTGCATAGGAGAGTATGGTTAAATTCTCCAGAGATATATCTTGTTCTTCGACCTATGTGCATGTTTGTTACACATGTACTATAAGATTTTGCACAAAATCCCACCTAATGACTGTTCCTTGTTTAATACCCATGTTACACGCATTGGTGAGTGCCTTTGTCAAAACCCACTAAGAAACAAACTATATTTAAATATATTTAGAGAAATTATGAGGTAAAATATATGTACTGCTTATGTGGTAATAAACTATACTTCCAGAATGTTTGTTGTTTGGTGTCTTATATATTAATAAATATAATCTTTAACTAACAACATTAATAAGACGGAGAAATCCTTTCCTAAATGTAAGACTCCCACATTTGTTACTTCAACCAAACATTAAAACACACGAAATATAAGTAGGCCTTTCTGTTTTAAAATACTCATGCAAAAACTATTTTTGTAATTAATCTACGTTAACCACACCGCATTACGTTTTGGGAGTTACCCTCTGTTCTACATGTTCAAACTTATTCTGTGGCTACAGCCATCGGCAAAGCTAGATAACCTGAAACCCAAGTGGCCATGTGTCATCTAGTCTCACACACAATATCTATTAATATAAAAACCAGCTAATAAAATGCTGGAGCAGATATTACAATTTGATTACTGTGAGAAAATTGGAAACGTATTTTTTTGAAATTATAATCCATTTGCAAACAAACATGTCTAATGACAATACATGCATGAATTATAACTAATCAGCAGTTGTTCATACTTTTTAATGACAAATGCCAGTTAAGGGTCCTGGCTTGGGTATAAAGGAGTTTGTGCTGAGTGGAACAGAAAAAGGGACTTCCTTTAATTTAGGCTATTTAATGTAGACACTGTTAATAAATAAATAAATAATTTTGGGATGTGTTTACTGCAATGTGTTGATACTTGTAGTATCTTCTGATACCACAAGTACCAATATATGTACAATCAGTATCAGTTTGGACAATTTAGTTGTTTAATTATCAAACTTGGGGCAATGCAGTATTCATGCGTGAGGCTTTCATACACAAATCACAAGACTAGGGTGAATTTTGGATTAAAGGGCCCAGCTGATTTTAAGTTGTTGTTTTTTCAAACTTCTGTACTTTTATTCCACTGCATAGAATCTACTTTAGGTCATCTAAAATAAACTGCTCTAAATTCAGTAATTTATATAGGTTTTACTGTAAACTATACGATAATTCACTCTTTCCCAACCGTCATACATAAATATTAATAAACAAATTACTCATGCACTGCAGCAATTACTGGAATCAGCCTACCATGACCAGCGCATGCGCAGTTTGACATAGACCTGACAACAAGCTATCGGATGTGAGCCTTTGATGATATGGACACTGCGCTGGCATTTAAATTCTCCGGATAACCTAGAGTCATAACCTTAAAAATATTTCATTGTGGTTACTGTAATCGTCTTTCTGTATTTTCACTATGCCGGTAAGTCGTGCAATCTTGTTTGCATTTTTTTGTTGCGTTTGCAAAAAGGGTTCCTCCCTTCCTCCGACCTCACTGATGTGATGCTAACCGGTTAGCATTATTAGCCCAGTTGCCATTCGTGTAGGATAACGTTACACGGAAATGGTGCGCTGCTTCAACGTTGTTGTTTTTTTCCGCCAACACGACCATATTGACCTGGAGTGTTAAATAATAAGAGAGTCTAACATAACAAAAAATCCCAATTTTGCTGTTGTCCATATACTGTGCTCATCCACTAGTTAGCTTACGGTATCTTACGTTACTGACGTTAGCGTTTGCCTACCTAGCAACCCAGCAAATGGCCAAGCAGATAACGTTCAGGCGGCTACCGTTAGCTAGACTCATTTTTAACTGGTCATTGAAACTAGCTGCTCACCGATATATTTACTGTTAAGACCTTGACACATTTGGTCTTGTCCCCATGTTAGTTTACTGAAATTGGACATTTGCTTGTTAATTGGGTCCCGTTAGCTAATACGTTTTCCTCCCACAGGCCATCACGCTGATGAATATTGAACGTCAGCAATCAGTGTCAGAAATTGTCCTAAAACACCAGTCATCCACTATAACATAAAATTATACATTTAACAGTTACAATTTTAATAGTTTTTTTTTTCTTATTTGATCGCAATTATTATCAATATAAATACGAGCATCGTTGTATTCACTCAACTAATCATACCATGCTTACACCAGCACCCTTTGCATTCTCTCTCTCTCTCCCTATATATGTATGCATGTTTACACACACACATACACACGTGACCGTCCAATTAATTTGGTCTACTTGTATAATCTAATGTGAGCCAAAATGACATCTCCATCTCATAAAGTCTTCCAGCACAATAATACTGATATTTAGTTTTGATTGGTACCATAACAGAGCTACTAATTTAACGTGAATTTATCGTCATTATGGAGGTTAGTGTTGAACTGGATTGCAGAGGTGTTTCTAATATTCTGGCCACCAAATTAACATACCAGGGAGTGCCAGGATATTATAAACACCTGTCAGTGTAATGCACTTCAGTATACAACCACCATCCAACCATCCTGTGACCTTATTAATAAACAAGGTAGAATGATTACCTTTCTGACAGTGCAAACAAAACCTGAAATATTAGCATCTTTGTTAATTCATGGTAGAGCTTTACAATTTACAAATTACATTACACAACTTGATACAAACAGTTATTTTTGTCACTATACTCCTGGAGTCTAGTCTCTCAAAATACAACCACAAACACATGAGCCCCATTTCTCCTCGATGCTTCTTGGCATTGTAACATTAGACAGCCAATGGCAAACATTATAAGATCTTTGCATCAGCATTCTGCATGCCAAGGTTTACGCTCTTAGCATTGCAATTTGGTTTTGAATAATAAGGCATTTTTTGATGCTCCATCGTATTGAAGTAATTCTATGCCTAAAATAATCAAAGTCTGGTACCCTGCCCTAGCTATAACTGTCTGTCATTATTGCCCTTTTCCCCCCTAGAGCAATAAGCTTGAGAAACCGGACAAGCAAGAGGTCAATGACAATGTCAAGGTGGTGGTAAGATGTCGTCCCCTCAACCAGAAAGAGAAGATGATGAGCCACAAACAGGCTGTCATTGTGGACGAGATCCGGGGGACCATAACAGTTAACAAACTGGAAACTCCCCATGAGCCTCCTAAGACCTTCACATTTGACACCGTGTTTGGACCAGACAGCAAGCAGCTGGATGTCTACAATCTCACTGCCCGCCCCATCATTGACTCAGTACTAGAGGGATACAATGGTAAAATTCATGTGGCATAACCTTTATGTTAATAAACCATGACAGTAAAATGTGCATCATCAGTGAAATTACTATTTTAAGTGCCATTTTAAAACATGCACATTGATGCATCTTATAATTTCAATCCTTAAATTATTGTATGTATTATGAACATTCATATAGTATATTATTAATTTTAACTTAATTTTTCATATTTTTTACATTCACTGTCATACCCTCTGCTCTCCTTTTCAGGGACCATTTTTGCATATGGGCAAACTGGTACAGGAAAAACATTCACCATGGAGGGTGTGAGAGCAGTGCCCGAACTCAGAGGGATAATCCCAAACTCGTTTGCTCATATTTTTGGTCATATTGCCAAGGCAGAGGGTGACACAAGGTAAGAAAGCAGTTTTCAAATCGGAAAAAAATAAATAAATAAAACTGAATACAACAATTTGCTCATGCTCTGGGATACATATTCAAAAGTGTACAAAGAAAGTGGATTTCATGTTCAAACTGATAAATTTAACAATTAATTGTGTGTACATCAGTGCCAAATTAATGTTAACCTTGCTCTCTTGTCTGGTTTTCTAATATGCTCACACAACAAGAAATCTTTTAAAATAAAGTCATTTTTAGACTGAGCTTGATACTGTTTTAGGTGTAGTGCCTTAGTATTGTACCAAAGGGTTTTATCTGAATTCATTTTTATTAGTCTTTCCAAAGTCAAATTAAGCCTTTTGTTCATAAGCCTGCAAGTAAAAACATCACCTATTTGAAAATGTTTTTAAAAAAGAAAAGGTAAAAGACTTGTAACTAACAAATTATGGTGGATTCAGTTGTTTCTAATATTGCTTAATTGAGGGAGCTCGATATTCAGACAGTACAAAGTTTTTGTCCTGAGAATGTCAAGAACAGAACTTATCTATAAAACTGATTATGAAAATTTAGCTCACCCCTTTAAAAAGGTACTGAATTGTTTTTTCTTTCTCATTAGACTGCTGCTTATGAGAGGCAGTTTTCTTTACTGGGGCCCTCTCAGCAGATTAAAGTTAAACAAAAAGTGTATTATGAGTAAAAATGTACATACTAGACCTGTTATCCCTGCAGCTTCACATTTCAGGATTTATCTAACTTTATAGCAATTTAACTTCCACAGGTTTTTGGTTCGCGTTTCCTACCTTGAGATCTACAATGAGGAAGTGCGAGACCTGTTGGGCAAGGACCAGATGCAAAGGCTAGAGGTAAATTATAACATATAACATTATAACAACTAGATTAATACCAAAAATGTCTAGGGGGAACTTTCATAAATGCTGTTAGTTATTTTTTTCAAACTTGCAGAAGATGGCTGAAAAAAAATGTGTTTACTGCTTGATGCTAACAAAGGTTTTTTCATATTTTCATCACAGGTGAAAGAAAGGCCAGATGTTGGTGTCTACATCAAAGACCTGTCTGGGTATGTTGTGAACAACGCCGACGACATGGACAGGATAATGACACTGGGCCACAAAAACCGTATGTAGACTTACTGAAAGCATGAAGACGGAAATAGCTTCCCACAGAATCAAACATTGATCTCACTGAGAGATGTAAAATGAAACCACATATATAAGACAATAAGAAGCACTTTGCTTACCAGAATTGTAGGTATAGATAAAGATTAAAGATGCTAAAATAATATCTTAGTCTAATGTACATCATTTTGTAGGTTAAGCAAGTTGATGTAAATGAAATGCAATCTCTAATTATCTCCTTTTGTAAAAAGCAAGGCATGCAAATCATTAAGCAACAGGCTTATGTACAAAGAGTCATTGTGCATGCTTCACATATTGTTTGTCATCAATAAATGCTTGAATAGAAATTTGTAAGAAATATTTTTTAAAAACAATCTAATTTCAACTTAAATTTTAAGTTCATTATACTAATTAACTCATGTTTACTGATCAAACTATATTTTACTGTTTTCAGGGTCTGTCGGTGCCACCAACATGAATGAACACAGCTCCCGTTCTCATGCTATCTTCACCATCACCATTGAGTGCAGTGAGAAAGGTGTGGATGGAAACCAGCATGTGCGCATGGGAAAGCTGCATCTGGTTGATCTTGCAGTATGTATCCGTGGCTACAAATTTCATTGTAATAAAAAAACTACTTCCAAGAGAATGCAAAGATACAGATCAAAGTGACTAACAACTTACCACAAGTTAATCTGCCACTTTACCCCTTCAGGGCTCAGAGAGACAGGGAAAGACTGGAGCCACTGGTCAGCGTTTAAAGGAAGCGACAAAGATTAATCTCTCTCTCTCTACACTGGGTAACGTCATCTCTGCCCTGGTGGATGGCAAGAGCACACATGTGCCCTACAGGAACTCTAAACTTACCCGTCTGCTGCAGGATTCACTAGGAGGAAACTCCAAGACCATGATGGTAAAATTTGAAATTTGTCAACCTTGCTAGAACCATGAGTGTTAGACTTTCTTTTTTTTAAAACTGAAGTGTTCCAAGTGACTGCTTCAGTCCAGAGAGCAATATATTTTCAAGTGTATATATTGTTAGCATTGTTAAATTCTGTGCATTTTCCCATCCTTGGATTATTCATTATAATCATTATATCCTTATTATTATTTTTTTATTTTAGGGTATGGTTCTGTTTAATTCAACTAGAGTAATTTTCTGTTACCAGATCCTTTTCTCTTTTCCTTTAATAGTGAGAATAGTGTCTGTGATTATCAGCTGATTGCCAAAAAGCACCCCAATAAACATTTTTTTCATCCACTAACATACACACAAACTTAAATTTGGCTTCTGTGTGAAAAATAGTGCAAAAAGTGCAGTTACCATTGAAGTAAGCCTGCCTATTTCAAAGTCTCACAAATTATACCTCCCTCTCCCTCCATTTGTCAGCAGTAAATTCACTCCCCCTCCTACCAAATACAGTACCAGACACCAGCTGCAATCCCATGTTTGCTGATAGAAAACCAAAAAAGAGTGATTACAGACAAGCTGGACAGTGGAAAAAGCATAAGATATTACAATTTTTGCCTCAACTCTTAAATGACATATCTATCCTCACCAGTGTGCAAATATAGGCCCTGCAGACTATAACTACGATGAGACCATCAGTACCCTTCGCTACGCTAATAGAGCTAAAAACATAAAGAACAAAGCCAGGATCAATGAGGATCCGAAGGATGCCCTATTGCGACAGTTTCAGAAGGAGATTGAGGAACTAAAGAAGAAACTGGTGGAAGGTAATGAGCCATACAATAAAAAACAATAAACATGCTGTTTTGAGTAAGTACTTTTCAAGACTGACTTATGTCTTTTTAAAATGCTGTTTTGTGAACTGAAGGTGAAGAGATCTCTGGTTCGGATGGCAGTGGATCAGAAGAGATGGATGAAGGAGAGGAGGAAGGAGGGGAGGCAGGAGAAGGCCGCAGGAGAAGAAGAGGTAAGAATGTGTGATTAATAAATACAGTTGCAAATGTGCATTACTTTCTCAAGATGCAGTCGGCTTTACTGTGTGTGGAGTGTTTTTCTATACAGTGGTTTAATGTGTGGTTTATGTAATTGCTTTGATCCGACATCCGTTAAATGTATCTAGTTAACGTTCTTGTCTTGTCATGTTGATTATGTTTTGAGTCAGCATTCAATTCTTTAGATATTTATCAAGCTGAAGCTGTCTTTTAGATTACTTAGAGGGTCTACTCTAACATGCTTCTACAGCACTTTTTTCATTTAGGAGTTTCCCTTCTTTTCTCACCTTCTGCTTTCCTCTGTTTTTAACTGGAAATTGTTAAGTACAGAAGAACAACCATAAGTAGGTCATCACAGAATGATGCAATTCTGACACGAAGGTGTCTGTGAGGGCATGTTCCAGTGTGTTCTCTGATATCCGTTTGTATCTTCCAGTTGTCATTACAACTGTCCCATGCTGTAGTATTAGGTTACTAAATAATAGTAAGCAAATAATTCTGCTTCTTTGTGTATGTGGCTGTGCTGAATCTGCCACTTGCATGTGTGCACCTGCAGCAGCCTGATTTGTTGAACCTACATAAAGCAGCTATATTTGGCTTAAAGCTTTGCAAACCTACGGCTCTCTGCCTCTACCTGTTCCTCACTGTGGGTCCTGGTGGGAGGGGTGCTTCCTCTGCTTCTTTTCCAGACAGTGGCAGTAGCAGCAGCAGCAATAACTCAGAATTTGCCTGCTCCTCCTCAGTACCCACGCCCACTGAGGATAGGTGTCAGAATAGTGAGTTAGAGCAGCACTCTGCTCTACCAGCCTACCTGCCCACAACTTTTAGCCCTTTTCACACATGGATCACCTAAAGTTGATGCTTTTAATACATACACATAAAGCATTGACACACACACACACACAAACACAGAAAAATGCCATGCTTAGTTTGTCAATTTCGATCAATATCAGTTCAAAAAATGGCAATAAGCATTAAGAGTCTATCAGATTTCAACTGTTTCGGCTGTCTAAATAATTATAAAGCAGATTTTGCGGCTGTATCTTTATCTCCATGACTTGATTGCCCCCATTTAAGCATCCTTAGTGTTGTCAAAACAGCTTGGAGCTCCATTAAAGTAATGTTCCTCTTCAGTTTTATCAAGAAGTTAATATGTCAGAGGATAATGAAATCGGCAGCAGCCAGAATGCATAGCTTTCAGAATTAAAGAAGAAATCTGTTTCTTTTTGTGTCTTCAATTGTAAACAATTTGCTTGACTGGAAGTTGAAAATCGAAAGCAACTTGACTGGTGTGTTTGAATTTTTCTTTAACTGTTTGTGCCGTGTATGCAGGTGTTTTTTTGGGGGGTTTCCTGATCCCTTGATGTCTGAGCTTCAGCCTGAGTCATTCAAGTATTTCCTCTTTAAAGTGGTTGGCTTGGTTAATTTGTGCTGTCTTGGGCTTATATTATAGTGTGAAATTTCAGAGCTCTCTGCATAATACCAGAGAAAAAATGGCAAAAAGTGAATTTTGTGGTATATAGTGTGAAATGACCTGATGACCTCTATGACAACTACAAACTAAAACTGAAATGGTTAGGGTTCAGAGCGTAGTGGCTTTTCTGTGGATATTGACAGAATATGGGTTTCTAAGCAATTTCCAAAAGCACTAAAATATATATTATTGCACAAATTTGTTTGTGGTAACAAACCACACCATGGGTTGTTCTATGGGTTCTTTTCATCCAGGTCTCAGTGTCATTATCTTAAGGTTTCCAGCTTCAGCAGATGATTACCACTTCTATGTAAAAATCAACTGCTGACATGCTGTCTTGGTTAAATCCCCTGTACATAACCTAAAAAAGACAAACTGGCTCTATGGTGATCTCAAGAGTTATAGTTTGTTAAATTGATACTTCAGCTATTTTTGGTCCAGTGTATGCATATTGCATACATTTACCAAGCATTTATGGATTACAGTGCATGTGTGAAAGGGGCTTCATGCTTTCCCTGTGTCTGTGCCACTCCTGTAGGCTCACAGCCCAGACCCCCTCACTGCTTCCAACCATGTCCCAAATATTGGCTCTGTTTAACCAATCCTTCCAAAGTACTGAAAGCCAAATAATTTGGACATTAAAACTGTATCTGCACAATGATTTAATATCCTCAGTCACGGTTTACATTTCCACTCTACATGGTTTAATGTGTAATCTGTAACTCTCATCCACATCATGTTTTATTATGTAAACCGATTTAAATTATTTTCCTCCTCATTTCTGTTCTTTGTCACTTCCCAAATGGCATTATGTTCTTATTACCGTAACTTTTCTTTTCTCCCACTCCTTGCTCCATATGTGGTGTTCCACTCTGTAGAGTCAAAAGACTTTTGAGATCATGATGTAATGTGTTGCTCTTTGTCTCTCTCTCTCCTCCTCCTGGTGCAAATGCCGCCTGTCTGACTTGCTATATCTCTTAATTCAAGAAGAAAGAGGTTGGTGTAAGAATCTCTGTAGTCCTAATGTCTCTACTTGCACAGATTACCAAGATGGCTGCGGTGCGTTTCACTAGCTTTTTGACTAACTTTGGCTTATCTTATCACAAAGGTTGTCTGTGTAATTGCTGTTGTCACTTGTCCATATATGACTACTACCCATGTGTGTCATGCTCCTTCTCCATAGTCACCATGTCATTAGGATCTTGTATTTCATTAAGGTTATTTTTATTTTAAATTTGCTTACTCTAACAATCATCTAATACTGTGCAATTAGCAAGTCAGAACTTGTGTAGATTTTTCTCACTGGCACTCTCTCTCAGCACCGACGTTTCTAAAAGAAAAAAACATCATAAAATTTACCTTCACTGTGCAAATTTATAATATAAAACTTCACATGTTAAACAATACTAATGCTGATTTAAAAACCACAGTGTAAAACGCTCTGCATTTATATACACTAGGGCTGCACTATATGAGGATAATGTGCTATACATGTTATACATTGTGTAATACTGCAATAACAGTATATCACTTTCAATAAATAAGCAGAGGTTAAAGTGTGCTCAGAACTTAATTCAGACTACTAGCTCTCTCTTTCTGGTTTGACCAAAAACTTACTATCCACTGAGCTGCCCGAAAGAGCTTCATCATTCTTAGCCCAGTTATATATTTTTCTCCAAGATGCAATGAATGTTTTTCTTTCAACTTTAGTGTTATTTGTAGGATTGGCCACCATTTAATCACCTAACATTTAGGGCTCTGTCTGATTGGCCAAACAGCATGGCGTATATCAAAATTGACGATGCACACAGACAAGATGTAATTTAATATGTTGTTCTTATATTCAAAGAACTGTATCGTCTTCTACAGTCCATTTATTGTGTGAGTTCACATCACGATGACAAAACTATATATTGTGCAGCCCTAATATATACTAACAATTAACTTGGAACAAAAAAGGCATCTTAAACGTTCTCAATAAAAGACACTTTGTTTCCCTGTGTGTCTCTTTGAAGGGAGGAAGAAGGTTTCTCCAGACAAGATGGTGGAGATGCAGGCAAAGATTGAAGAGGAAAGAAAAGCCCTGGAGGCCAAGCTGGACATGGAAGAGGAGGAGAGGAACAAAGCTAGAGCAGAGCTGGAAAAGAGAGAGAAGGACCTACTGAAAGCTCAGTGAGTCCTTATCTTTTAAAATGTGGAATTTGGGATGATGCAAATCCAATAATCTATAATACCTGCCTAATTGTAATTGGATGTTTTAATGTGGTAAAGGCTCATTTAATTCCGGATCCACCTCTTACTCCTTAGGCAGGAGCATCACATTCTGCTTGATAAATTGTCGGCCTTAGAGAAGAAGGTGATCGTGGGTGGGGTGGACCTACTGGCAAAGGCTGAGGAGCAGGAGAAGCTTCTGCAAGAGTCCAACAATGAACTGGAAGAACGACGCAGGAGAGCAGAGCAGCTGCGAAAGGAACTAGAGGAGAAGGAGGTAAGGAAAGATGATCAGTCTGACTCCTAAATACTTCACTAAGGGATTCAAATGACAAGTATATAGTCATAAATGCTGTTGACAGTATGAACTGAATTCAGTCTTAACAACTACAATGCTGTAGTTGTTTTATTTAAAGTTGTAACCAAATGAAATGTCTGCTGATCTGCCTGGAGATAAATGCTAGACTAGTTGTTTGCAAAGAACTCTGTAATAAACAAATAAATTACCAATTGAATCTAAATGAATATAGCACATATGAGGATGAAAAGCATAAAGTTTCAATTACGAAATTTAAATAGTACGAATAGTGTTGGGTGGCAAGATTTGATGTTAGATTAGTCATCCTTTATGAAAGTTTTGGTAGATTTATAGTGAGATGCCTGCACCATTGTGGTTGGAAAATATGGTCAGAAGCTGAAAGCTTAGCTGAGCTTATTTTCTCACTTTCTTTTTGCACAGTTCTGAGGAGGGCCCAGGGTCATGTTAGTTTAAAGTGATGCAATCACTAGGATTAGGAAAGATTATATCTTACAAGCACAAAAAACTGTTTTAACACAGTATTTTACTTCTGCCCTTATCCTAAGTAGGTTATTGACAACACTCCAGCTTGTTTGCTTGCATCTGTGTAATCACTGATCCCTCTCCCTCTTAACACAGCAAGAACGCCTGGACATAGAAGAGAAGTACACTAGTCTGCAGGAAGAGGCCCAAGGAAAGACAAAGAAGCTGAAGAAAGTATGGACCATGCTTATGGCTGCTAAATCAGAAGTAAGTGTAACATAACATAACGCAACGCAACACTTGTACTCATTGACCAGGAAGCCAAACGGTTTGATCTAATGGAAGTATTATGTTTTGTCTTTTAGATGGCAGATTTGCAGCAGGAGCATCACAGAGAGATTGAGGGACTTTTGGAGAACATCCGCCAGCTGAGTCGAGAGCTGCGGCTTCAGATGCTCATTATAGACAACTTTATTCCCCAAGAATACCAGGTGTTTATCTGTTTGTGTACCTACATTTGTAGCACAATGACAATGATTTACAGTATTTCCCTTCGCTGAATACCTATTATTTCTATTGCTCCCTCACACCAACACATGCAAAGAAGAGGCATAAAAAATATTTGTCACAGACAGATTTTTACCTCATTTGATGGGGCATGAACAATTGATTTTAAAGTTGCTCCTCTGATAATCAGTGTGAATCAATTGACAAGATGTGTTTGGTGTAAAAACCTTTTAATAAAGTAAAAAAAAGGCTTTATATACGTGTGATTTCCTAGTCGCTTTAGGCGATCAGTATCATGGATCAACCATGGTCCATCACACTCTTAGAATGCGCCACTTTCTTTCTTTCTTTGTCTTTTCAGGTTCAAGAAAAACAAAACTGCCTTTATAACTCATTGCCTGCAGGTGACACTTGCGTAAGAAATGCAGAAAATGTTACTCCCCCCCCCCTTCTAAATGTTTGTTCTTGTTTTCTCATGTTTTCCTTTGTAGGAGATGATAGAGAATTACGTGCACTGGAATGAAGACATTGGAGAATGGCAGCTGGTGAGCTTATTTTGCATAACCCATGCACACACTGTTGATTGCAGTCTGATTTTAATTAAAAGTCAAGGTGCCAAGCTGACTTAAGGACTAATTCTGAGTAATGTGTGTCTATGTACGATTATGTTTTTCAGAAATGTGTGGCATACACTGGGAACAATATGAGAAAACAAACCCCTGCTCCAGACAAAAAAGAAAAAGATGTAAGTTTGCAGGTTTTTCATTCCTAACTAACAAAAGAATTGTGTAATGGCTGGTTTTCCTGATGTCCTCGCTTCTTCTTTTCCCGCCTCCTGTAGCCATTTGAGGTGGACCTATCCCATGTGTATCTGGCCTACACTGAAGAGAGCATGCGGCAGTCGCTGATGAAGCTTGAGAGACCCAGAACATCCAAGAGTGGAAAGAGTGGCAGACCCAAGACTGGGCGCAGGTAATGTGCCATCTACACAGACCACAGACAGCCACATCCTTTTGAGCATGACTGATGTTATCTAATGTTATAAAATGACTTGAATGCCTTAACAAAGCAGGGAGTTGCATGCTGCATTTAATAAAGTAAATTTACAAATCATACTGACAGTGTGGTGTTCAAGTCAGAATTAGTAGTTTGTATGAATGCAGTAATTAATATAAGGCATAAACAACACTGCAACAATGCATTTTGTTTTGCTGGCTACATGCCAGATTGAGGTATGGGCAAAGGTTAATGCACTAGTAGATGTTTTGTAACTTTCAAGCAATATAAGGACAATAACTGTTGAGCAGCCTGTCTAACAACTATCATCTAAGTAACACAAACTCGCAGGGATTTGCTATAAGCTAGTGATCAGAGGGTCTTATTTACACTGCTCCATCCACCATTCAGTGCATTCAGTAGTTGTGCTGCTGAGAAATGCTACAATGGCACTTTAACACCTGTTTGGCCGTGCTAATAAAGTTGTCACGCATTTTTTTAAATTATCATATGACAGAAAGAGAGATGGTTGATTTCAGTGTAATTTCAATGTCACTTCAGTGACTATTATCAGACGGGAAATCTTATTAATGTCCGCATTTGCAGACTGTTCATTGGCACAATCTCACTTGTGAGGAGTAAAGACTATATGCATCTTGGAAAGACTCATGCATGTTCACCTTTTCAACATCTGGCTAAGATGCGTCACAAAACCATCTTCGGATGTGGTTCAGACAATCAGATTTCAATCCCTCTCGAAAGCTTCATGGTTTGCATTTTCACCCTGTTTTTTTCAGATATTTATCTTTTACCCCTGATTCAGTGGTAATTTGCTGACACTCTAAGCTGGTTATCAGCAACTTAATTTGAAATGTCCCCCGCCCCCCAAACTATTTCGATGCGTGGTCTAAAAATGTTTGCTTCTGTACTTCAGTAATTATTCAACATACTCCTTTGAAACAATGGTAATTGGTTGTGTATGTTGTCAGCTCTTTATATTATGGTTATTAATAGGGTTTTGATATGAAGTGTCAGCATGATGGTATTTGCCGTTATCATGATATACTGTTATTCTGAGAAATATGAAGGCTTAAACGTTGTTGATAACACTTATCACATTTCTATCTTCACACAGGAAAAGATCTGCAAAGCCAGACGCAGTGATCGAATCCCTTCTGCAGTGAGGAGTGAAGAAGAGAGTTTGTTTTTACTGCAACTATCCTGCTACTTAAAAGAAATCATTAGTGTGAAGAATTTATTGTTGAACATTATTTAAAAGATTATCTGAATACACTGTATAGCTGGTATGATTTTCATGTGAAAGAGCTTCACCTATGATTGGATCAAGACCTCTTGGCCAAGAGGACCTGTTATTTGTATTATAGTGTAATTTGCTGTTGCAGCAGCTTCCATTTTAATTTTGCTCTTTTACTAAGGCACCTCCTGCATTGAGGGGGAATTTACTAAGAAGAAATTTCACTTGCAACATCACTGATTTTGAAAATGACAACCACTCTAAAAGAAGTTGCTGAAAATAGAGTTGTGGACATGATCTTTAAACTGAACTCATATCCTGTGTGCTTTATTCCAATACACTAACTGTTTAGCAATGACCACCTCCCTCATTAAGCTGTACCTGTGTATTACTAATTTCCTATGTGAGAAATTGACTCATATTAAATGTCCCATGCTTATATGAACAGATCATAATTGAATGCTAATTAAGGGTCTTTTGAAACTTAAAGGAAATGATTCACTATGAGCACGCGCTGTAGCTTTAGTGCTTATTCACACTGAATACAATAAATTATTAGAGAAACATGGAGAAAAACTGAGATGAACACTACTGCGAAGGGGATGAGGAAGGAAGGTTTGTAATATCACGTATGTAACTGAAAAGTGCATTTTATACATTTCCCTTTAGGTCAGAACCATAGGGGCATGCATGCCAGCTCATATGTTAGTGCCATTTGCTAATCTAACCAGTTAATGATTTTTTTTATTGTCAAAGGTTAGAAGTTTTATGTTATATTGAAACACACTACACATACTGTATGCCTTAGTCTTATTCACTAGTATGAGGTTTTTAGTGGCGATGATTTAGTTCTCTGATGTTCTGTAGTGGAGACAAACTGACTTTTATTTTGTATCATAATGTATGTCAAATGTTTACATCCACCAAACCCCTGCATATTTAATTTATTAAATTATTTTACATGTTTTATTTCACATTCTTGTTGCATTTTTCGCCTTTGTTAAATCAGCTACAAGCACAACATAATGTTTATTGATGCTTTTGAAGAGGTTTATAATGGCACATAACAGCCACATATGTATTCTTTTTACTTGCATTTTTCAAGTGTTGAAGAATCACAGAAACACAGTAAATGATTGGTGTCTTAAGAACCAGCGTTGTATCAAAAGCCTTGTTCCTTGGTTGACTGCAGTTTAACTTGACTAAAAACCACTGATACCTAATAGATTATAAGCAGACATGCTGTGAAAATAGACTTCAACAAAAAACCACTGTGCCATTATAATTTATTGATATATAAATAAAAATTATACAAAAATAACATATAGTCAAATAAATATAACATTTTAAATTAAATAAATATACATTATAATACATATGAGGACTCCTCATTCATGCAGTCACATACTTTTTTCTTTTATGACTTGAACACTTTATGACGTTTTCTAGAAATTTTTGAAGCCGATGTTTTGAGTCGGTGTTGAGGGTACAGTTGTGAACCTCCTGGAAAAAAATCATGATAGTTTTAGTTTCAAGCACACGAACATCAAGCAGAACACCGAACTAAAGCCATGGAAAACGTTTGGACAGTACAGAACATATTCATTGCTAGCAATGAACCTTTTGAAGTATGTTCAACCACAATGAATTTCTCTTTACCTTCTTGTTGTACGAACTCAGTGCACGTTTGAGGTTCTTCATAGTGTCTCTTGTTTTCTCTGTCTCATTCTTAAACAGAGGTGTGGCATTATCCAGAGCCTTCTCAGCCAAGCAGAAAAACTCTTTCTGTGAGGAACAAAAGAACAAGTAGTGTTAAACAAGCTGAGTTCATATATATTAAAACAAACAAACAAACAAATAGGTAAATATTATCTTGAGGACCTCACAAATTCCATGCAACATGACAAAAATAAATCAACTCTGTCAAGAACATGTTGTGTACAATATTCATAATAATTAGAAAAGGTTTCCAACATACCCCACACGGGCCGTTTTGATTCGATGATATCTTTACAACCATTATGGTTCCATTTATCGTCTGCAATGACATAATAGGACACAAGTTAAGAGAATTATAAAACAAACAGACAAACAAAGACACAATATGCAGTTTTGTAGTTTTCTTACCAGTTTGTACAGTTCTTCTGCATAGTCGTGAATCTCTGTCAAGCTCCCATTATGAATAGCTTTTGTGTAGACCATCACAACTATCGCCATGAGTGTAAGACTTTGAATGTTCTTCATGTCTTTGGAGGAGACCGTGAGCCAGCACCGTCAGGTTGAGCAGAGAAGGTTGAATATCTTTCATACTCTCACTGCTGCTGCTTATGTATTGTCATAATGCTGACACTTTAACACTCCACAGTATAGACACGTCAGAGGAGGAAGACACCAAATAAGGACTGTGGTTGATGTGTATCTGTTTTACTATCAAATGTTCCATTAGTTGCATGAAGTTTTCTGACTATTACTATGCAATTACCTGCTAATCTCTCATCAGGGAAGCTCTGAAGAAGTGCAGGCCATCACCTTGTGTTATCATCATAAGAAAGTGGCCCTAAATTGTGAGGATGGAAACATTATAATATCAACTCAAATGTTATCAAATGTGTTTTTATAATGGCTGTGTCCACACAGCCACAGACCTGCTCACACACCTTTTATACGCTGGACAATTTGACCTGTCCAACAAGTGGAACTGAAGAAACAAAGAAGACCTGGTAGTGTGCAACACTGAGGCTCCATGCAGCTATTATCACTAATATTATAAAGGCCTTATCTTCCTTTGGTGTTATACTGAAATACACTACGGATACTACATGCCTCAGTCAAAGTCTGCCTTCAGTTTTTTTTGTGTGTCGATTTAATTCTCTGATGTTCTGTAGTGGAGGCAAACGGACTTATATTGTATCCTAATGTACAGTTGTCAAGAAATAGTATGTGAACCTTCGGATTTGACCTAGTTTTCTGCTTTCATTTCTCATAGAATTTAATCTGATCTGCATCTAAGGCCTAAGTATAGAAAAAATGACGGGCTTAACCTTTTACCACACAAACATATTTTATGTCTTTCCATAAAAATCCATAGTACATAGTAAGGGAATCCTCGGATTTGATAAGTGGTCTTTGGCAGCAATAACCTCAGCTGAGCTGCTGCTGATATCTGCACCATATTCAGGAGTTTTGGACTGTTGTTTCTGACAGCACTGCTTCAGCTCAGCCATTTTCTAAGGCTGTCTGGTGTGAATTCTTATTATCTCTACTGACATTAGTTGTTGGCTCTGACTGGGCCACTCCAGACAAACCTAACTATTTATTATTTTCCTTTGAAGAAGGTCAGAATGGCCGGTAACAGCCACATATGTAGAGTTTTACTTGCATTTCCAAGTTTTAAAAAAATCACAGAAACCCAGTTCATGATTGGTGTTTTAAGAACCAGCTTTGTATGTAAAGCCTTGTTCTTCAGTGTGAAACAGCTGATACTGGTTGACTGCAGCTTAACTTAAATAAGGACCACTGATAGCCAATGCATTATAAGCAGACATGCTATGAAAATATTAACTTCAACAAAAAAACACTGTGCCATCATAATTTATTGATATATAAATACAAATAATACAAAAATAACAGGAAAAATAAATATTACATTCTGCAATAAATAGAAATAACTTAGATTAGGTACATGTGTATGTTAAATAAAGCATGAGGACTCCTCCTAAATCATGCAATCACATCATATTTTTTAAGTGATCTAAACAGATCTTGAAGACTTCCAGAAATTTTTCCAGGTGTTGTTTTGTGTCAGTGTTAAGGGTACAGGTTTGGACATTCCCGTGCTGAAAAGAAATTATTATGACAATTTCAGTTTAAAGCACACAAACATCAAGCTGACCACAACTAAAACAATGTAGAATGTTTGACAGTAAAGAATATATTCTTTGCGAGCAAAGACATGAGCCTTTTCAAATTTCCTAAACGTAGGTTCAACCACACTAATTCTTCTTTACCTCGTTGTTGTACTTTTGCCATGCACGTACGAGTGTTTGAGCTTCCAAAGTCTCATTCAGAGCCTTCTCAGCCAAGCAGAAGTACTCATTCTGTGAGGAACAGAGGGAAAATTAGTGTTAACCCCTTAGCATGGACTGAATCCATTTAAAGAAGCCTGCTAAATATTATCTTGCAACATGATAAAAAAAAAAATCAATCTACTCTGTCAAGAACATGTTGTGTAAGATATTCAGAAAAGCTTTCCAACATACCAAACAATCGCCATCTTGATTCGATGATATCTTTGCAACCATTATGGTTCCATTTATTGGCTGCAATGACATAATCGGACACAAGTTAGAGTATTATAAAACAAACAAACAAACAAACAACATGCAATTTTGTAGTTTTCTTACCAGTTTTTTCTTCACTTCATCTACATGTCCTTTAAGATCTTCAATTCGATGAATCCTGCTGTGATTGCTGTCCGGTGTCCTCTTATGAATAGCTTTTGTGTAGACCATCACAACCATCATCAAGAGCGCGAGACTTTGAATGTTCTTCATGTCTTTGGAGGAGACCGTGAGCCAGCACCGTCAGGTTGACCAGAGAAAGTTGAATATCTTTCATACTCTCACTGCTGCTACTTATATATTGTCATAATGCTGACGTCTTGAGACCAAAGTATACAGATACGTCAGAGGAGGGAAACACTTAGAAGGACTGTGGTTGATGTGTATCTTTTTTACTATTAAATGTTCCATTAGTTGCATGGTTTTCTGACTATTACCAAGCTGTTGCCTGCTAATCTCTCCAAGATCTCAAGACTGGGTTATCACCTTGTGATGTCATCATAAGAAAGTGGTACTAAAGTGTGAGGATGGAAACACTATAATATCAACTCAAATGTTATCAAATGTGTTTTTATAATGCCTGTGTCCACACAGCCACAGATCTGCTCACACACCTTTTTCAAGCTGGACATTTTAACCTTTCCAACACGTGGAACTGAAGAAACAACGAACACCTGGTAGTGTGCGACACTTAGGCTCCATGCAGCTATTACGGCCCGAGTGTAGACAAAACAACATACTGGACCTTTTACCACACAAACAATTCTAATATTTCGATGTCTTTGTTGAACATATTTAAAAAGGCTTGGAATTGATAAGTAGTCAAACCTTCTTTGGGCCACTCCAGAAGCTATTTTGTGGTGAATTTACTTTTTATGTTTAGAGTCATTGTCCTGCTGCATCACCCATCTTCTCCTGAGCTTCAGCTGGAGGACCGCTACCCTGACATTATCCTGTATACCATGATAAACTTGAGAATCCTTTATAGCCTTTTGTGATTAAAAACACCTTATCTTCTATCTCATAGTTGGTAGGACATGTCAAAATGATGAATGTGAGTAGGCACATGGGAATTATTTTGAGTCAGGTTTGTCGTGTTCACCACACATCACTGGAAAATGTGACAGACGGAAAACAAATCCTGTCATCTTAGGTTTCCATTATACTCCAGGTTTGAAAAAGATTATCAAATACAATAATACACAGACAATCATGTTATTAATATATATATAATTTATATTACTTTACTTTCTTAAAAAATTCTAAATAAGATCAAATAAAAACTATTTCGGTAAAATGTTATACGTGATGGCTGCAAGCATCACTTCAAAATCAGACCAGATAAATGCTTAATAGAAAGAGCATTACAATCTGATCAATTAAACACTCCGATTGAATTGCCTTAAAGTCATGAGAGTCATATCTTTGCATGCTTTAACACAATTTCATCTCCATATTTTACAATCTATGAAGTATAGCCCCATCTTCAGGTGATATTAGTAACTTATGGATTCTCAATATTCTCACCAGAGAAATGTATTAAGGGATTAGGGGAGACCATGGACGGTTTTAACATCACCACTTTCACCAAGAATGGATGGCCCAATATTTATGTGATACAGCTCATGTTTTGTATAATTACTTCCTTCTTCACCTTGAATGTGAAATTGTATATTCTTGTTTAGAAGTTAAACACACAGATTTTAAGTTGTGAAAATTCACATTAGAAATGGTATTTAGATTTTTTTTTTCTTGAATTACCGTTACAATCTTTCCCAGGTAGAGTTATTATTTTATAAATACAGTAGAGCAGATTGTAATAATGGAACTATTATTAACTATTATTAACTAGATAACCATTAGTATTATTCAACATCAATCAGCACATTTTGTGAGTGTTGGAGCCACATTCATGGAAGATAACTAAAGGTATTTTGTGTCAAAATTTCAGAACTGTAACAGAAAAACTTAACAGAAACAGGAAGTGTTCCAACCACCCCATGCAGGCTCTTAATTATCCCTGTATTTTGTGCAGTTAAAATGTTTAAAATGTTAAACTTTGTGATACATTTTTTAAAATGCATGTATAAGCTTATGAAATAACTACAAAAGAAAACCACTGGTTCCCAATTTTTTTTCAGGAAGCCAGATCAAGTTGATATCTGTTGAAATATTCATGTATTTTAATTAAGTAAAATAAGCTATATTACAGTGTTGAAATACCCTGTTAAAAGATCAAAGTCATTAATTCACATTCAAATTTCTAATTCAAAATAAAATTCAAATGTTCCCATTCACACACAAATCAGGTGCCACTGTGCTATAAACAACCAAACTCGTTTCGCTGCAGCATTTAGGTAACTACGCCTCATGTTTCAAAATGTGTCATCTGTTTGTAGACCATGACATCTTATATAACCTTCATGATTCTAAAATCCAAGCAGCAGTCAAACTGCATCCTGCGCCGCTTGCTTTTACTTTGACACTTTGCATTTATTGGCTTTAACCGATGTAGATTTACTCGTGTGTGACTCTAAGGGCTGGGCTTTAAAACAGCGCGCCTTACACTGGATCAACAAATGAATGGATTGAAGATAGCGCCAGCAGCTTTCTACTTCCCAGAGAAAATCATTCCCTCGTCGCCTCCTAAACGAATCAATAAGCTTTGGTGAGCCCGGGCCACTCAGAGCGGGGAAACATCTGAGGCGCTCCGCCAATAGGAAAGCGCACAGGATTTAGGCTAGATGCGCCATTTTGCTGCGTCCATTGCCATCCGGCAAGATGGTCCCCTTGCTTTGTCTCCCCTGACCGGAGTTGTTTCTGTGTTCAGTGGCTATTCCTGCTTCCGCACCGTCGTAAATCTGCGATTTGGATTGCACGGGCTCACCCGAACCAAACACTACTTCCGTCTCTGTCAACCGAGGAATGACGACGGTGAAGAGCAGGTAGGAACACTGTTTAGCTTGTTTGTTTAGACAAGTCAATTGTGCATTGATTACAGTGCTACCTATGCTAACAGCGAGCAGTGCCGTAAGTGCATACTGCTAGTTAGCCTGCCAGGCTAGCTGAGTTGTAGCTGCGCAGCCGGCAATGTTTAAATTCGCACGCAGGTAGATTCAGGCGACCATATGTGTGTCACCCAGTGCTAGGTAAAGTGATTAAAATGTATGAAACGCGCTTGTTTGTAGTAATGCAATTAGTTGGTTTGTAGTGTAGCTCGGTGAACGTATCGGTGATACTTTGGGTAGTACTGTGTGTAGTACAAGGCTGCTGCTAGCGCCCCGCTTCATGCCATGGTGCCGTCAGAGGCAGGCAGGGCCTGTGCGTGCATTTCTCGGTGCATGCCCATGCATTGGACCTCCATGCACCACCGAGATTGCAATGTTGCCAGGGCAACGTGGGGCAGTGGAAAAAGTATCCCTGCATTAACGGCGACAGCTCTGCCTGCTGATGCTAGCCAGCCCAAACTTAGCATCTTAGGAGTTCCAGTGTTGTCAAAACATGGAAAGGCAGCGTTGAGAGGATAAAGAAACAGCCCCGAGCTTCAAATGCAGAAGTAGCGATGCTTGTGACGGGATTGGGCTCTGTTTCAGCGACTGACACGGGTTTTTGTAAACATTTAAGGCCTGGCTCCCGCTGGAAGTACTGAGTGACAGATCGACCCCGCTCAGAGCGATGTAATCAGCACATTATGATGACGCAAAACGCACAATAAACAGCGGTGCCTCTGTGTCAGCAGAGATGTGCTCCACAGCACATGCACGTAAAATCACTCAAGTAACATGTCCACACAGTTCCAGTGAGTGCTTGAAATCCTTGAAAACACTTGAATTTTAATGTGGCGTTTTCGAGGATAAGACAGGGGCTTTTAACTGCTTCTAAGCAGGTGACAAAAGTAAAACTTTGTCGTGTTTGAATGTTTCACCTTTTTGTTGAAGGCTGTCACCAAAACGACTTTGGTTGGTTATAGCAAAATAGCTTATTTAAGGTGATGAGGTAATCAGCATACTTTGTCTTGTATATTAACATGTAATTTGTCACAGCTGTAAGTTGCTGGAAGAGCTTGAAAATATACATTAAAATATGTGAAAAACATTGAATTTTAATGTGGTGTTTAAAACATATAAGATACCAAGGACACTTATGAGTAGGTGATATATTTTATATAATGAAACTTGATTGTGTTTACATTTTTCACCCTTTTGTAGAGCACCATCACCAAACAACATTTTGGTTGTTTACAACAAAATAACTAAGCTGATGATGTAATCAGTATACCCCATGTATTGCATATAAACATGTAATTTGCCACAGCTGTAAGTTGCTGAAAAAGCATATCAGTGCACATTGAAAATACATGTTAAGAGCAATAGTTTGGTTTGGGGAAAGATGTAGGGTCTTTTGCTTGTATAATCACACAAATACATTAATTGGGTTTTTGTTTACATTAAAGGCTTAAAATGTATGTTTGTTTTATTATTGTTGTTTTTTTTTGGAGACTTAATTAAGAAACCCAAACAATGTCTGTATTCTTTGAATTGTTCACCTTTTCTCGCACTGGAGGAATGGAATTATGTCAAATCATACTTGCTTATTATTATTATTATTATTATTATTATTATTATTATTATTATTATTATTATATGTCAGTTTTCAAATGTTTCAAATGTCTCTCCAGATAAAATGAGTCTACATTCTTCTGAATCAAACTTAGACCAAATGTCAGAAAAAGCAGAGGAAGTAAGTATGCAACCTCTTGGGCAGTCAACTAATGTGTTAATATGAAAGCAAAACTAAAGGCACATATTTACTTTTTGTTTCAAATTGTTATGCTATTAAAATAAACCTTTTTTTTCAGCCTGGTAGCTCAACAGAAAATATGAAGCCCTCCTCTTCTCGCAACAAGAGGTGAAGAGCACTTTGTTTTAAATGTGGATGCTTTTTTTGTTTGTTTTTTTGCAGTTGCTTGCATCTTCCTACAGACATAGCCTAAAATGTTAAAATGATGTGCTGACTTATTTTAGGAAGCCCACTGCTGTAGCTAAGCACACTGGACAGAATGAATCTGACTCCTCAGAGAGTGAGAATGAAGGTGGCGCTTCTGACAACCCTTCGGACAATACCACAAGCAGTGTATCTAAAGGTATGAACTCGGGAGATACTTGTTGATCTTGATCAATCAAATGATGATGCTGCATAAGAAGTTGATGAAAGTCTTACTGTTTTTTCCTCTTACTAGGTACCTTAGTGATGAGGCCAGCTGGGAATGAAAACAAAGGTGCAATGAAGCTCAGAGTGGATTTCAAACAGAAACACACAGGTAATCTTACTCCATTATTTAAAAACTAAATATATTTGGTATGGAATTAGAAATGTGAACAGTCAATGTGGAAAGTAAGGGGAACCGGTAAAAAATATGGTTTTCTTTTCACTTTATCACAGATGACGCCCTGCAGAAGAAAGTAAACTGTACTGCTTGTGGAAAGCAAGTAAACCAGTTTCAGCGCAACTCTGTGTACGAGCATCCAGCACTCAAAGTACTTATTTGCAAGGTAGGAGAGTTTAAATGTACATTTCACATTTTTTCCTACCCATTGTGCAAAATTCTGCACTTGTATTTTTGAGTATTTCCATTACTGACGTATGATCATCTTGTTCCCTCTTCCGTAAGGCATGCTACAAGTATTACACAAGTGATGACATCAACAGAGACTCTGATGGGATGGATGAGCAGTGCAGGTAAGGCAGAAAGAAAACATAAATAATTAGTTTGATTAACATAACAAAAAGAAAATCACAATAATAAAAAGTCATACATTCAAACATTGTGCATCATGGCTGAGGATCTCACATTGTATTGATTTGAACATTGTCCAGATTAAAGCTGCATATATTTTTAAACACTAACTCCCTGAATTTGTCACCAAACTATGTTTTTGGTGGTCCAAATGTAAACCCACAGAAAAGAAAACACAGTTTAACACAGGCTTCCTCCACTGTTAAATTCCTGAACATATCCTTTCGCTGTCTTTTATTTCAGATATTTTTTTAACGTGTTTAAATATTAAAAATGACTTAAAATATTTATTAACATTGTTAAATATGGTTAAATTACCTTTAATTCAGTCTTGTTATGTTTTTTTTTTTTTTTTTACAATTTACACATTCTGGCCCTGTCCTTATCCTAGTGTAAATAATTGTAGAGACATTTTAAAGAAATATTCTGCTTTGTGCCTTAAAACTCTTAAATCTTTGGTCCGTAGGTGGTGTGCTGAAGGGGGCAAACTCATTTGCTGCGACTACTGCAACAACGCTTTCTGCAAGAAGTGCATCCTGCGTAACCTGGGCAGGAAGGAGCTGTCAGCCATTACTGATGAGAACTCAAAGTGGCATTGCTATGTCTGCAGGTCAGAACCCCTTCAGGATCTGGTCTCCAAATGCCACGGCATCATGGAGAAACAAGAACATCTACTACTTAAACAACGAAAACAAGATAAAAGCGAGGAGCATGAGAGCAGGAGACACAAGAACAAAGCAGTTAAAGAGCACAAAGCAGTTGTCAATGGTAAAGAACACTCTGAAGGCTCAGGGACCATGACATTCTCCTACAAAAAACTGCAGGTACCCAAAGAACTCATAAAGAAAACAAAAAAACTTGTTGAAACAACAACTGGGCTCCACAATACCTTCATCCAGTTCATCCAGCAGGCAGAGGAGGATCATGGAGATAAGTCCATCAGGTATCGGCATTTGAAAGCCTTTAAGGCCGTACTTGCTGATTTAAAACAGGCACACAGTGCTTTGGAGGCAGCTTTGGAACCTGAATTTAAAAACATGGAGTTGCAGAATGGCAATGAAGGACAGCATGTTGTGAAAAACAACAGTAATGTTACCACTGATGTAGAGAACGACCACATGGATAATGTGGTGGATGCAGTTCAGAAGCCTGATGTCGAGGAAGAGGCTGATATAGATGAAGAGGCAGACGTAGCGGAGGGTGCCAACGTTGCTGACATGGCAGAGGATGGCGACGTAGCTGAGAATGCTGGCATGGCAGATGATGGCGACATAGCTGAGAATGCTGGCATGGCAGATGATGGCGACATAGTGGAGGCTGACGTAGAGGAGGAGGATGACGTAGCAGAGGAGTCAGGACTTAAAGAGCAGGAGGAGGACAATAATCAAATTTCAAATACAAATGAAATGAAAGACAGCCAAACAGAAACTAATGTGACCAAAAAGACAATTAAAACTGAAGCATGTGATGATGGGCTTATGTCAACTGGTGAAATGTCCCTAGATCACGACATTATGTCCGTGCCTCCATCAGTACCTGAGGAGCTTTTTCAGATGGTGGAAAGTCTTGCAGATTCCACCATGCTCTCACAGACTGGCACGGACGTGGTCACAGACGTTGATGCAAAGTCAAATGGAAACTCAACAGATGCTCAACCCGCCCAGCCCAAGGTAAAGAACCTCATTGTCAAACTGACTCCTGTGCCAGTTGTGACGACACGTGGGTCCAGGTCCTCAAGGTCACTAAAAAGAGAAAAAGACAGTGACCCACAGAAAAAGTGTGAGGAAAATTCAGAGGAGGAAGACAATCCTGCTGATGCAGTGGATGGGGCTGAGAGCCCGCCATCCAGTCGTCGCTCTAGCCGACTGAAAACCACTCCCCTGAGGAAGCAGTCTGAGAATAAGGACAAGAAAGAGTCCTCTGAGTCGGAGTCCGAGGGAGATCAAAACAGCAAGGCTAAATCCTCCAAGAAATCCGGAAGCACCAAAAAAGAGGATGGGGAGGAAACCAATGATTCAGCGATAAAGACGGTGAAAAAAAGCAACAGTGACTCTGACTCAGACGAAATTCCCAACGTACTGCTTGAGAAAGCTGCAGCGGGCCGCAGCTCAGACGACGAACAGGGAAGCACAAGTGCAAAAAAGTGTTTATTCAAACTAAACAACACATCCACAACGGATACAGACAAAGCATCCAAACGCAAAAGGAAGTCTGAAAGTTCGGATTCAGACTTGGAGAAAAAAAGTAGAAAGACCTCCAAGAAGAAGAAACAAAAGGGCTCAGACTCCAGCAACTCCGACTCTGATCAGGAAAAGGAGACAAAGAGTAAAGGGGCCACAGCAAAGAGGAGATCTAGCCGTGTGAAAAAACAAGATGAAACAAAAGAGGACGACAGAAACTCACCTGAGAGGAAAGCAGCGAAAAGGAAAAGGTCTTACGAAAAGAAGCGCAAGGGACTTAGCCCCAAAGCATCCTCTAAGCTGCAGTCCTCCTCCAGTGACGATGAGGATGAGGAGGAGCAACAAGCTGAAGGTGACTCTGGAGAGGACAGCGATGACCAGAAAATCAAGCCCATTGTGGAGGATAGCATCATGGGAGGTGGTGGCCCTTTTCACCAGTCCTCAGGTAATTTGGTTGGAAACAGAGGAGTGCACAGTGGCACTCTGCTCAAAGTGCATGAACTGTAGGAAAGTTCAGGTCTGAAAACTGTCGGAACAGTCAATATATAGTTGGAGTCAATAGGCGCATAGCTTAGCTTAGCATAAAGCTCTTCTCACTGTCCAAACGTAACATAACATCTGCTGAGAACTGGCAAAGCGCACTGATGAACTTCTTGTTTTATTTGTTGCTGCAAAAACAATGTGTAATAGTATGTTTAAGTGCTACCTGGCAAGAAAGAAAATTGTTTTCTATATATTAGATTATTCTTTCAGTGACTTGCATGTTATCTGGTAACATTGTGTGTGCTGTTTTATCATGCAGGAGATGAAGAGGACAATAAAGAGAAAGTCTCTCAGGTTTGTGAAGATGATGACGACGACGATCCTGAAAACAGGTACTTGGAATCAATCACAAGTTATGTCAACATCATTTAAGGCCCATAATAAAAGGCGTTTCTGATTATGTTGTTGCTGTGGGTAGAGCTGTTTAACCCAACATATTAGCTAGGCTGACGGCATGCTGCAATACTTGACTCACAAATGCCAATTTGAAGGCTTACAGACTGTTACTAAAGAGTGTTTTTTTTTAAATTTTATTTCAATTCTTCATAGCATTTCCTTAGGGTGGCATTTTTCTCTTGTTTATCTCTCTGAGCCTGTATATTTGCCCATAGCAATGTCAGAGTGTCACAATATTTTTATTGGCTGCCTGAGTTTCCATCAGTTTTTCATTTACAAGCTCCACAGAGAAACTGCTCTGTCACTCCTGTAACATTCCAGCTGTTTCTGTCATTATCCATACAATTACTTGGTCATATGAATTAAGGAAAAAAAGTTCCTCTTTGTGAAATTAACCTTGACTTTTCTTTTGTTATCATTAGTATTCATTTTTATTTGTGGTTAATGTGGACTATTTAATCCGTTTGTGTGTCTTGTTTTTCTTTTCTCTTTAAGGATTGCAAAGAAAATGCTTCTTGCCCAAATAAAATCCAACTACTCTTCTGGAGCAGAGAGCTCCTCTGATAATGAAGGAGCTGACGAGGATGAAAAGTCCTCCAAGAAAGTCAAAAAAGAGGATGATGATGAAGATGAAGCGCAGCAAGGTAGCTTACATGTGCCAGATATACCTAGTTTCTTTCAAGTAAATCTCTTTTTTTGTTTCGTCTCAAACTATTTGTACATTTCTTTTAAGATGAGGACTCTGAAGTCTCTAGCTCTGATGTTGAAGTGAAGAAGCGAGGCAGACGCCACAAACTGCTTCGTCACAAACTCTCCCTCAGTGAGGGTGAATCTGGAGAGGAGCAAGCTGCGACTAAAGAGAAGAAGAACAAGGGGGGCAGGAAGAAGAAAGGTTTGTGTTGAAATGATACTTTGCTCTGCGTGTCCTATCAAAACAACTTGAATGCAAGAATTCTGATGCAGGAAAGTGACTTTTGTTTCTTTCTTTTATTTGACTGTCTGCCAGTGGACAGCGATGACTCTTCAGACTCTGACTTTGAAAAGTCAGAATCCAGTCCGGAGTCAGGAATAAGCGAGGAGTTGAGTGAATCAGAAGAGGATGGAAAGCGTCGAAAGACAAGGTGGGAAGAGAGAACTTCAACTTCTCCATAGTAATTTATTTCTGCCACTGGATCTGGATTGATCCCCTGCTGCTGTTGCTTAGATGGATTCTGTTTTTGTTTTTTCAGATCCTCAAAGAAAAAGGACGAGGAGAAACAGAGAAGTTACAAGCAGAAGAAGAAGCGACGCAGGATCAAAGTTCAGGATTCCTCTTCTAGCAATGAGAAGGTGTTTAAAATGCAGAGAACTTGGCCGTAGCCTCAAAGTTGTTTTATCTTCTGTGACGGGATATGCCAGGTAGAGGAGATGGACCCACATAACGTTTACTAGTCAAGTCATGCATGGCACATAAAATGTTATTTGAACTTACCCCTGGAGTGTGTTGTGAGGATTATTGAGGGCACACATTAATCATGGGGTTGCTGGGGCTGCTGATCATAGGAAGTGAAGTTTTTTTTCCCCTAAGGGCTCAAGATCAGAGGGCTCAACTTAATGTTCATTTCCACAGAGTGGAGAGGAAGGTGAGGGCGGCGAAGATGGAGACGAGGACCGCAAAGGACGCAAGAAGATCCGCAAAATCCTGAAGGACGACAAGCTGCGGACGGAGACGAGAGACGCACTGAAAGAAGAGGAGGAAAGGAGGAAGCGCATAGCTGAGAGAGAGGCACTCAGGAAGAAACTGCGAGAGGTAAAAAGTGAAATGTTTTGTTCTGAGACCTGTGCATGTCCGGTGAAATGTCCAATACCTCACTCATGACTATGATACAATTTGAGAATTTTTCCCAGTTGTAAGTGGAGGCAATGACTCCCGGAGCTGCACAGTATCATGTAGATACTAAAGCAATTAATGGATGAAGGTGGACGAGTCCTAACCACTGCAAGTTAGACTGAGTCAAAGCTTGAATTAACTAGTTAGACTGCTTGACATGCTGTGTGCACAAAATAAATTAATTATTTTAACCCTATCAGTCAAACATTTTTAGCCCGAAGGGACAATACAGTCAGTGGTGCAATGTTACTAAGTGGATTTAGTCAGATACTTGAAGTATAATTACAGGTTTATGTACTTTATTGTAGTTTTCACTGTAATAAATCTAGCTACAAGCCTTTTTTTTACTTTCAGGTCAATATTTAACATAACTTCCTACATAAGTGCATCAATACAAATAACATATTTAGAATATATATAACAATCTGAGTGGGGCCATTCTGCATGAAAAATACTTTCAATTACTACTATTCTTTTGGATTTATAATTTGATGCTGTACTTTTAATTAATACATTTTAAGTGCAGAACTTTAAATTTGTGTAGTAATTTTTTTGTGTCTTTTTTTAGTATTTTTATTAAGTAGGTGGTTTGAATACTTTTCCCACAACGAATTATAGTACTTAAATTGAACAATCGGTTTAACTAAAAATATAGCAAAGCCCTTTGTCACATGAATATCTGATGTTGTCCTGTTGCATCAGTGGAAAACACTATCAGACAATGGTTAAAAAGATGTAAGATACTTTTTATTTATAATTTGTTTGACTCTTCTATGTCTATCTCTGATCTTTCTTTAGACAATCGTGGTGGAGGAATCTTCGCAGGTGGCCTGTCCCATCACCACCAAGCTGGTGCTGGATGAGGATGAAGAGACCAAGGAGCCGCTGGTGCAGGTGCACAGGAACCTTGTCACAAAGCTCAAACCTCACCAGGTTGATGGTAGGGACACAGTCAATTCCATCACAAAAAACAACCAAATGCCTTCATATGAAACAAGATACTCTGTACAATTGTTGTTTTTATTTTTTTGTTTCAGGGGTGCAGTTCATGTGGGACTGTACCTGTGAATCTGTGAGGAAGATAGAGAAATCAGCTGGCTCCGGCTGCATCCTTGCTCATTGTATGGGTCTGGGGAAAACCCTGCAGGTATGGAGGAAAGAGCAGCATGTCTGTCTCGGCTCAACATTACACTAAAGTGCAATATGGAAAAACAGCAAAACACACATTGAAATTGTGTTGGACACATTTTAAATGTAGTTCCGTTTTTGTCCTGTAGGTGGTGACATTACTTCACACTCTGCTGCTTTGTGAGAAGCTCGAATTCTCCACAGCTCTGGTGGTTTGTCCCCTCAACACTGTCCTTAATTGGCTCAACGAGTTTGAGAAGTGGCAAGAAGGAATGAAAGATGATGAGAGTATAGAGGTAATCTTCCTTTTCTAGCCTTTTCAGTAGATCTTAATCAACAGTGGTGATGTGTCTTATTCATGCAGTTGGCACACTCTTGGCTTATGGCCTTTAATGTCTTGTGTTTACCAGGTCACTGAGCTGGCCACAGTAAAGAGGCCACAAGAGCGAGCATACGCCCTCCAGCAATGGCAAGACATGGGTGGTGTAATGATCATAGGCTACGAGATGTACCGGAACCTGACACAGGGCAGGAACATCAAGAGCAAGAAGCTCAAAGAGACCTTTCAGAAGACTTTGGTGGATCCAGGTACACTGCTGTGTAATACCTCACATTTTACTCACTCTAAGTCCTGCACCTCAATGCAAACTGCACAATCCTGACTGTAATGGGGATGACTGTGTTTTGTGCAGTATGACACAGTTATAGAGCATTAAATCTCCATATGCTTTACATATTGAGCCCTTTAAGCTTTTACAACCTGTCTCCTCTCTGCCCTCTATAAACAACCACATGACTATTGGTTTTCACCTGAGTCATTCATGGCTTCAATAATGTGCTGTGGAAACTTTGCTGAAATACTAAATGGGACATGTAAATTAAAGTGACATTTATGAAATACCACTATTTTAAACGGTGAAAGTGTTAATCACACAGTGTTCATTTCAGAACAATTGAAATTAATAAATTCTAACCTTGAGCTTTTTCTGTATCTTACAGTTTCTTACCAAGAAACAAATTTTTTGCCTTTTTTAAGAAATATACAGGTGCAGGGTTCAGAGGGATGAACAGCTAATGAAAGTAAATATAAAAAATCACCCCTTTATTTGAGACCTTTTTGTAATATCACTATGAAAATTATTTATTTATTTAAATGGGAGACAAACATTCACTCTTGTTGCCATTAAGAAATGATACTTCGTATCTGATTTAGTCTGAACAATCTCTGTTTGCTTAGTTAATGCAAGCTTGAATCAATCCACAATTACGTTTATTACGGCTCCTTGCTTGTCAGTTAAGCGTATAAAGTGCTGGTTTTGCTAGTAGAGAAGATGAAGGACAGCTGTAAAACTTTTTCAAGTGATGCTTCATTAAAGCTTGACCGGTCAATGTTCAAAAGCATTTTGTTAAATTTTTATTGCAAATTCGCAGCTGGCAGCCATTATACATTCATGTGGCATTGGTGAAATTAGTCTCCAGTTTATGTGTTTGCATCTGCTTGAGCTTGGTAGTAGTAATGACTTTGATATTGGTGTTGTGCATTTGTGTCTGCTCAGGAGTGTGAGCTGTTCAGGCTATTAACAGAAATTGGCCACGTTCAAATGATATCCCTGTGTTGTTTCACCAGTTGCCAGCTCATAATGAGCACTTATCTTTTAAAAAACAAACACCCTCCAGCTGTTCTCCCACCTGTGATGAGCTTTTCCTTTTTTTCCCTTTACTTTCTCCAGGTCCAGACTTGGTGATCTGCGATGAAGGTCACATCCTGAAGAACGAGGCGTCCGCTGTGTCCAAAGCGATGAACTCTATCAGGACGAGAAGGAGGGTTGTGCTGACTGGAACGCCTCTGCAAAACAACCTTATTGAATGTGAGACTGCCATGGTTGTACACATGACGTCAGAGCAAGACTTTTGGTATTTGTCGATGTATGTCAAACCTGTGATCCTTGTCTCCATACCAGACCACTGCATGGTGAACTTTATCAAGGAAAACCTGCTTGGCTCAATTAAGGAGTTCAGGAACCGCTTCATTAACCCCATTCAGAATGGTCAGTGTGCCGACTCTACACTACATGATGTCCGAATCATGAAGAAGAGGGCTCACATCCTCTATGAGATGCTGGCTGGCTGTGTCCAGGTAAAAACAAAACCGACCTTTGCTGCCTTTTAGCTGCTTCTCTCTGCCTCCTTAAAGTAATGATTTTGTTGTGCTTCCCACAGAGGAAAGATTACACAGCGCTCACTAAGTTCCTGCCACCCAAACATGAGTACGTGTTGTCAGTCAGAGTGACTCCAATCCAGTGTAAACTCTACAGATACTACCTGGAGCACTTCACAGGTGAGAATCGTCCTCCAATGAACAGGGTGATGAGAGTGGCACTGCCACTTGCCTTCCCGCTAAAAAGTTATCTTGATTTCTTTGTTTCTTTTTTGGGGTGTCAGGAGCAGCAGAGACTCCAGGGGCTGCTAGCAGGACTTTTTACTGTGTCAGGTCCGATTGTCCAGACAGGGACTTAGCCTAGTCTTAGACTAGGGCAAAATTCAATGAGTATTCCTCTGGAAAAACATGCGTAGCCTGGGACTAGGCTAAATCCTTCTGCAGGAGTCTTGTTTCCCTTTAAAGTGCCCTCTTGCCTTGACGTCTTTGACTCAGACGAGGTTTTAGATAAATGGAAGGCCTTTCTGGTCTCTCACTTGTTCGTGCTGCATTGTTAAGTCGTTTAGTGGACTTTCCCCTCAGAATGTGGCCCAGGACATGTGTGTATGTGTGTGTAAGAGTGGCAGCTGGCAGAGTGCCGCAGGCAGGGTTTAAGCCCAGTTTCCCACGTCTCCCTAATGAAGAGCTCTGGGAGAGAGGGAACAGAGGGTGGGGGGTAAAAGGGGGGAATGTGGGGGCATAAAGGAAAGGGAAAGAAATTAAGAGTGAGGAGGGGCCAGAGGTTTTACACCAAAAGCGAAAACAAAGAACAGGAGAGCCGGTGTGTAAGAAGAGGAGTGATGGGGGGTAGGTGCTGGTGGTATGTGCTGAGGCTCATTATGCCGGTTTGTCCACAGGGCACAGTGCCGTAATGGTGGCTGTGGCCATGGACCTCCACAGTCGTGTTTTTGGACCCAAGACCACCAGCCAGAAACGCAGGAGGGTGGTGGCTGTGAATTAAGGCTGCAACGGTTTGGGTATTGGTACTAAACCATCCCAGTGTAGTTGTCATAGTCCAGTGCTAGAGACCGCACGCAGTATATGTTATGTAAATTGATTCACAAGCACAAGCTCTGCCCAGAAACTTTTCGCTGTATACAAATATTAGCCAATGAGGTTGATGCAACAATGGGATTACCATGCAAGATGTTCACACTGGAATTAAAATGCCGGGGCTAGATGACCCGCCTTTGGGTTTCGTTCAGCTACAACACCAACAGAAGGCGAGTAAGACGAAGGTGATGTGTCTGCGTTGCTACCTTTGTACTGGGTGTGAATGATGACACATGACAACACACATTCAGCATCATCACCCAGACCAGGATGATAAATGTCTTGATGGTTTAAATGTTTAAATATAGCTATGGTAGAACCATTTGTATCCATTCTCAAAATACATATTATTCTTTGTATTTTGGTATTTTCAGTTTGATGGCATTAGAGATGCTCAATTTTGAAGCCTATTGTAACCCTCTAAAGAATAGCTGTCACTTTGTACTTGTAAATTGTTTTTGTGCAAATCATGACTTATTCCAGTTTGTTCACATTCAGATAGTTAGTGCCAGAGATCAGTGGTGGAGTTTTGTTGCACTGCATATTCCACATTTGTCTGTATGTATGAAGAGATTGAGTGCACACTGTCAAGATCATAATGCAACTGCACATCCATCTCTGCCTCACACTCTTTTCCCTTATGTGCAGGTGTGGGGAATGCAATGGAGGGGGGCCGAGGCCGCGCTGGGACCAAACTCTTCCAGGATTTCCAGATGCTCAGCAGAATCTGGACCCATCCCTGGTGCCTTCAGCTGGACTACATCAGTAAAGAAAACAGGGTAGGGCTGGGGAAGACGAGACTAAACTGCACTAAACACTTACTCAAAAACTTGAAATACATCAGTGCAAATCATGCACTGCAGGAAAATAATAGAAACATAGCGCTGATAGGCAATGCACCAGTAGAGAACAACACACATATTGCCACTGCGGCAAAATTTATCCCCCATTGCATCATTTTGCTACCCAAGATTAAGCTTCCAGTGTTTGGTTGACCTTTATCAACTCTTAGACTCACGCAAGTGCACTCTCTCACAGGGCTTCTTTGACGAAGACAGTATGGACGAGTTCATCGCTTCAGAAACAGAAGAATCCTCCATGAGTATGACATCCGAGGATGAGAAAAAGAAAAAGTAAAATATGCTTTTACCTCCATTTCACCTTCTTGTATAGTCATGCAGAGATGACCCAATTTAACTGCCCCTCTCTCTTGCATCTGTTACTCTCGCTGACCCTGTCTCCACCATTCCTCCTTACTAATAGGAAAAAGAAGCAAGGGAAGGGAAAAAAGAAAGGATCTGATGACTCGGACAGTGATGACGTGGAGGTCATCAAGGAGTGGAACACCAGCTCTCGGGGCAGAAACGGAGAGGGCCGAAACAGACCAGAGCCTGTAGAAGAGCGTACGTTTTTTCACACATGTGGGAACATTATGGGCAGTCAGCAGGGTAATGCATGTATAGGAATATCTTGGATGCCAGTAACTTATTTATACTGATGAATCACTTTGAATTGAAGATATTGAGCATATTATAGCATAAATATGAGCATATTTTTATTTATTTACAGACATCTGATGCTTCATTTCGCAAGGAAGTCATTATTACTCTTTACTTTTTGTTTCTATGGCTGGTAAAAGATGATCCAGTCAATTGTAAAGCAGTTTTGTTCTGTCTCACTTAAAAATAGACATCTTCCTATTTTTACACCCACAATTTAATTTAATATGGCAACATAAATAAGCCAAAAAGTCGAGACAAAATTAGACTGCAACCATTGGTTGAATAATAATTATTACATCATCACCCACTGCAGATGTAAGGATCATGTAATAGCTCTGTACTGTGAGCTCGATGTCTTCATAAATGCTTGTTGTTGGGAGACTTTACCGGCGGCATTAAGACTAATCTGTAACTTTGCGTATCACAAACAGCACGGCCCGCTAGCTCCGCTCCAGGGAGTCCCACTCCTGACTGGCACAAGGAGTTTGTAACTGAGCCTGATGCTGAGATCCTGGAACACTCTGGAAAGATGGTGCTTCTCTTTGAGATCCTACGCATGGCAGAGGAAGTAGATGAAAAAGTGTGAGTGTGCCTGCTCCCCATTTGCAAATAAATGTTTTTTATGGTAACACTGTTGGTTTGCAGTGCTACTGGAGAGTGGTTGCGATAATCATAAGGTGACCTACGGCTCAGGTGAAGTGACGCTGGCGTATCTTCTATCCTCAGGTTGGTGTTCAGTCAGTCTCTCATCTCTCTGGACCTGATTGAGGATTTCCTGGAGCTGGCCTGCAGAGCTAAAGATGAAGAAAAAATCTCTCCTTACAAAGGTAAATGTAGTCATCTTTAGTGTAATGTTACTCCAGGTCACCTTTTACAATTGCAACACTAAATCTAAAGATCTGTTTCCCAAACTCTCAAACTTGTGCAGTATACTCCAAACATGTTTTTTTTTCTTTTGCTAAAATAATCAAATTCACTTCTGTTTGATGCTTGCACATGCATACTACTCATCTGAACTTAGAGATTCCAAAAAATGCATGCATTTTGGGAGCATAGGACTAGATAAATGAGCCCTAGATTTTACTGCACCAGGTGTGTGAGAATTTGTAAAGTGATCTTTTGATATACTTTTGCTGCTGTTAAACCTGACCCACATTTACTCGAATTCAACAAGGACTTTATACTTTTTTGGATACTTTGTTCACCATGGAAAAATGCAAGAAAAAACAAACTTTTCATCAACTATTCAAGGTGACAGGGTGATTAATGGATACACATATGAGTATTTTAAGGGTGAAGTATTCCTATAACCTTATTTCACTAAATGATTCTACAGTTGCCTATTAATAGCTTCCCTCTTCATGTTATGATTTGAAAGGCTGCTTTTGGTTTCATGATGTGCTAAAATCACAGAGTAATGTTTAATATCATAAGCCAGCTACTGGCTTATGGAGCTTGAAGAGCCCAGTTGTCGGTCTCATGGTTCATTTTTGTGGTTTTACACTGTCGTCTTTGAACTGACTAAACTGTCTGTGAGATATAAAAAGTTTTAATATAAGCTTTTGAGAAGGCTAAAGTGTTTTCATTTGTAGATGCAGGTTTCACACTTGTTAGACAGCCTGCATGCAACATGTATTCTTGTACACGCTGGTGTACTATCCTTAAACACACACACACACACACACACACACACACACACACACACACAGCGCCGCTGGTGTAAGGTCATGTTCCTAATTAAACTTCAGCAGCTGTTTTTACTTTCATTTTGAAAATGATTAGACCTTGACTTTTTATTCCACAAAAAAATGTTTGCTCAAGGGTTTGTAATTTGTAATGAAAAGATCACAGTGCTGTAATTGGAAACATACTCAAATGTTGGTTATGAAGGCTGGTAGGGGGTTGGCCATGTTGAAGGCTAAACACGCCTGGCCTCTAACCAACGCAACCATCTATTTGCTGTCTGCGAATACCCAAACTAAGTTCTTCTGACAAGGAAAAGGCCAAGTTGATGGAGGCATGTGTACATAGTGATTTTATTGCCATGGCAGATTTCCTAACCATTAAATGTCTCTGAAGGTGATGGCAAGTGGTTCAGGAACATTGACTACTATCGCCTGGACGGGTCCACCAACGCCACCACCAGGAAGAAATGGGCTGAAGAATTTAATGACACCAGTAACACAAGGTAATATTTTAATTTGACAACACTTAACAACAGACCAAATTTCCAAACACTTAAAGTTTCACTGAAGCTTAAAATGTACATGTCTCCATAGTGTATTTAAAAGCACTAACTGCCCCCTCTCTTCCCCACTCTGTTTCTTAGAGGCCGTTTGTTCCTTATTTCCACACGAGCTGGCTCTCTTGGCATCAACCTGGTGGCAGCAAACAGGGTCATCATCTTTGACGCCTCCTGGAACCCCTCGTACGACGTCCAGAGTATCTTTAGGGTCTACCGCTTTGGTCAAATTAAGACTGTCTATGTATACAGATTCCTGGCCCAGGTGAGCTTTTTTGGCACTTTCTGTAATTTTGGCTATAGAAATAATCACCCATTTTGGGGTCAATGGTCATGCTCCCCAAGATGAACATTGTTTTACAGTTAGATGTTTCATTATGGTAGACTTAGCGGTTGGAACTATGAGAAACGGTGTTGTTGTGCAAACAATGCAATCAGACTTGTTGGCTGTATATATATATATGAATGACGATGACAGATTCAATAAGTTAAAGTGTTATCAATGAACAGAGACAAAACACCCCTGGATAAACCTACAACCAGCAACAAAACAGGAGCTCCAACCCAATAGTCTGAAGCCTGTGGCATAGTGCTGGGTGGCACATGTAAATTGTGGTGATGCTTGGTCTATTTTCAAGCAGAACTACATGGCGCTGCCTAGTTTTACAATTTGATCTTAGTTTCCGGTTCATGTTAGTCAGTCCGTCATCTCAAAAAAACCCAGTTTATAACAGATGAATGGTGGTGAATGGCTGGCTTCCAGCTTCTGCTGATAAAACATGTGAATGGCAAATTTGAATGCAACAAGCTCTGGGCAAAGGATGCTATAAGACTGGCTGCCAGAGCCACAAGCACCCTTAGCCTCTGCCAGTGCACGGCCATGGAGGAAATGTTCTCGGCCCACAAAGGGGATCCTTTCCTCTCCAAGCAGCCGTTTCTTAACTTCTGAGTGAAATACCTCCAGGCACACTGCATGGACCCCACCTGTTGAGGAGTGTAAAAATATTTTGAGTTCATTATGAAACCGTGGTGGACCTACCTAGACTGTAGGTAATTAATCATGGAAAATGAGAACCGTGTGAGTCCTTTTGTATCGGGTGGCACATGGCATGTTTGAGTTCATTTACCTTACATGACGTTGCACATCCTGCCTCGTGACTGCTGTACATGGGTTCATTGCAGTGAAGTAATGTACATCATTGCTACTTATTCTACATTTGATTAATTTCTTCTTTTTCCAGGGTACAATGGAGGAGAAGATTTATGACCGGCAGGTAACCAAACAGTCCCTGTCATTCCGGGTGGTGGACCAGCAGCAGATTGAGAGGCACTTTACAACCAATGAGCTGGCAGAGCTCTATACCTTCGACCCAGACCTGCTGGATGATCCCTCAGAGAAGAAGAGCAAGAAAGCCACACCCTTGCTTCCTAAGGTAAACATGCACTAATGTATGCCATGTATCCACACAGATTGTTCACATACGCTTCTTTAATGGACAAAGCAAGTTTGCATAAATTACATTTAGATAAATCCTTTGTCTTATTTGGCTTTGACGAACCATTTACTTCAGATTTCATGGTTTTTATTTAGACTTATCCCCAGAGGAAATGTAGCAAATCGGGCTGTAACCTATTAACAGTAGTAAAAAAGTATTTTTTCCTTCAACAAACATGGCACAGGATGCCAGTTTAAATGCCAAGCTTGTTTTTCCAAACTTGTACCAAGTAGTATGTTCTTCCTTTTGAAGTTTAGCACTTAAGTGATAAACTGTTATTTAGACCCAATGCCAGCTTGTATCCTGCTTGGCCTTTCTGGGATCTTTCTATTTCTTCTTGTTTCCTTTCATAATCATGCGCTTGCCTTTTCTCCTGTTAATGCAGGTGCTGTGTCACTATTTAGGACCCCTGCAGTTTAATAAGAACACACAGCCCTTACATGGGCTATCCAACCCCGCACAGCTGCACAGATTTGTGTGTTTACTGCTATTTACTAAATAGTCTTCTCATTGCAACACTGCTTCTGCCCCGCTATAAACCTACACTCCTCTTTTTTCATTAATTCCTTGCTGTCTTTTACCTCTCTGTTGATCTTTGAATCACTCCCATCCTTTCCCACTCCTTCCTTTTCTGCAGGTTTATTCAGATCACCCTAAGTGGTTTTACCTCCTTGTTTTGGTTTGACCTTGGTAACTCTGCTGAAATCTGTAAACAAAATGGATAAAAGAAACACTATATCCAACTTGCTTGCTGTTTCACTGGACTCTCAGGAGGCCTTTCAGTGCACCTTAATGGAAAATCTGTTTTCCATTTACACTGTCAAAAGATCTTTATCCCTATTCCCTTCATGGGTATTAACAGGTAGGAGCACTGCATGAATCCACTCAGCCGGCAGCTGATATCATTGCTCTCACCTTCCATATTCCTCTAAACCAGGAGCAGCCTTCTCACAGTGCAGCAGAGCACAGTTGGAGATTTGAAGAGGAAAGATGTGTTCATTGAGCCGCGGCCTGTTAGATGTGTATGATCTTTAATGAGCCCAGTGACATTTATGTGACACAGTATTAAAGACGGAGAGGCTGACAAGCTCTTTAACAAGCTGACCTGTTTTGGCCAGGGGGTTAACTATGATGTGGCAGCAGTACTGCAGTATTATGGAAGGAATTTGCCGTCTGGAATGATGTGAAGATGAGTCAGACGCCCTTCATCACTTTCAGCCAACAACGCTCCGCTCAGAAGGGAAGAATGATTCGAGCCATGGCAGAGGGAGTGTTGTACTTCTCATAAACTCACACTGGGAAGTGCTGATTTTCAAATTAGTCAAAAACTGGGGTCACAAAGGCCACAGGGGCAATGCTGTATTTGTAACTAAGAAATTGATTTGGACTTTTTTTTCATTCTCATCTTTTGCTTGTGGGAAGTGTTACAGTATGGAAAAACCTGCTACTTTCACTATCTTTAACTGTCTTTTCTCCTGTTCAGTTCCCTTTTTTTGCTACCTGCCTGTATCCTGCAATTATTATTTCTCCACTGCCCTAAACTCTTGTCCAACCTGTATCTGTTCCCCCTTATTTTTTCAAATTTCCTCACTCTCTTCTGTAGCTACCATTTCCTCCTACCCTCTTGTATTTTCCCCGCCATCTTTGTGACCATCTGTTGGCCTAACTCACCACTCTGCCTCCAAATGTTCAAAGCGAGCTCTGTAAACTTGTTTTTCTTTTTCTCCCTCTGGCCTACCCTGCATGATGAAGGGTCATTATTTAAACCCCCCTCTTAAAGATGTCTCTGCACTCTTCAGAGAAACTTAATTGGAGACAAAGGAAGCGGGAGCGCTTCCTCCTAATGACAAAGAAGGTCCTCACAGCCCAGACATGAGATTTTGACTCCCCACCCATCCCAAACACACTCACCTATTTCCTGTCCATGAGGCTTGTCTTCTCCATCCAACATGTGACCACTTGTATAAAAATTGTCCACAACTCCTCATTTTACATCTTCGCAGTGTTCTCTGAAAATGTTGCTGCATTGTGGACTGTCCGTCAGGCTGGCAGGCTGTGGGCGGACCTCACTGTATGTGCTCTCCGCAGGTGATGGCTGCAGTGGTCATTAGGCTCTGTCAGGTACACTGAAAGGCTGTGGGGAGGCTGCACTGGAACCACAGCATAGACAGGAGCAGGCTGGAGCAATAAGCCCAACCATGCTTGTCTCATTAGGGGTAGGAAATCACTTCGACCTTAAAGGAAAATCTGCCCCCTGAAAACTCTAAGCATAATATATCACCAGTCAGTGATGTTCTGTGGAAATTTAGCATTGAAAGGTTTGTAAATTAGTCTTCTGATGTACCCACCCTCATCTTGCCAAGTCTATATCGACTCCGGTAAGTGGTTTCTTCTATGTCCCAGAATGCTTTTTGCCAGCTTTCAAAAAACATGCCTGAGCTTGTTGCATTGCAGGTGTAGAGAGCACTAATGATAGTAACAGCAAGAGGCTGTGTTGCAGTTTGAGGAAAAAGCGAGCGCCCTGGCCCCTCATTTGCTGTTTTCTGGTCTGTTAAGACTTCCTGTCTGTGGAGATGTCACTCTACACATTAATACCCATGTTCCCCTAATATATAATACAGAATAAAATATAAGAATAAATTTGAGAAACCCAACATCAAAGAACCCCTTCTTTTCTATCACAACCTGGCCCTTCTTCCGTAGAACACTCCATGAGAAACTGCCGAGCCTGGCAACTATACGCCCGGTCAGTCAGCGGCCAGTGGAGAACAGCTCTTTACATTGAATATGACCTGAGCAACATCTCGCCACCTCTCCACTCCCACACTTAGTTATCTCCAAGTAGTTCACAACCTGCTTCACACATACGTTCAATTCAAAAACTAATTTCCATTCTCCCAGTACAGTTGCTCTAAATGACTCCTTGTGACTCCCTGCTGACCTGCCTATCCAGCTCCAGCTCCAGCTGGCTGGTCCTCGTAGCGAGCCCTTGTGGAAATACACCCACATACGGCTGCTAGCTGAGGCTTGTTTTTATAGGAATGTGGTATGTTTATTGTCTTTGTTTAGCCCTTTGTGACATGCATGATTTTGTTTCTTTGTTAATTGACTGACAGCTAGAAAACCTTCTGACTTGTGCAAAAGCCCTGGAGGGTGTAAAGACAACGTTGTCTTGAGGGCAGTGGTGGCCTTCTGATGTCAGGCACGGCGCCTGTAGTTCATTGCCTTTCTGCTGAGAAAATGTTTAGAACAGACCAGTAGGGTTATGTGTATCATTTGTGTGCAGCTGGGGGAGAAAGAGTTTTGACTGGCTATGTTTAGGTATTACAAATATCTCAGCCACTCACATTCCTGCTGTCGGGATCCTGTCTTGGCCCCCCTCTGTTTCTATGCTTAATGCACCTGTGTGTCAAAAGTAGTTCCTGGCAGAGAAAGCCACTTTGAATACATTAACAAACCGAACAGTTTGACTAACTTGTTTCTATTGTCTAAAACATTGTCACTTTCAGTCTAATCTCCTTCATTTATTTCTGTTTATATTTCCCATGTCCTTCTGAGACCCAGATAATGCAATTTAAGATGTAGACTATGTGACAAAGATTTGGTGCTAATCTTAAGCACTTTTTTATCACTTGATGTGGATAAAAGTGATTTGAGATCCTTCCAAAACCCTACATTTTTACACGAACAAGAACTCTATAGAAGAATTAATGCTATGCTTTGGTATGTTAAACTTGGATATTTGGAGATTTGTTTATCTGTGGATGGTTAAGGTCTTCAGATTTCACATGATGCCAGTTCTATAAAAGTGTTGAGACTGAGGCGGTTAAAGCTTCTGAAAGACAAACTTTTTTGTTGTTTTTTTTTTACGTGGAATCCATTCCAAAGTATGTTTCCCTTCTGATTTTTCCAATATCCCACTTTCATTATCCGGCGCACTTAATTCCTCCTATGTAGTCTTTTCATGTAAACTAGAGGTTAATTGTGGTGGCAATGACAGAAATAAAATAAAACCCGGACTGTACAAGCATGGTTATAGCAGTCTCTACACTATAAGCAACCGTTTAGGTGCAGGAAATTGGGTTAACATGGTTGAGTATGTTCTCAGCTCGAGAAAATATCTTATAACACGGCCAAAAATTCTGCCTGCCTAGAACCCAGAGCTATTAATGCAGGCGGGTGTTTTGTTGCATCAGACCTTTTCCAGTTAAGCGTCACCTAAAGTCTATTGGTAAAGTATGCGTTGGTGCCTGTGCCAAGTTGTAAAGTCTACATGAGGCCCGCTTATGTCGACTCCCAAACTTTCATCTTTCTGATGTGAGAGCTGCTGAGTTTGAAAACTGCTTTACATCATTTATTGACTGCTGGCAGTTGAACCATTTTCATAATATATACATGTACAAGAATTTGGCTTACGGAGGGCATAAATTGTTACTCTTAATAGAAGGGGTTTCGTACAGTGGTAAATGTCATGCATGTTCGATGCTTTGTGTTATTAGTACACTAATTTTTACACACTTTCTTTTTGCTCTGCTTTGTGTCGCAGAGCAGCTGAAGCTGAGACTTTCAGCTTCTTGCTTGTCTAACATTGACAGCAGATTTGCAGACATTTGATGAATAAAATACTTTTTTTGCAGCCTAGAATCAAGACTGCACATTACCAGGCTCACATTGAGGCTGAAAGTCTCGAGCTCAGAAGTAGACAGCTACCTCTGTTATTACATCTGAACACACAAACACTCTCTGCAATGCCACACACCAAAATTCATTCCCAAATTTCAACTCCCAGAAATACTCGCTCTGCTCCCCATATTTTTCATTCAGAGGGGGAAAAAAATACAAGTCAAGTGGTAATTTGCCTCTTTCTGTCTGAGCATCTGCCCACCCAGCGTCTCTGACTCTCACTCCTCCCCTGCAGTAAAGTGATAGGCTTTTCTATGCAGGTCCATACGGATCACAATACCCCAGGTCAGTTTCATATAATCATTAGTGCTGGCTGGGACACACACATTGACACACTGGGATTGGAGATGGACCGGACCACCCCAGAGCCATTGCTGGTTGAGATTACTTGGGTATCCCAGAATGCACTTGGTTCAAGCGAGATCCTCTGTATTGTCATTTGGCGTACAGCTCTGCTGACACGTTACCTGATCGACAGTAAAAGTGCTCCTCTTTCAGGCATTGGAATAAAACATTTTTTATATTGTTTTCTACAGGCAAACAGAATTTCAGCTTTTTCTCCACAGTTGAAACTTCTGTGACCAAATTAACTAAAAAATAAGAAACTCGAGTCTGGCCTGTCTTTAGCAGGGCTATGGCTTTTTCAGAGGAGGTGAGCCACCGGGGTGTTTTTCACAGTATGGCTGTTCCTATTTATGCCAGCAAACAGGCGAGAAGCTGCCAGCTCTCGTTGTAGACTTGTTGGCTGAAGCTGTCACTGACTTACAAATAATCCATTTAAATCTGTTTGATTAGGAATCAAGTGCAAGCTTTGCAAAGTATTGCAGCAATGGGCAGCATTTTTTGTTTGTTTGTTCTGATTTTGTCTAAAAAAATATATCAATGAGATAATTTGCTAATTGTTTGTGACATAAATTCAATTGAAAACTGTCATATTGATAATTGATTGTATTTTCAATCTGAAACTTTCTAAATATCCAATGTATTCTGAAAATTATGGGCTCTGTTCAAATAAGTTTTGCACTTCAACCCAACATTTCAGGAAACTGGAACAAAAACTATGCTATTGCGTTCATTCGGGGAACATGTAAACACAGGATTTCCTTAAGCTTATGTAGGGCTCTCTGTCTCATGACATAATATATGTGAGCAACTGCTGGCTTCTAATCAAATAATTTCCATTTGCTATACAGACCTTTTTCAGATGAAAGGAAATAAAGTAAATTGTTTAAAAAAAATAATACCAAAAACCCATAAGATGTGCTTAGAGGGAAAATAATAATTACTAGATAGAGAAAACCCCAATCTAACCAACAAATGAGTCTGTTGAAATCCCTGAGTGTCTTCTAAGCAATCCTTGGTGCCACCTCTCACTTGTTCTTTGTCTTAGAGTAGAAAAACCAATGTGTTGTATCTATATGAGTGCCACCTCATGTGCCCCTGTTGGCATCTGCTGTGGCCTTTATTTAACCTGGTGCCCACCTGTGCTGGCAGAAGAAAACATGATGGATGCCTTTTATCGGAGTCAGGCCAACAGGCTCTTCTGTGCTTTTATGTCCTAATTAGAGAGCAAAGCAGCAGTTGAATCGCTGGCTGTGCCGCTGCTTAAAAATGTCTGGTTGTTCAGGGGTGGCCTGGTTTTGTCCTGATTGAGTGCGATGGCTGGAAAAAGCAATCATGTGTCAATGAAGAGCACAATCAGATTCAGGACCCAAGTTTTGGAGCTGGGTCAGTAGGGTTGGAAAGGGGTGAATCTTTTAGGGTAAATTTCCAGAAACATTCCATGGGAGGTTAAATATGTAATTTATCAACAAGGAGTCTTACTCTGTGAAGACATTTTCATGTGATATATCATGTTTTGTGCATGTGATGTAGAAATGCACAGTGCACGCAGGGGGCGTGGCATCATAACTTCTGCATTAAGCAGTGTGTTATGAGCATGTGATTGAGGATAGCAGAGATATTCTAGAGTATATGTATACATTCTCGTTGTTTAAGTCAAGATTATGCTGAAATATATTTTTCCCAACTATATAGTAATTCCCTTTTTAGTTGAGTAAATTCCCTCTTTATTCCTTAAATTCCGCATCAACCTTATTGATATGGGGAGTATAAATGTGTGAAACTCTTTGGACCTGTCTGCTCTGATGTGACTCAGCCACCTTATCTGTCACTCTGGAGTTGTGAGGCCTTAAAATAGGTTATTGTGTAGTGTTTGTGCAGCTCAGTTCTCCCTTTTGAGGGATCCGATTTCACCCCGTCTGGTCTGCTGTTTATTTTCTGTTTATTCAATACAGGTCTGCAATCACTGCTTAATTTCAAAGTTTGGGGTTTCTTCTTTTACTCCTTAATACCAGTGACATCTATGATTAATTTTGTTTACAACTTTACACTCATTGTCACAGTTCAAAGCGAGAAAAAAAAGCGGCGCGAGAGGAAAGCAGAGCCCCTCTGTGAATTTGGCCCGCATGGACGTTAATGATGCAACTTCTAAATGACGTTGTTTCCAGATTGCAAAGTTCCAGCTTAATGTAAAGCTAAGTCAAGACAAAGAAAAGCAAACGTGCTGCAGAGAGAGTAATTTAAACCATGTTTGTGTGAGCGGAGCCTGGTCCAGCTCTCTTAATTTTACTCAGGTATTGTTTTCAATAACAGTGTAGTCATGGAAACCAGAGCCCCCAAAAGGCCTTCATTTATTTATTTATTTATTGTGCGTGTGTGTGTGTTTTTACATGTCCTTTTAATCCTTCTCACAGGCAAATCCAAGTTTTTATTATTCTAAAATCCAAGTGTTAGAACTAAGATGAGGTTATATTTTTGTAATCAGTTACTGAGCTATTTGTGTTGTTTGCCACAGTAACAAATTCTTAATTCAGCAGCATGGGCTCGATTTTCACCTGCAGTCCTTTTCTGCATTTTTGGCTCTACTTAAAAAATAGCCAAAAAAAAGGCTTTAAATTCAAGTTTACCAACGTCTCAGGGGTTTGGTGAATTGGAGAATAGGTGCCATTGCAACAAGAAATCTTTAAAAATATTATTAAACATTTTTAAAGCCTTTAAACTATAAAATTAATGACTGAACATTGTCCATTTGGAAGATAGCCACCTGACTGGCCTAATATGAATCACTAACCCCCATATTAAACCCTTTCTATCTTTTTCTCCTCTTTGTTTCTGCAGGATCCCTTCCTGGCTGAAATGCTGCAGAACAATAAGGACCAGATCATGTGTTACCATGAACACGACTCCCTGCTGGACCACAAGGAGGAGGAAGCCCTGAGTGAGGAGGATCGCAAGGCCGCCTGGGCTGAGTATGAAGCAGAGAAAAAGGTAGGCAAGGAGAAAAATAGGAGGAAAATTAAAGGCACACACATGTAACACCTAGTATGTTTACATGATACAAACATCTAAGTTGGAATAATGTCGGAGTTCTCCAACACCATGATTAGCATTTAAATTGTAGCGTCTAGACAATGTCCAAAATGCCAGTTTCCAGCCTATCTCCACTTGTTTATTATGACGTAATAGGTCAACTGGAAAGGGGGGCGTATTAACCCACTGACACAATGCATATCGCCAACTAATATCGAGGAGGACCATTAGGCTGGTGGTCTGCTGTAAAAATCACTGAACCACTGTCCGAGAAGTGTCAGGACTACTTTAAGTACGCAGCTCCACCTGCGCTAACCCTCCGTGAGGGAATCCTCTTCTGTCGGTGTCACACTCCTCCTTTCCCCCCTTTTCCTCTTGCATGTCTCCCGTTTTCCCCTCCTCTTCCCTCTCCTTTCTTGTGGCACAAATCAATGGGCAATTAGTGGGGTTTATTTGGAGAAGTGCATGGGAAGGGAGGGGGGCATTATGTTGTAAGAGAGCAGGAGCAGGTCTCCTCTCCCCCCCTGTGTAATCCTAGATTCTAATTCACCCTAATGATTATTTTTCCAACACACTCTCCCTCCTCTGCCCTCTGTGTGCCTTAAGCAGCTTTTCCCTCAGAGCTCCTCTGCTTTTCAAGAGAACAGAGGGTTCCCAGTCACTGCAAAAAAAAAAAAAAAACAGTGGCGCGGAGGTCGAATGTTAGGATTTCAATCGTTTTCGCATCACTGCAATCTGTCATAGAGTAAAGATGCACAAGTAATAACTTTCATCCACGAGAGGCTGTTCAATATCATGCTGTATCAGTGAGCTTTGTAGGAGAAACAACTGGAACGTAACCCGGCCTCTGCTAATGTCTTCACAACTTAAGGGTTGGCCAGCGGTGGCCAGGAAAAGCTATGTGTATGAATATCAGATTTGCAACTCAGGAAATGGGAAAAACTGTGAGAACATGATCAGGCGCCCAAAACTAAACTGATCCCAGGAGCCCTCAGTCTCACTGGGATGACTTCAGCTCGGTACAGAGCTTAGTGAGAGGCTCATGCCATAAATTTTTGGTTTTGGAAATGAAGTCAGGTCTAGATTTTGTGTCCGTCTGTCTGAAGATGAATGAAGTCTGCAGAGCATCTGAGAGCGCAGCTGAAGGCCAAGAGTGGCTCCTTGTTAATAGCAAAAGTGAAGCGAGTGTGTGTGTGTGTTGTGGTTTTGTGGTTGTTTTGAGGATTTGTACTGTTTAGGCCTGCACACCTGTCTCTCTGACCAGGTCCAAAGATCCCCCACTGGCCCCCATCTTACACCCACACACACACCCACACACACACACACACACACACACACACACACACACACACACACACACACACACACACACACACACAC
>JAOWBC010001868.1:10518852-10529256 GCA_028566105.1 Hypoplectrus providencianus | reverse complement strand
CACACACACACACACACACACACACACACACACACACACACACACACACACACACACACACACACACACACCCTTACATACCGGATGGCCAGATTACAGGGCACTGGGAAAACCATCTGCAGCAGAGGTTCAATTACACACAAACATCGGCATCCTGCTGGCCTTTAGTGGGACAAGGCTGTTTACTTCAGGTCACGTCTTTCTCTCTCTCTCCAGCGCACACACACACACACACACGTATGTTTAACAAGAGCAGGTCGATTCCAGGAAGCTTGTTCCTCTCTCAGACTGAAACAGGTTATATGTGTGAAAAGTTGTGCTGATGTGTGTGAACCGTCTTCTCCTGTTAACCACAGTAAAGGCACACAGTCTTTCCCATCCTGCACATGGTGGCTCTTATCACCTGCCTAGTAGAGGTGTACTAATCCTGCTTGGATGCTCCCTCTTGTCTCTCATCTCCCAGGGTTTGTCCATGAGGACCAACTACCAGACAGCATACGCCCAGATGGACATGGGCTCCTCCAACTACTTCTCCTTCAACATGGCGGCTTTGGCCTCCATGACCAACCAGCAGCTGGAGGTAAGTAATGAGCTCCACATGCTCCCTCCCTCTCCTTCCCCCACGGCATGGCGCCCCACATTCCACAGACCCCACTGCTAATTGTGACAACAGTCTAGTAGCCGCGCTCCTCCGCCCAACAGTTCGCAATACTCCATGTCTGGGGCAGCAGCTATTTATATATGGTGGCGCATCTGAATGAGGGCAGAGGACAAAAGGTCCAAGAGGAACTTTTCAAACAGCCAACTGAATGAAAAATAATTTCAAGTAAATACTAAAATGTATGTTTGTTTGAAGCTTTCGTATGGTATTATTAAGAAAACATTAATTAACTTAAGTTTGGGGACATATTTTACCTGTTGGGCCACTGATTTAGGAACATGACAGCTGGAGTTTATCCAAAACTAGAAAAACACAGTGCAGAAAATTAGGAATATTCAAGAAGCACAGCGACATATCAGATAGATTTGAGCAAACTTTATAGTAATCTGTTTTGAACATGTAGTGTTGTGTGGTGGGCTGCCAAAACTGAAAAGGTACAAATAAGTCGCTCATCATTAATACATTTTTACACATTTACAAATCCTTTTTTATACTTGCCTATCCCAGAGTGACAAAGTATTCGTAATACAGAGACAGTATTGCATACATTTCAACAGCCAGTTTCCTCTGAGCTCGCTGTTTGATTGTTAATGTTTGTTGACAAATAATTCTATAGCTTTCAACAATAGCCTAACTGAAAATTGTGAAAATGTCACATAACCACAAACATCATCAAGCGTACTGATGCAGCTAAAGCTACTACCATATTAATTCACATCCAGCACACACCATGATTTGCATTTATTTGTTTCTCAACACCTGATAATATTAGCTTACTCACTTCTTTCTAAAATCAGATAAGTAAACATCGCAATTGATTTTCACTTGACCTTTTGCCAATGAATACACACAGTTGTTTATCCATTGCTTATGGTGAAAAATTAGGAAACTCACCTCTCTCTCATTTCATGTTTTCCATCAGGACCTCATAAACCAGGGACGACAGAAAGTTGTTGAAGCAACAAATGCATTGAAGACATTAGCACGGGAGTCACTGGAAGACTCAATCGCCAGAGTGGTGAGTTTCTGAATCAGCCTTCAGTCAATGAAGATACAAATCACACTAACAAGTAGTCTTATTTATATATTATTTATTTGTCCAAAAATGAAGTTAGATTTCTTTCACTGGTCAGTAACATGAGTAGTGATGGTACTTGTGATGGTGGCTCGGGCTAACATGTGAGCTGTCCTCTCTCCCCACAGTGGAAGGATAACCCAGCCCTCACAGAGAATCAGGTCCAGGCCATGGCTCTGGGACGACAGGCCACTGTGGAGCTGGAGGTCAAACGCAGAGAAGCCATTTATAGGGACACCCTCACCAGGCAACAGTCGGTAAGAACTGCTCCCTTTACAAACCTCAGGAGCCCAGAGATAAGAGACAATGTCTGCGGTTCATTCACTTTTCAGTCTCATAAGTTTAGAAAGTAGTCTAGTCCAAATGCCACACAGACTGCTGGACAAATAAATGGCATAATTTGTATTCATAGTATTAAAACATGTATCTCAGTGATATTTTGTTGCACATCACATCCACCCTGTATAGCCCAGTTTAACTTCCTTCTCAGTTTAAACAATCTGAATTTGTCTTGCGTGATGTCAACACCAAACGCATCATTGAATGAAAAAATGTATCTTTTATGCTATGCGTAATTGTTGAATATGTCTTTTTGTCATTATTATAACCCTCTCGGTTTGTGTCTGTCCAGCTGATGATGTTCGTGCAGAAGCTGATCACCAACAGGAAGGTGCAGGAGCAGCAGCTGGCCATGGCAAACCAGGCCACATACCTGAACCAGCTGGCCCTGCAGAACGGCATGATGGGAGGCAGCGGGCTCAGCCAGATGGACCTGCTGGGGCTCTACCAGCAGCTCCACGGCCTGGGCTCCCATCAAGGCATGGGCAAGAATCCTGGGCCCTCAAAGGGCCTGTAGGTCGGAGGGACTCTTCCTCACCCCCTGCCCACTCAACTTGCTGGCCCCCAGTAGGCCAGTCTGAGCGAGGCCCAGTTCTCTGTAACAAACACACTGTGACACCACCGCTCAGAGCACGAAGCAAACTGGTGCACCACGCAGAGGGTGGAGTAGTTTTGAGACTAGGCTGCTGTCCACTGGGGCCTCAAGTGGGATAGACTCTCAGTTCTTTATACGTAGTTCACTGGGAGAAGGTGGAATATAATGTATAAATGACTGTGTGAAAGGGGTCATTTAGGAAACAGAAAAAAATGTATATACCGCCTTAATGTTATTCAACTTCTATATCTTCGTTTTTCATGTATTTAAAACAAACAAATTTTACCCCCAATGCTTTTAAGCATTGAATTGTTTTTTCTCTTAAAAGAGGGTTTCCTTATTATTTAACTCAGTTTTATACTGTTTAAATGCATAACTAAGCCTGAGTGGGACCAGTGTTGTTGGTGACAGGACTGATGTGAAGCTCCATGTGACTATTAGCCCCAGTAGATTCCTTCACCAGTATCTAGCAAAGCAGACAACTGATGGTGTTGCGACGTCCTGCTCTTTTTTGGAGATAGATAATTGATAAGTTAACAGAAACTTGGAAAAAAAAATATGACCTTCTATTCATTTCCTAAAAAAATCTCTGTAAAGTTCTGAGATTTGTTGAGAATCTTTTCTATTATGCTTTTAAGTGTTTACATTAGTTGTCGCTGAACATGGTAATGGAATGCTTGTGTTGTTCAAAACTGCCTGCTGGTTCCTATGACCTTTTTGTAACATCATCCTCATTGTCACGTGTTGTCTAGCATAGCACTGTGCGTCCTGTTCATGTTTATGTTCACTTGTGTTGATCCCACGCTTGGGACAGTGACTGGGTCTCACAAAGCACGGCCAGTTCAGCCGGATATCACAGGGCCCAAAATGTTCTCCCTTTACCTGTCTGTCAAAGTTTTAACTCTGTGTTTCATGTGATTTGATGGAATGTGTAAAGAAGGAAATCTTACTATAAATCTGGCTGATCTGTGTCGACTGCTTTGTGAGGAAAGCCTTCTGGACACTAGTCTCACCAGGCAGGCCCCCCCCAGACTACCTGTATTCTACTTTGGCACATTTTTGCTTCTAAATGCTTCTAGCTGTTATTCAAGACGAAAATGTACATTTCACACAGAGATGTTGTCTCTCGTAAGCTCCTGTGTTTGCACAAGGTGTATTTCATAAATGTAGAGAAACTTTTTTGCCCTCCTCTAAGAATGTTCTTATGTTAGCAAATACACAAACATGTTTTGCCATTAATTCTGATCTGCTATTATCTTGATAAGTATTTAATAAAACATTTAATAAAGTGACCAAAAGGATGAGCAACTCCTATGTTTTGGGTGATATATTTATTTATTTCTTTAGGGTCCCATGGTGTTAACTCCTTGAACAATGGTTTGGGTTGTAACCGACTCAGTTTTGAGATTACAAAGATTCTTTCTCTCAAGGATATGGCGACTTTTATTCCAGTTGATGACTGGATCAAAGCTGTAAGGATATTTTCAATATATATTGACAATAACAGGGTTTTTCAGCAGCTTGCAGAACAGAAGTACTTGCCATGTAAGTGCTGAAAATACTTAAATCTCCATAAATGCCTGTTTTTAAAACCAAAATCTCATGGGTTTTTCCTGCTGTACTGTATTGATATGGTATTCTGCAGTGTGTTCATCCAATCTAGGTATATATTAAGACATTTAGCACCAAATATATTGAATAAATAGTATCAACCAAAAAATGGCTGCATAAACTTAAGGGACATAGTTGGAAATAAAAATGGACGTTAGAAAGGCATGTATACCCCAATACACCCTTACAGCTTTAGGTATTGATTTTTTAAGTAACTAAGACCTATTTAAGCTTCAGTTATTGACTATTTAAGTAATTAATCATTTAATGACCTGATTAAAATCCACTGCCAACATCCGAACTCTGTGAGCAACTGGGAGGAAGGACAAGTGGTTAATATCTACTAGCTAACTCGGTCATTTGGTTCTGTGATTCCTGTGTGAATTAAGAGGAGACCTCTGTTAACTGCGACACCAGTCGGCCCGGAAACATTTAGCCGGACACCTTTAGTAGCACGTGCGTAACTTAGCACAACATGTGTCAGTCAAACTACGGAAAGCGCGAAGCGAAATGCGGAGGGTAGGCGGCGACAGAGCCGGCTGCATTTCCTGGTCAGCTACAGCAGAGAGAGAGTTGAGTAAAAACCGTGAAACACGTTCAACTATGAAAAAAACAACAACAACACGACCAGCGCCCAACTCGTTGTGTCCGCGCGCTCAGTCAGACTAACAGTCGGCTCAGTGCCAGGTAAGTGTTTATAGACATACAGAAAAAATTAAACTCCTGTTTTTTTGTTTTGTTTTTTTTGTCACTGCGCGTACACAGAAATAGATATTCAGCTAAAACCATGGACAACAAAGCTAAAAGTAAATAAAAACATAGTACTGCCATGAGCACATATAATAACAAAACAATAACAAAAAGATAATTACATAAAAACATTAGCAATGAAGTTTGTCAGCATAACACAACAGTGCAAAGGGTGCTGCAATAAATATGTTAATAATAATTAACGTATTGGTTGCTTTATCTACGTAAGGTAAGTGTATATGACACTTGCTTATTTTTTATATTGATGGTAACATGTTAGTTAATGTTAATCTAAACTATGAAGTATATAATTTTCTGCACGCATGTTTTACATTATTTTTAAAGCAGTCAGACTAAATTTCATGAAAGAGTATGCAATTTTCATCTATCTTCATGTGGACATGGATTAAATGCCGTGCCCCCACCAAAAACAGTTTGGATAGCATTCCTGTCATATTTTCAATCTTGATCTTATTTGATCATTTCAGTAAATGGATAATGGAGTGTTGGAGGCAAACGCTGGTACTTGATCTTCCAGTTCACCCATCTGACAACTGCCACCTGCTGGTAGGAAGATATATTTTCTCTCTCGCAGGCACCTTCCTAATTTGCAAGTTTTGTTTGGGCCTTAAAACAGAGCATGTCTGAGAGAATACAGGAATATTCAGACGGTATGGGAAATGTAATGTGAATTTTAAATACTGAATGTATACAAGTTTGTTGGAAACCCTAAAAAACAATATGAACCTCAAAATTAGCATCATATGACCTCTTAAAGGATGAGTGCTTGTTGGAGATTTGGTCATACACAGACCAATAATAATATTTGAGGGTCTGAAATGACTGATGATAACATATTGAGCAGTAATAAATGGAGAGAGCTGTTGAATGATATGCAGCGATGGTCCCTGGCCAGACTTGAATCAGGGACATCATAGTATATGGTCAGTGTCCAAAGGTCACCTGAACATGGACACAAAGGACACAGTTTTGATGTGGGCCCTATAAATGTGGTTATTAAAGAATACTGAGCATGATTTGTCTTGAGCAGGAAATGTGGACAGTAAAGTAAAATATTCAGTGCTCTCTGGAGGGCTAACTATATAACATGGACAGATTTATTTTACCTTTGAACAGAGTTGTTTCCCCCCCGCTTACAGTCTTTACGCTAAGCTAATGTCTCCTGGCAGCCAGCTTCATATTTACCTTACAGATACTGAGAGAAATTAATCTTCTTATCTAAGTTTTGGCAAGTAAGCAAAGCACAGTTCACAACATTTAGAGCTGTTCCTTTAAAACGTGGAAAGCAGCTGATACATCCTGGTGCAGTGTCCCTGTATTTCACACCCACAGCACTTAGTGCCTTTTGTCCCACTCTCTTCTCCCTTCCATCTTTCATCTATTTTTCCCTCTCCCGGTATTGTTTTCATTTCTCAGCCTGCCAGGGTTTTCCCCTGCATGTCTTTGACTTTTCCATTCCCTCCCCCCCAGGGGAGCTTGCTCTCACAGCTTACAGATATCTGCCAGTGGAGAAACATTACAACTATTGCAGATGTTGAAATGTTGATCCCATCCCCTCTCAGCCCAAGATTACCACCGCACCAGGTTTGCGGCACATCCCTGCTGGTTCTGTGTGCAGCAGGCAGCTGTTTCTGTCCATTGAGCAGGCTGCAGACTACACTATGGTGGAGTCTGTGAGGCCCCTGCAATGAACAACCAATCACTGCTCTAAATCCATGCTGATGTGTAAAGCCAATTAGGAGCCGGGATCCAGTTGCATAAGGAATCTGATTTTGTACGGTGGATGTAGGTTGACTAAGACCTTATGGAGACAGAGAGGGCCTGTGCACATTACTTGGTAAAGGGTTTATGAGGGCAAATTGGCATGGGATTGTATCGTGTTCTCCTCTGGGAAAAAAAAATCTGCTGTATCTTTTTTAACTTCATGTTTGGGACGGCAGGACAAAATGGCATGCAGTTATTACTTTTATTTTTTTCATATTCCAGGTGCTTCGAAGCTGCAGTGCCGGACTAAGGCAAATAAAAGCTTCTGTTACTTTGTAGCGATTTCCAGAAGAGTTCACACAATTCTGATAAAGCCCTTTGCCATCAAGAACCCTGTAGTTGCTAGTGTAGTGGGGTTGTGGTGTCTATGGCGACTTTTTTGCACTGGTGCACCAAAAGTTTTACATCAACCATCCAGGACTAAAAAACAGAATGAAGGGAAGCGAGTCCATCAGGATGGAGCAGCAGCTAAGTGTGGTGGAAGCCAATGCACAAAACCCCAAAGAAAGTCTCTGAAGTGGATGCTCTGGGGAAGGCATAAGTTGTTCAGAGGTGCAGTAATTGCACATAAATTCTAAAGGAACATAGCTGATTGTTGAGTTTCATTTCTAGGCCGTCAGTTAGGAACACTTCGGGTTCATAGATGGACCAAATCAGAAACGCAAAACCTGACATTTAACAACCCAGAATCACATCTTTAAAAGGAATTATCGTCTGGCATAATGATGTCACATCCATTCATCTGAATGATTTTGTCCAGACAAAGGAACAGGAAAAGCCATACTTTTGCTAAAGTGTGTGTGTTTGGGTCACTTCCTGGTTGGTGTAGCTGAAGACTGGTGTGGCCCCTGACACTTGGAGTCTGGTGGACCCATTCAGTAAACATTCAAAAACAAAAGCAAAGAAATGCAACATTCACATAGATTCTATATCTGGTTTTAATTGGTACATCAGATTTTTATCCAAGCAAAAATAGTCTCTCACAATGAGTTCTCGATAGCAGGACAATTTTATTGTCATGTTCATTGCAGTTTTTTTTGTTGTTGTGTAATTTCAGTAGAATCTACAGTCCAGATAACTTCAAGTTCATTACAAAATAAAGTCTTTGCAATAAATAAATATATAGATTTATATTTATACTTTATATGTAGAAAATAAATATATTGTACATCTCATAAATAGGATCACCCATATGTACACCTCAGCTGCTTGCTCTTTTAGTAACATTCCTCACACTCTGAACATTACAAGTCACCATCCTTTAAAAAAAACCCATCACAATTCCTTACAACCACAGTCAGAGACGTGCTTTTGTCCCGAGCTTTATCGCTTGTTTTGCACACAAGTCCTACAAGACGCTGCTTGATATTTTATTTAAATGTGATGAATGAAATCATTAGACTGATTGTTACATGGGAGACCTCAGCTGGGACTGGGGATGTGCAGTAAGTGCTCTTTCATCTATCACACATTCATCTTAGAGATTGTGTTCCACCTCTTTCATCTTAGATTCTGAAGACAACTTAATAAAACTCCAGTTCACCCTGCAGTTACAGTTTGTTCTCCGCCTCACAGACATTCTTCTTCTTTAGTACCTGACTGCCACAACCTGGCACTTAGCATGCACGCCGCACATAGTTTCTTCATCTCCTATCAATCCTTGTGGAACGTGCCCTTTAACTGAGTATAGTGCATGGCAAATGCACAAACTGCAGCCATTTGTATCCTCTAAAACTCTCCTCTTGTTGATCTTATAGTCAACCATTCGTCCCCCCCCTCACCAGCTTCGTGCTACTCTTTGCACATTCACCTCTGAAAAGTGGTTATTGAGAAAACATGGCACCTGATTTGATCACCCCACAGCTGGGCAGTCATGTGGGCCTCCTCCGTCCATGCAGTGGTTTTACAACAACTTTCCTGCCGGCATCCAGGAACATGCACAATGTTTATGTCAGTGCTTGGCAGTGGGCCGAGGTGCAAACACAGTGACCTCAGGGGGAGCCGAGGGTAAACAGCTCTGTACCAGGTCCAAAGTATCCACAACACCCCCACTCTCCTCTTCTGGTATTTCTGTTCCCCCGGCTGTAACCAGTTCTCCAGGTGTAAGCTCTGGTCACCTGTACTGGAATAAGTCCCTGTACGCCTGCGGGATCTTTTCAATCTCCACCGGCCGGGGCAAGAAGTGGGTGAGTTTCTGGTGTTTTTTAGTCCTGCTGCCCTCCCTGGGCGAGCCGTCTTTGTTTAAGGCCACGTAGTAGAAGCGCCCCGTGTCCGTGTGCTTGTACAGAGTTGAAGCGTACGTGTTGTACCAGTTCTCCTCAAACTGCTCCCTGAACACACATTCTGCTGTCAGCTTCTTCTGCAGGAGAGAAAGCAACACGTCAGTCACATGGCACTGAAGTCTCACTAGTTTCTACCACTCAGTGAGAAAACTTGCAACAGAAACATGAAAACAGACTTAAACAGACTTAAAAATGCAGCTGAGATTGTGGTGGATGGTGCCACATTGAATGCAGTTTCTGCCTTTAGTCATGTTCTAGCTCAAATATTCTCAAGTAATCTGTGATTTTTTTTCCCTGTCTAAAATCGATACCAGTATCAAAAGTCCTTTATCAGTCAGGCTCTTAGACTGCACTTGAATGCTGAAGTGAATCAGTACAAGCTCATTAAAGCAGCTGGTCATTGTGACAAAAGGGGTTAAGTCATTAAGAGTTGCTTTGCACTCATTCCTCGGACCTGTTCACCTCTCGTTGTGCATGGAGAATTATTTCCCTCCCTGTGATGCAACATGACCAGCGAACAGGCGCACAATCTTCCCTCGCTCTCTCACTTTGCTACACACACACACACACACACACACACACACACTTGCACACTGGGCTCTCAAAGCCTCGGTCTGCACTGACAGCGCAGCATGAGCGATGGCTGCGGGTTCAGCAGGTGAGAGTGTGCTGGCTGAGTGAGTGTGTGAGAACAATAAGAGACATCAGGGCTCGAGCGGCTCTCCTGCCAAGACCAGTCAGTCATGCAGCAAGAGGGTCGAACCTCAGACGAGTCAGGGGGTACCACCAAGACCAAATGTGAACCTGTTTAGAGGGTGTCACTATTCCTCGACTCTCTTTGCACTAACTTTTTTTGACTTAGTCGGATTTGGCGAGATTACTGCTGGTGATCAGTCAGCGTGTGCCTGTAACTCTCTCTACAGTTCTAAGTGTTTGTGCAAGAGTCTCAAATTTTATTCCAGCAGCAATTTTGTTGATTGGCTGTCAGGCTCTGCTTGGCTGCGGCTATGTGGTGAAGCTGTTGTCTGTAAACACAGCCCCGAGGGCACATGACTGGGCCAGTTCCATCCTAAAACACACACACACACACACACACACACACACACACACACATCATCGGATCAAAAGCTTGTCAAGGTCTGCCGGTTTTGGGACGGAAGCACCCTTCTACCTGTTCCCCACCCCCTTCCACCTCCTGGCCTCTCAGCTCCAGACAGACGTGTCTACATCGCTCCCCTCTGTCAGTCAGGTGACCCAGTCAGGTGTGCAATTACCCCCCCCCACCCCCCACCAATCACTGCCTTCC
>JAOWBC010001868.1:10496835-10510639 GCA_028566105.1 Hypoplectrus providencianus | reverse complement strand
CTGGGCGGGGGGGTGCAGGGGGGGCGGCGGGGGGGAAGACACAGACAGATGCATGCGAATTTAGGTAATGGTGTAACATTTCAGCGCCTGCTTTCCTTGGCCACCCCATGTAAAGATAGTGTTAATTAATTTGTTTGCTTTGCTTTCAAGCACTAACGAAGGAGCCCTCCAGGTTGTGAGAAGCCACTAGTATGCAAGGAACACAGTCTAAAACCAACATTTGTTGTACAAATTGCTTGCATATGTTCTTGGGAGAGGGAAAAAGATCCTTGTCATGACAAACCAACAGAGATGTCCCACATTTTTTTTTAACTCAATGGGAAAACCTCTGTAGGAATATTTTAAGTTTGTCTCCAACATTTTGGTTTAGCAGTTAATTATCCGTACTCCAAACTTGTGGTTTTGCTGTTTTCATTAGCTGGCTGACTTAAATATAAACTGGAACACGCACTGCTGTGTGTCATGGTGTAAACTTCCTACTTATCCATGATATAAGTAGGGTTTTTACTCTTTTTACTCACCGATTCATCAGTGAATTCACATCTTCAGGACTGAACTGCCTAATGAGCCTCATGTTCGCCTGCTGCATGAATGATTAGCTGAAAAGAGCCCCGGCTATCTGAGCGATGTTCCACCTGTCCATCCATGCTGACGACTGAGCTGCGGTGTAATAACATCAATAACAGCTCGACTTGTGTTTCTCAGCTCTGCAGGGCTGCGGTCTGATGTTAGAGAGTGTATATGCGTGATCATGATCCTGTCTGATGAGGGAACAGGCCCTCAGAGCGAGACTATTATTCTTACAACAACACAGAGCAGGAATCTACCCTCAAACAGATGTTAGGAGCCCTTTGTAGAGCCTTTGGCACAGAGCCCAACCCTACCTATCTGCACAGCTATTTACATGGCAATCCAGCTGCTCGGTCTCTCTTTTTCTTCTTCTCTCGTTCTCTTCCACCCCTCCCCTCACCCTTTCGCTCTGCCTGTGTCTTTACGTTTACATTCCCCCTCTCTCTCGACCTCCCTCCTTCTCTCCCTTCACTGTTTGAAATCAAATACTCCCTCTCATATAAACTTTGATCAATCAAACGCACTAATTTGTTTAGCCGAGGAGACAGTGACATACTGATGCAGGTTCAGTTACACAGAGATGAAAAAGGCCAGGCGTCCCGTATCTCAGAATATCTCGGTGCTGACGCAAACCTTTACCCCACACTTTATATTTAGTCATCCCCTTTCACAGAAAAGCCAAATATATCCCAAAAATTTCTACCTGCTACATTGACTTATTGTCCCCTCTTGTCCAAGCAGATGTGGGAGGGAAGGATTTATAATGATAACCATTCCTGGAATCAGGGTTTATATTTGCTTTCTCACTAATCTTGTGAGGTGATATAAAATGCTTTGCACTTCTATTTTAGCCAGCCGACTCTTTGATACGTGCATAGCTGGAGGAATGTCATTTATTTAATTTGATTTAACTCATCTATCAAGTTCAGAGTACTTAAGGGACTTTGGAGAAGTTACAGGAGTAAGGAGTAGGGAGAGGGGATAAAGGTTTCTCTTTTTAAAAAAATGAAACGTCTTCCTCTGTGATAATTTGTTTTTTTTTGGATGCTCCCCTTGAGTAAGAAAAAAAAATGGCAACAAACTCCCCTTAAAGCAAATACAGTTATTTTCTTTTTCTATTTGCTGATCCTGCCCCAGTATCAGCCATAACCACAAAATATATCACCAGGTATACTGTTATTAAGTAGCCTTCTGGCTTATGGCCCCATTTGCATATGTTGGTCTTCCAGAGACATTACTATTAATCTGAGATTGTTAAAAAAAAACAAAAAAAAACTTTAGACCTTTCAAATTTAGAATAAAAACCAGCACCTTTCTGGAAGATTTTTAACTCCCCCCCCCCCCCTCAGCAAAAACATCCCCGTCCCTCCTTCTAATAATTTCTCTACAGTCCCTAAGACCAGCAGCCAAACTGTGGTTGCTACAAACCAGTGAAAGATGTGCTTGTAGACTATATTTATCCACTAATTCAGGATCAAATTCCAAATATGTAGCCCTTGTGTGGTTCTTTGTTGACTTTGCTGTAATTTCCATAATCTTTGGGGTTTAATAACAGTCACAATGACTTAAATTATGCAAAAGAGCACAGTGTTTTGGAGCTCAGAGGAGGGATCTGGTCCTTATTAGCAGGCAGCTCAGTGGCAGCATTATCATAAGATGATAATTAGACAAGCAACCTTCATGTAAACGAAAGGAAATGAAATCAAAGTCCGCTGGGGCCCTGAAGCTGGCCGCCTCGTCAGTAGAGGGTGCTGATGTTTTCCCCTTTCAAAGCCCAGCCAACATCTCAGATTGCCTCAGAATCATGCAATGTCACGCTATGACAAATGGAGATACATTAGTTAATTAAAGTGGGGAGTTCACAGAGGGGTGATGCAGGTCGTCTCTTTTTTTTCTCGCTTTCATTCTTAAACATTCCTCCGTGTCACGATACAAAGGCTGAGTCCAACTCGCTGACTCTTCTGGCGTGATTGGATGAGTTCTTTCTCAGTTTCTGTAATCAAGGCCACTTCAGCTTCTGACGTAGTTTTGCTGTTATTCCGCCGGCCTTTGTTGACCTAAGTGAACAGTCAGATCTGGTATATTAGTGGAGGTAATTTACTGTCTAGAGTGATTTACAGTTTGGGGTGATTGTGTGTGCCTGTGCATGTGAATGCTTAATGTTTGTTTACCAAATAGGATTAACAGAGAGCATGTCTTTTGCGTGCTCATTGACATTAAACAGCTCTTCCACTGGAGACGTTTTAATTGACTTAAAGTGATTTTTGGCAAATGAGGAAACGCCAAACGAAACTAATGGGGGCAGCGGGTTCATTGTTGATGATTTGTATTGGGAGGCTGAAATGGAAAAGAAAGCACAGAAACCCACTGTTTTCATCTGAAGTCTTCCACTTCTCCGTCTTTGATGTCGTGGGGGCGAATAGTTGTTCGGTTGAGACAGTCTCTCCGCTGCCAGAAACAAGGCTGGAGGCTGAGACAGGTGCACTGCGTTCATCACATCCTGATGGAGGAGACCGAGGGCCAAGATGTTGTTCTCAGCATATTGGAAGTGTTTGTTAACAGATGGAGACATGTGCTGGCAAACGTTACCTCACTTTGTCCAGGAAGAGGGGAGAGAAAAGGATGGGGTGGAAAGCAACTTTTAATTTCCAATGGCACGAACGACATCGAGATAAAAGGAAGGAGAGATAACAGAGAAATCAGTCATGATTTAACTTTAATATTTTCATGTCCAAACAAAATGCCAAAAGCCTCTTTACGCATTCGTGTTGCAACTGTCAATCTAGTCTGATTGAAAATGGTTGAGACTTTGTTTATCCCCAAGTTTTGACTATAATATCCAGCTGCAAATTGTGCAAAACCACAAGCAGGTTAAAGATTTTCCCTCAGGAAATCTTTTTCATCTGATGTCTGTCATACTTCTCAAGCACGTCTTAGTCACATATGTTTTACTCCTCAGTCCACTCCTCTATCTGTGTTTGTATCACAGCTTTATTTCTCTTGTAAGGTCATGCAGCTACAGCTGGCATCAATATGGCAGGGGCTTTTTTTCTGTCTGAGTCCAGCGCTGGAAAGTTATATTCATAGGGCTAATCAGTTTAAAAGATAATGAAAACAGAGATTGTTTACAGAGATTAGGCCCTTGGAAATGGAGTAATCAGTGCTTTGAAAGGGCACTGACAGCGGTGGGCTGGATTACTGTCTGTAGAAACCGAGCAACGCCGCTCTAACTCTCCATCTCTAACAAGCTCTCAGAGCCCTGATGTCATCACAGATAGAAGATAGAGTACCTTATCCTCCACTCCTCTCCATTTGCTCCTCTTTGCTGGAATGAAATTACTCAACGTTTAACAGACGGGGCACCTGTCAGCCAGATGTGTTTGAGCAATGAACAAAGTGTAGGATGAAGTAAGCGTTTTGACAAAAATGTCCACAGAAAAATTAATCATGGGCTTAATTTCTTCTCAACCCACATTGTTTAATACACTGTATGATTTATGTGACAATCGATTGATTTATTTCAGAGCAGGGATGCTGGAAAGGCAAGCCTCTTGAAATATTTATGACACTATATAAGCATATGGATTATATACTTATTTTGATTTAAAAAAAAAAAAAAACAAAAAAAAAAAACATTAATAGAGGCCAGCTATTGTGTGTTTTCCCTCTTTAGGGTAGGTTTTAATTTGTGTGGCTTACATAGTGTTGTTTGTTGGCCGAGCTACTCGATCCGGTTCCCACTTTATTGATTGGAGAGACACATGGGGCCCCAGTTTAATTGGGGAGGGGTTCCCTCATAAGAGCTCACCCCCAGAAAAGCCATGAAAGTAATTATCAGTATCTTAGATCTCATCCAGTCAGGGGGGGGAACATATGTTTAGGATTTGGACTTAAACAGGGTTGCCCCCTTCACCAGCCAAACACAACTTGTATCCTTTTGCAAACTGGGCGCTCAGTGCAAGTTTGTATGTAGCAACATGTCGTCTGACAGAAAAAAGATCTGGAAGAAAGATAGATGGAGGGTTTGTATCCAAGAAGATAGGCCGCGTGATGTGCCAGCACAAGAGGTAGAACAGCTCGTTTTTGGCTCAGGATTTAACTGAACATTTGGCTGTTCTCGAGTCTTTCCTCTTGTTATTGAGGGAAAGAAGAGGGGGGGCATCCACACCTCCATCCTAATATTTTTTTCACCAGTTTATGTGGTGTAAATATACAAATGTAGAACACAGAAAAACCAAGGTGGCTTAGTTCGCCCTGTGACTGATCAGAGGTACTTCAGGGAATGGATGCTTCTGGAGAGAAGAGGATGGGTGTGAATCTTTTGTCTCAGTCTGAGTCCACTTTTGGCGACGAATCGCTGTCAGTTGAGCGGCCCAGCGAGGCTAACCCCCAGCCCTCCGCCTCTGACCAATGGCTCTGGCATCCTGCGCTTTGGCACTGCAACATCCCGGGGGAATCTTTATTCTGATCAGAATACAGGGCAGAAACCTCCTATAAAGTCCCACAATAAAGTGAAACAGAGACTTCACTGGAGAGGCGAAGGGGACAGATCACCATAAAAATGTAATTTATCTTCCGGGATTCTACTTTTTCTGATTACAGTCCTATTTTTCCTACAAAATACCTCCAACAGGCTTGAACTTTTTTCTCTGTCTGTGCTGCTGCTGTCACATTTTAAGCCATCTTAAGACGGATGTAAAGGTTTGTAAAGCACTGCATGTATTCCAGAGGTATCCATTAGCGTAATGCCGTTGTTTAGGAAATCTGGCTGTTTGATTGCGGAGGAGACCCTGACAGTGTACTTGACAAACAGTCGGCTGATCCATTTCCTTCCCAAAGGAGAATGACAGGGGGCTGCCTTTGCTGCGAGCGGCCCCACTGTGCGTCTATAAGAGCTGAGAGTTGGGTGGTCTGTCCATCAACGGCAGATTTGGGGTTAGGCCTGAGAAAAGCAGCTCACCCATATCAGTTTCAAAGAGTGAAACCCAAAGCGCCGGCCGCTCTCTGCTCGCTGCAGCCTTATATGTACAAAGACACCTGTTGTTCGACTCTCATACAAAGCCTTAATCAATCTAGGTGTTTGCAGCCAAACAAACACAAATGCCCTCTTGTATTCACTTTGTTAAGTTTCATGTGATCAAAAAAAACAAACTGTACATGTTTATGCTTTGCTTTTGGCGTGCTGCAGCGATTGGATGCCAAAGTCCTGATTACACACAATTTTTAACATCAGGCCTAGCAATATTGTAAAGCAATTTGAGCCAGATATGAATTTCCATTCGCTGTCACTCTGCAACATGAATAAGACAGTAATGCAGTGCAAGGCTGTAGGTCGCTCATGGTAAGGTAATAAATTTTCTGAACAACTTCAGCGCTGCAGGACACCAGGATGGACTCGCTGTCCTGAAACTCACAGCAGTTTTTTGCAGCTCCCAAAGAAAAGAAGTCTTCCAAAACTACCTCTGTCCCTGTGGTCCACAGTGAACTAGCTGGGGATGTGTCAAATTGAAGAATGATAAACACTTCAGTCATTCAACCAATTGCAGACATTTTGATTCATGCCGAAAAAACATGTTTGGCCCTGTATTTGTCAGAGACATATTTTGTCTTGTTACACACACAGTAATTCATTTCTGAGTCAGCAGGCGAAGCCAAGCTGAGATGATGTTTGCTCGTTGCTATTGCACAGACACTGTGATGCTTGGTCCGAGGCTACTTGCTTGTCGCTCTTGTTGCTTTTTATGAGAAATGACATGCACAGTAATTTCATTGATTATTTCTGGAAAACATTGGTTGATTGTGTTTCTACTCGAGGGAGCAGCAGCTAGGCGTCGCCGGATTGTGAAGGCCAGTGAAATTTTTATTCAAGTCGAACAAATTTAACCAAATTGTGCTTGGTTCAAAAATCAAACAACATTAACTTTATAGAAAAACATCAGTTCATCAAGTTTTTAAAACATCTAAATAATGTCTAAACTAGGAAATTGGAAAATTGCTTCTACCATTTCAGATCCCCCATCCATTCCAGTGGATGTAAGATGTCTAAATCCATGAATATTATCATATGACACTTACCAAATGAAAAAACTTATTTAACTGGATGCCTTTAATCCATTTGTTTGTCTTTAATCCTTTCTTCCATAACTACTCATTTTCATCCAGGCTCATAAAATACTGACTCTGACACATAGAGTCTTTTACAAAAAAAACTTCTCTGTTCACAGAAATAGTTAGCTTCAGGCAATAATACCACTTGACTAAGGTTAGGGTCCAAGAACTGTTGAAATTAAAAAAATAATAATAATTCTGCACTTAACTACCAGTTATATCAACATGACTCGGGACATTAAAATGCTTTCCTGGGTCAAAGTCTACGTGGCTAATATTGTTGTGGATGAGTTTACATTTCAGACAATGGAAAGCCTGGTGTGTTTCATATTAACGCTAAAGGGTGCCTTGTGTGAGGCCCCTGATGCGTTGGCTGACCATAACATCTAAAGGGAATTGCACTTTAATGTAGAGACAACATGTTGGAAACAAATGTTCAAGGACTTTCAAGGTGAAGTTTACATTTTTACCAGAGTTTACAACAAAAGCCTCATCTCATCTCTCCTGCTGGCTGTTTGGCAGATGCTGTTTGATTCAGTAGTTAAAAAGTGGACAATTAAGAGAGACTGAAGATTGCTGAGGAAAGATGGGATTGGTTTCTACCTAAATCTTTCCAGGAGGAGGGGGGGGGGGGGCAGATATGAATAGCTGTGGTAATTTGATGAGGCGCTGCCTCTCTTTGGGATCACACAGTGAGAGAAGGCCTTGTTTATGTGCCAAATGGATTTATGGAATCAAATAGGAGTTTTCATTTCCTTGTTTGAGTCAACGTGCAGGGGATTAGGAGGGGAAAAATGTGGGCAAAGATAAAAGTAGTTATCAGACACACCGTGGTGGAACAAAGACTCTTTGGTTTACCTGTTGGTTGAGCTGATTTTCCATTTTGCTTTGAACACTGTCTCCATGGTGCACTGTTGCTTTGGTTGGGAGAAAGAGAGAGTTAGAGTTGTCATGGACCTTCGGATAAAGTCCTGCCTAACTGAAAACTGTTTGGTTTAATTTACGAATTTGCACATGTAACAGAACACCAACACACACACTCAAACATAGGATATATGTAAAGTACTTAGATTTCATCCAAACAGGTCACTTTGCAATGGCAGTAACTCAAAATATCATGAGAGTGTCATTGGAAAAAAGGAAAATACATCAATACATAGGAATACATCTAGTACCCAGACACTTGATGCCTGTTGCCCCGTTTCTGTTCTTTTGCTGAACTAAACTAACCATACAAACATCTAACTCAGTAAATTTATTTCTGATTATGTCAAAATATAAAACTGTGACCTGATATTTTTATGATTCAACTGGGCAAAGATGTAGGAATGTTAAAGACACTTCAAATTACTTTCATTTTGTGTTGATTTTGGCGCCCCCTGTGGACAACAGCAGTACTGTTTTGTATGGCTCTTTTGTTATAAAGATCTTGGGTTTTTGCAAGAATGCATAACAATGAGGTAATATGTAAATTTTGGTTATGTATGATTTATAACTGCATTAGATGACGGTGAAACAAGGTAATCTTTGTTTTAGACACTGACTTAAATTAAAAAATTAATGTAAAAACCAGTCTTGCATATTAACATTTAATGACTGACCTGGTTGACTCCTGTTTTCATCTGAACTGTCAATCACTGTCAACATATTCTGTCATTTCTTTTCTTGTTCTGTTTGCTGATCCTGCCCCAGTAAGAGCCATAACCACCAACAACCAACCAAATTACTACTCACTGCAAAGCTTTACCTAAGCGAATAGAGACATAAGCTTATCTGGTCTGTGTATGGTTTGTTGTGAATCGGCATTGGAGGAACTCATGGATCATTGGTCTTCTTGCTGATATTTCTGTTTGCTCTCATATAGTAGTATCAGCATTGAATTCAGACTGTCCAGTAACCAGTCTAGTACGAACTAGTTCTTTAAGTCGTAGTGGTTAAGGACTCCCAACTTTAGTCACAGATCAGTGCTGGAATCAAATGTTTACTCTGAAAGCTCTTTGCTGTCATGGGGGTGCAGGTTAAATCTGTCAGCTGGAAAAGACAGCAACCATTTCCCTCAAAGAGCTTGTAACACTGTAACATAAGGCACAGAGACGAAGTGCATGTGCATGTATTCTTCTTGCATGTATGTGTGCTTATTTGTTTTTCCGAACTTGAAAAACACACTCAAATTCACAAGTGGTCTCTCCACCCTCTCCACGTTCTGAAAGTCTGACATCTCTCTTAAATCATCCCGTGATATCATCGACTGCATTTGATGTTTCCAGAAAGTTAGAACTAATCAATATCACACAAGTACACAACATCAGCCCGCTGCCAGCCACATCAGATTGGATATGAGACTCCGAGCATCATGGATGAAATATGGAGCTATTTGTCATGGCATTGTGTGTATTTTGACTTTATACATGCTCTTATTGGCTTTTGCGTGTGAAGCACAAGTGAGGTTATTAATTATCACAGTCTCTGAGCTCTAGTAAAGGCAACAGCTGCATTTCATAGAGGACTTGCAGGCAGCTTTGTATATAAAGAGAGGGACAGAAATAGACCTTTGCACTTCAGAGTGATGTGTTTCTCATAAACTGCCATCAGAGAGCCAAAGTGACTCAGAGAAAAAGGGACAATGAGTGTTGATGAAGCAAATGATACTTATTACTATTCACTATTTTTTTTAGAGATGCATGTTTGCAAAATGTGTTTCTCCACCAAAACCCAGTGATAAATGTACCGATAAGACTTTACCCCGGTAGTTACTTTTGGTGACTAGAATAAACAATGTTAACTACAACGGCATAACCACACAAAATTGTTAGCAATTTGTTCAAACAATTATTCCTGAAATCAGTTTCATTGCTAGACGTTGGCCATGAGTTACTTGTCAGCTTTCCTATTGCAAATCAAGCAATGAGCTTGGCAAAGCAGCAAATGTTAGCCCCTAAATCTGATTAACCAAAAGCTGAATTTTTAAGAGGACTAAAGTAGGTACAGACATATACAAACTTGAGACATCAGCAGTTACAAAGGGGAAAACTGCAATCCTGAAACTCATTTTGTCATTAGTCATGAGGCTTTTGTTTATCAGAACATAAGCTGTAGCCCAGAAAAAAAGACCTAGTTAGTAGCTTGTGGAAGTAATGCTTGCTAATGCTACTGTAGGCAGTAAGCTAGTTAGCTGGACATGCTAAGAGTTGTGGCTTATGTTAAAGAAAAAAAACAGACTGTTTACCATATTAGTCACACTTTTGTTCTTGTTTGTTTGGCTTTGGAAATAAAAAGGGGACCCTCTGAATTCTTTAGACACATAGTACTGCTCTTATAGCTTCTGCATAATGCTCCAACATGTGGGGAAATCCAGAGTTCAACAGGTCTGCTTACAGTTGCAAATATGTGATTGGACAATTGTAGTTTGAGGAAGGGTTTAATGGATGGTCAGGTGGCAATAAAAAGAAATGTACTGATAGTGGGTGACTTTAATAATGTGGGAAATAGAGGAAATAGGCCTGGTGGTAATAAGTACATATCCTCCTGTTGAATGCAGTACTGGATTGATGGAGACAGAACACACACGGCGGCAGCTTCTTCGGAAGATATGAGCATAACCTTTGAAGTGACTGGTGACAGTAGTTCATATATCTGGCGATGGTTTTGTCAGGTGGACGGCCGTCTATAAACACATTCCAGAGGTCCAGACATAATTCATTTTCCAGAGAAGGTGGAGAGCGGCGATGTTAAAATCACAGGCTTGTTTAGGTTTTTGCCGAGTGATCACTGCATTATGAAACTTTACATCTCTGACCCCGGGGTCTGGAAATGCCCACGTGGACACATGGCTTTTTCATTGTCCTCACAAAGCCCGTCTATTGTCTGCCTCCTCTCCCTGTGTCTCAATCACAGACTCTGTCGCTGCTCTGCGGATGCACCTGGCCCATAAGGTTTCACTCATACGTCCTCCGCCTCAGAATATTAAAATGCTGACAAAAAGTTAAACTGAGTGGTGCTGTCGTCTTTTAGCAGACTTCTCTGTGGTGCAATATTAGGTGCTATTGTCCGGACAGGGTGACCAGTCAGTCAGATTTAAAAACAGCATGGTCTTTATTGGGGGATATCGTGTTTTGGGGGATGAATGCAGGGTTATTTGAACTGGACGAACTGGGACGAGGGGGCGAGGTGCGGAAGAAGTCTGAAGGTGGCTCTGACTTGCTTTTAGTCTCCGCTCCTGCGTAGGGGCACAGACTCGGCATGGATCGGCCCAGTCATGAGCCTAACAGATGTGGCCCTCTCTCTGTTCCCCATCCAGGCTGCCGTGGCAGTCGTTCAGTTATTCTCTGTCAGAGGTTCAATCCAGGGAGTACAGGTTCGGGCCTTGCGTGCGCCCTCCCCAGTGTTTACCCTTCATCCTGTCAGCATGGCTGGATACTTGGCTAAAAACAGCTAGCAGCTGATGATGTCCAGGACAGATAGGTATCTGCTTTCATTAAGGAAGACTCTATTAACCAATGGTGTGAATTTAACGTTTGTTCTTAGAGGCGCAGCCTCAAATAAATGAAGGGTTATCTATAGCTCTCTAATTGAAACCACCTTGACTCTTGTTTCTTTCTCTCCCTCCATCCCTCCCCTCCCCTCAAGTGAGTGATTTCATGACTTTTGTCCGTTGGCGTCACAAGAAACAGATGTGGGCGAGATTCCTTCAGGTTTCTGTTTTCGATCGAAAACGTTGTAGATGGTTGGATTGATGACATTTTGTTTGCCTGTGAACATGTTCTTCATTGGATTTATGAAGTGTCTCTCTGCTTTCAAAACACCTGCTGTGCAGGGGCGGATGGCAAATCAAAGCTGATACTCAAGTCTCTGACAGTGCGGTATAGTGTGAATTTGAACAGAAAAATAAATAGAGGGGGAGAATGCAAAGTGAAAAATATCCTGGGTTGACTTATGATTTGTGAATATTGTGCAGGGCTCATAAAACAGATAAATGTGTGTCATGGAGGCTATGTTATATGAAGGAGAAGCAGCATCCATCATGAATTTATGCTTTATAAAAGTATTATCTTGACATATTATACTTTCTGCCGCGCAGTATACTCAGGGATGAACTATCACTAATATATCTTGGTGCTTTATTATCACAGCCTAAAAAGGTTTTGTGCTTTCATTTAAGATTCATCCCTTTATGAAGCATTGAATAAAATGAACAATGCTACCAACAGCTGAGACTTATGCAGTGTGAATATTATAATAGTTTCTCCTCTGATTTAGCAATGAACATTTATGTGTCATTTATTAAACTGCAGTTAAACTTGTCAAGTAGAGAAACAATTCATGTTGGATCTAAGTGTTTTCTGTGATTTGTGTTTAACCTGTGGTTAACCTGATAACTCTTACAGCAGCTCTGGAAAGTAGAATGATCCTCTATTCTTTCCCGGGCTTCAGAGGCCCTGTCACATCACATTAGCGCTAACAGTCAGCTGCACCCCGGCCTGCTCTGTCTGGCAATCAGCTCGAGAGTCTGAAACACCTGCTCATGTTAGGCAGTTTCCATGGAATAATGCAGTAATTCCATCAGGAATTGATTGGGATTGTGGGGGGAAAAAATCATGAAAAGGGAAAACAAATATGCGCCCGCACATACAGTAGACTCGATTGGAAAGAATGCCACTGTTTGTTTTTTCAAGTGAAGGAAAAACCTCTCGTCTTTTTGCCACCACAAATCACAGAGGTTTTGTGATATGAGATGGTCCAGGGGGACAGGCTGCAGTGAAGTTAAATTTCTGGGGTAAATTTTAGCTCTACATTCAGAGAAGAAAGCTACTTGCTGGTTGAGATTCCCTGCATATCCTAGAGCTTTAAATCAAAAGTGGACAAGCCAGAGCAAATTATACATGAAGCCTCTCAGCTCCTCACACAACTTTATGTCTTTGCGGTATTTCCTGTTTGCTGTTTTTGGAGGACATGAGTCTCTTTAATTCCTCCCAAAGCCCTAAGAGCTCCCTCCTCTGTCAGACATTTCTACAATCCATCACTTTTCCTCAGACACCGACTGTTTTTCCTCGGTGGTGTCTTTATTGACACAAATATACAATCACACAGTTCAGTCATTCAGCTGTTACAGGAGTGTTTCTTCAAGGTTGCACCTGAGATCTCTGGGAATCATTCTCCCTCTGGCTTCCATGTTTCCACCATTTTGACAAATACAAGTATTCCCATTCCTTCCAGAGGGGAGGATAAGTGTTGCTGCTCTTGCCAGGGTCGAACATGCTGCAGGGAAGACATGATATCAAAGGGCTGGGGAGGATTTGGAGAGTGAGGAAGCACACCTCTTGGGCTGTGGAGAAACACAACTCTTCACACATCCATCATCCCACAAGAGCACCATTAACAACGTCATCCTTCACCCAGCGGAGGACAGAGCATCTTGCTGGAGCTGGATTTGTCTTTCGGAACATGCAATCTGAATTCCTTCATTCCTTTCAGAGCATCCCTCTCATAACCTTGGGCGTGTGTTATTTGTTTGGACAAATTGTACCTTCGGCCTCTAGTGGTCAGCAGAAAACACAATAAATGTGACTGAAAAGATCAAACAAGCTGCTTGTCTTTTCATCAATTACATGTTGAAAAAACATTTTCCATTCCATTGTAATTTGGTGTGCAGCTGACTTTTCCATGCTATGTATCTTTCATATCAAAGGGAGTGGTAATGATTCAGAATTTGATCTTTTCTGATAGCAATCTTGATTAACCGATGGAAAACAATGTGTGTGTGTGTGTGTGTGTGTGTGTGTGTGTGTGTGTGCGTGTGTGCGGTGGAACTTTCCGCCTGATCTAGGAACAGCTTGTCATGTTACTTGCTGTTTACTTTGTCTTCTCAACCTGCTAAGACATGAGATATTGTCTTCCCACTCACAGGTATTCTACAAGCTGTCTCCCCTGAGCCTGCACACACATACACACACACACACATACACACACACACATGCACGAACAATTTCCCCCTGTGTTGATGGGTGAGCGAGAAAAACATTCCTCAGTCACAAGGTGGAGGTGCCCTGAAGGATTGTGTGTGTGTGTGTGTGTGTGTGTGTGTGTGTGTGTGTGTGTGTGTGTGTGAGAGAGAGAGAGAGAGAGAGAA
>JAOWBC010001868.1:10476934-10496735 GCA_028566105.1 Hypoplectrus providencianus | reverse complement strand
CCAGTGGGTGGTGCCCTGATGGATTGTGTGTGTGTGTGTGTGTGTGTGTGTGTGTGTGTGTGTGAGACAGAGAGAGAGAGAGAAAAGAGAAAGACAAAGAAGTCATTTCACTGCAGTTTTTTCACAGACAAGACAGTGGACACAATCAGCTGTAATCCCTTCTGTTGCAGAGCAGGAGACACTATCACACGCACACACAGGGTAAGAAATGAAGAGCTCTTCCTCTTGTTCAGACACACACACACACACACACACACAGGCAACAGAGACACGCTCGTGCTGCAGAGCGAGGCCAGGTGGATTACATCAGGAGTTGGGTATTACTTCAGGTGATGCCTTGTCATCTGCAGGGTGTTGGTGTTGTACATGGACTTATGCAGTGAAGCCCGGGGAGAGGCATTTTGTCGAGGCGAAGGCAAAACAGCAAAGAAATAAACATGTTGTCAAGGCAATATCAAGCATGTTCCCTCACGCCTGCGACTGGCAGCGGGAGTATTTCCGAAGCCTCGCCGCTGTTTCTCTACTTAAACACCTGTGACACACGATATGAGCGAAGCCTGGGAAAAGCATGGTTGTGGTTCCCTTGGGGGAGCTGGGGGGAACAGGGGTGGGGATGTGTGAGGCCTGAAGAAGTGTGTGTTCCTGGGGTGTTTGCCATGCAGCCCAGTGTGTGGAGCTCAGGGCTGCTGGGGACTCCGGTGTGTGTTCAGCTGGACCTGCAGGATGTTTTTATAAGGGAGGCGATCCCCTCCTACACAATACACACAACCTACACACATGCACAGGTGCTTACGGGCTTTAGCTCTGACTGCGCAGGGTTACGTGGTCAGTGCACCATGCGTCACTGCGCAATATGTTCGGTATGCAGCACGTAGTTCGGTCTCGGAGCAGCGGTGGGGCCTTTCCTGTAGCCTCTGTCTGATGTCTGCCTCATGGCAGCCAAGCTCGGCTCGTACGCCTTCTCCTCTGTGCCGTCAGTCTGTCAGAAGGCTTGTTCAAAAAAATCTGGAGGTTTGGTCTGCCCAGCCAGGCCTCAGAGGGACCTCCACTCACATGTTTCCCACAGCAGCAGCAGCAGCAGCAGCAGGAGGAGGAGGAGGCCTGACACTTGCGGCCAGTTTTGTGCAGTTACAGTAAGTGTCTGGCTATTCCCCGCCAGCAGGAATAAATAAATAAATAAAGGGAACTCCACTTCATAACATTTTAATTGGCTTTGGAGGCTTAGCTGTGGCTCGCCTGTGGTTACCGCGGTCAGGCAAGTATGGAGCGCAGCAGCCACTAGATGTTTTAGGCTCCCGAACACACAAATGCTCTCTAAGACACACACACATACACACACACACACATTCTGAGCAGCTCCACTCTCTGTCTCTCACTCCGTAAAGGCCAGGAGTGCCGTACTGCAGAGGTTGGCATTTCCTTTGACAAAACGACTTGTCGAAATCCAACTACCTCATTACACTGTGTTAGAATTGGTGCAGGCTGCAGCGAAACATCCCACCGCTGAACCCACCAATAGCCCAGACTTATCTTCCAAACAAGTCAGATCACACTGTAAACACACGGAGCTTGTTTCTTTTCGACCTCCCGTTCCGCTGCCCGTGTGTGTGTGCCGAGTGTTTTGATGTGTTTTGACTTGAGGCTTTTGCGGTGTGTGTGGTTCCCGTGCCATTTGGAGCTGCAGTGGATGGGATCCTGTCAGCATGGAGCCTCGCTGTGATGAAGCCTGCAAGTGGCATCTGATGATGTCATTACCTGTTGAAGCTTAGGAGATGTGTAAGTGTGTGCACCTGCAAATGTGCATGTGGTGCGTCTATGTTTGGTTAAAACAGGGATTAAGTGGCGTTTCAAAACAGACCCTCAGTTCAGATGAGATGATATGAAGGTCTGTGCGAGAAGGTGCCTGCGTTTCTCCTGTGCAAATGTTTCCTGGTTCCCTCTGAGTGATAGAGAGGTCTCCAATTAGAGCCTGAGCTCATGTCACACATCTGCTGATCCCATCCACCCAGCTCCAGGAGTTTCCTACCTATTTATGAGAAAGCCATCCATCCGCCTTCACGCCTCCTAATCCCCCAGCCTCCATTATTCCTGGGAAGCGCACTGTCACCATAGCAATCAAGAGCGAGAAACAGAAAAACAAAACAACCATTATGGGCTGAAAATGTAGAAGAAGAAAACAGGGAACAAGGCAGGAAACAATTGTGAAAATACTCCAAAGGTCATAGCGCTGGTAAAAAAAAAAAAAAAAATTGAATAAGAAGAAATATATATTTATAAAAAAAAAAGAGAGAGAGAGAGGGAGAGAGAGAAATGAAGAAAGAGAAAAAAAGAATCAGCCATGAAAGTGTCAATGTGGAGTTTGTGACGCATTGTCGGTGCGAGGTTTGCCTGCTCAGGCGAATGGGTCTCAGGGGCTCTTTATTTTTGAAGCTTGACTGCAATTTGGATAAGAGAGCCAGAGGTCCCAAGGAAGGAGCCGCCAACACTGACAAGCTGCTGGAGGAGCCCTGTGCGGGGTCACTGAGCGAACCCCATCTTTTCAAGCAATACTCACATGCACCTTATACACGCAATTTGGTGCAGATTGTCAGCTGGTGCACGCTATCTTCATTGTGTGCAAAGAGGTTATCATTGTGTTATTGTTGACTGTGTCTTCTTTCCACCACTGCTGCCAGCCACTCTACGCCTTTCTGTTCTCTTCACTTCGCTTCAAAACAAGTGATAGCCTTATTACTCTGACAAGAAATGTCTCAAATAATCTGTGGCCATAGAAACAAGAAAATCAAAATAAAAAGCAGAGAGTTTTGAACAAATTCAATCCTGCAAGACAATACCAAATGAGAAGTTGTTTCCCCACTATTACCCTTTTCAAGTGCATTCAGATAGACACGTGAATTATCCTCCACATACTGGTCTATGCATGTGCAAATTTGTCAGACTGCCGCTTGATGTAACGCAATAAGGACAGTGAGTGTGTGTGTGTGTGTGTGTGTGTGTGTGGGGGGGGCTGACATGTTGCTGTTTTGATCGGGAGATTCCATTATTACCACAAAGGTTAAGCCTGCAGAAGGCTGGCTGCTGACTGGTTGATGGGATTAGAGAATACATAATTGTTCTCCAGTCACATGTGTCATAAAAAGAGACGCCAAACCCTTTGTAATGAGGATTATGTGTCTTTTCCATGCATTCATTTCTCCGTTGTGTGACATTATTGTGTGCCTGGTGAGCTGCGAGAGCCTGTATCTCTCCCATCCCGACTGTCTTTGTCTGATTGCACACAGGGGCCAACTACCTTGACTTTCCACTGTGCACTCTGAGCTTTTTACTGGTCAGTGTGGACACGGAGCACCATTGGCCAAAACCCGTAAAACTAGCACAGGCATGTTTCATTGCACTACAAGGTGTGAACTAATAGAGTCTTAGAGTTTGGCAGCAGAGCAAACTGGAAGTGAACCCTTGGACCTTGACTAACCTCAGCAGATAATTGTCTGTTATTTTGCTTCATGAAAACTACTGTTTAGGTGTTTTATGTGCTGGACTGATGGAGGCCATTGGCGTGGTCTTCTTTTAAATGCCTGTGTGAAGCTGTTTATTGTTTAATATTTTAATTGACTTTAAACGCTCCCGCAGGAACAATAAAATCAAGTGAAATAGCCTCAGTTGTACAAATCCTCCATCATGAGGTGAATACGGACACAATAAGAAACAACAGATTAACGCTCAGAGATTTTCGTTTTTTATAAGGATTTCCGTTTTTTCTTATAAGGTACTCTTATGAAGGCTTGACTAACTGATTGCTTTATTAATGATTAATAGGTCATTACTCATATTTAATAGATCAGTAATAAGCTATTTACAAGGACAAACTTTGGGTTGCCAGGTTTCGAAAAAAATCCTCTTCCAGCATGACATGATTTGTCCTTTCATCACAATGTTAATCCACTCGAAGTGATTGTTTGACCACTAAAATCCACCTATTGACTTAATTATTTTTTTAATTAATTAAGTTAAATTAAATTAAGCTTATTTAGTTAATATATCAAGTGAATTTAAGGGATCTTCTAAATAAATGACAGAAAGACTTTAATGTGCTTAAAACAATTTTTTAGAGGGTGCTCTCTTTGAGAGCAGTACCTTATTTGTGATGTTAAAGTTATGTGAATCAAGTTACATATAAGGCTATTAATATATTCTTTCTGCCAATTTTTAAGTGTAGTATAATGTAGGCTATTTGAAAACAAATAGCTTGTGGAGTGATTTTTATGAAAAGGACTTGGGACAGTGTTGCCAGGTAAATCCAAAGGAAGTGATGTTTATGCAGTGCCTTTTCTTCAGCTCCTCTACTGTGCCACCATTGTGCAAAACATATTATTGTTAGGCAACTTAAGTACACAACAGAGACACACAAACCTTTTAATTCATTTAGAGAGCAGTGATAGAAGCAAAAGTGTACTGACCCCTGGGGGCCAGTCAGCAGCTCTCTAATGCTTTAACGTGGGCCCTTTTGTTTGGTGCTGATGTTGATTGATTTTCCCATTACACTGCTTTCTTCCATCCCTATCTTTGCTGTAAAATTTTCATAGTCTGTCTCCATCTGCTCACATAATCACATGTGACACAGATGATTCTAGATGTGTGTCTGTGTTTGGAACAAAGCGCTGCTGAGTGCAAATGCAAAGTGATCACTGGAGCATGCACTGAAATAAAGTTTGGCTGTGGGGAAAGGAAACATTAAGTCTTGCTCTGCACAGCAAACACCAGAAACTGCATTAAACAGCACAGTCACACTGTAATTTTACAGCTTGCTTTAGTATTGCTCATGACTCTAATGCAGGAGTGAGGCAATCAATGCATGTGAAGCTCAGGAATCCAAACGAACTTTGAAGTACACGTTCGTGTAATGAGTTTTCTTGCACGCCAAGCAGTTAAATTGTGGGAACCGGTGGACAGAGTGAGTCCGCGCAGCCCATCGAGCTGTCTGAGGTGTTTGCAGGCTGAGCTGTTAGAGGCCTGCTCAGACCTGACTGCTGCTGCATGAACTGCAGCTACAGAAGTCATGGAAAAGAAAAGTGTCACTGATCTCTGAACAGTGATGACAGTGAAAGCAGTTGGTTCGCTGAACAACGTTCATCATCATCAGCCGGAAATTAAGAAATCATGTGGTGCTTGTTGAAATGCCGTTTTAGACTCAATGTTTAAGTTGATGAGTTCATCCCTCCAAAAAAAAAGGTTATTAAAGGAACAGTTCACCACAAAATCTAATACATGCTTATATGTATACATGCTTATATTTATCCATCTAGATTGTTTTGTTTTGGAGATAGTCAGCAATAGATATGTCTGGAGAAAATATTGTTTTATATGATAATAAAAGATTGTATTTGTAGCATTTTTTTGGTTTACTGTAACTTTACTGTTTTGGTTCTTTCTCACTACTCTCATCACTGTTGTTTTCCCCCAATTGCAGTCTGCTGCACTTCATGCTATTTTCCACATCATGTCTATCATATTGTCTAAAACAGCTGAACTGAATTGCACATTTATTCCTGATTGTGTGAGAGAAACTGTGTGTGAACCTCAAAGCACTTGTTTTATAATATGCAGTATGCAGAATAGAAAATAGGTTTTACTATGTACTATTTTATATAGACAGTTTTTTTTTGTTTTTTTTTACCAGAAAAACACACTATTTTGTGATATCTAGCTTCAATGAAATGAAAGCTGTCTGGACAGAAGGTTTTGGTGTTATTGCACAGCCATTCCCCCGGCTCAGTAGGATAAGGCAAACAGATGAAGCTAGCAGCTAGATAGTGATCACTGGCGTGAAGCTTAAACAAGAGTAAACACTGGATTTATTTTCAACAGGTGGACATAAACTTGAATACAGCTGAATTCTTATGGTGCCATGTCTCCTTTGGATGTATGAGTAGACGATGGTTTGCTAACAGGTCAACCACATCCACCTAAAATGTGATCAGGGTTGTGTTTAAGTGCATTATTGCTGGTTTAAAAAGTAACTTAACGCCAGGCTGAATTGCTGAATTTTACTGCCCTTTTGAAAGTTTCAGGCATTGAACAACGTCATTGCTGGGTGTGTTGGGTCAGAAGTGGGCTTGAATGCACCTGTAACCACTCCCTACGGTGATGTCATCATGGGTGCTCTTAGGTAAACCTGTGCATCATTTCAGTAGTGTGGGAATTTAAACCAGTGGAGGTCAGATGTGTGCAGGCAAGTTACCGTTCACAGATGAATTTGGAGTGTCCAGCATGTGTTTGTGTATCGGTTCTTTCTGTATTTGATTCCTTTTTGCATTTGGACGGTGTCTGCGCTTGTGTAAGACACAAACAGACAGAGCTGCGAGTGTGTGCGGTCCTTCTAGTGTACTTCTTCAACACCCTGAAAAGCGTAAAATGGCCCTCAGTGGAGCGAGCCTCCACACTGCCTATCACTCCATTACCAGCCGCGCCGCTTGACTCAGGCCAATGTGCAAAACAGCTGTGGAAAAGGCCTCATGCCTTTTCTTTAATAGAGTGTCCCCTTAGAAATGTTTTTCCTACGCTCCCCATTTTTATCAGAAGTACAGAAATACCCACCCACTTCTGTCATGTAAGATTGGTTCGCCTCCAAGTATGACATGATGGAGCTCATCTGGATTGAGTTAGGGTGGGGCACCCTGTGGAGATAGAGTGGACGGGAATGTCATTACTGAATCGATAAAGCCTCGTTAGCAGCTTGGGCTCACGGTGTGCAACTAACACTCTGCTGCTAGGATGCGGTCCCCGTGTTCGGAGGGGGCCTCTGTACCATGACGGTGCACCATTTTACTGGTAGGACACGCTTGTTTCCTCCCCTTCACCCTGCCCCCCGCTCCTGTTTCTGGTATGTTAGTTGTGAACCATATGTTGCACAAATTTCAGCACCATTAAAGTGCTCTCTGTTGCCATTCAGGCTGTAAAACACAGATCCTCACAGCAGTACTGGCCGGTTCCAGTATTTAGGGGTTATTAGCTCGATACAGGATGAAAAGGACACAAGATTTTTAGTTGTTCTCATAAGATAAATTTGTAACTGATTTTCCTTTCTTTCAAAACTAATTTCATATCTTAACTTAGTTTTCCCACATGCCTGAATTTGTCCTTGAACATCTACAGGAACTTCCCATAGCAGCGTCCCCACCTCCCCTGTCTGTCTGTTCACACACCAAACATGCTCCTCAGTCTCATTCAACTAAGCCAATAGAAACAACCCACGAGCCATGTGCTGCAGCTTGTGTGCTAAGGTAATTCAGAGTAATTGGTTGCACATTACAGGAGCAAAATATCTGATGAGAGTCTCTGTGAAATCATGACAAGTAATGGGAAGTAACGGAGACCAGTAAACAAAATATTATGGGGGGGAAGTGATCAAAAGAAGAAATCTGTGTGGTCAAAGCATAACAGGCGACAGTGAGATTAAAGTGCATCTTTCCGTAAAATGTGACAAATATAATCATGTAAGGTTTGAAATGTTTTGGTAACCGTACACGTTGTGTGTGGGAAATGTCACGAAGCATTATATCAGCTTAATATATGACTTGGTGTGATGATGTGAAAGATAGACAAAGGATTATTTTATGGCAGTCTATGACTCAAATCGTAATATTCATCTATAAACATATTTATTAAAAGAATGCACTTACATTCAATCAGTCATGGCAGACCGCTCACCTCATGTCGTGTTTTGTAAACATATTTCATATCTGGTGAAGAAGAGAGCACCAGTATTGGATAGGTCATTCTTGCACTATGATCAGACAAATGTTGGCATCGTACATTTCTGCAAACAAAAGGCAATTTCAGTTTCTATTGTTTTATAGCAACCAGTGGACGACTGGGAAATGGAACGATGACTGGGATCTGGAATGACCCGTTTTTAAGTGAAGGGAAAAGAAATGTTACATGGAATAAAGAGTGTGCACCTGTGTCAGGTGTCTCTGTGGGCTCTTTGTATAGGCTATAGTGGTTCATTGGCCAGTCTTTCCTGGTTTCAACACTGATTGTTTCCTCTTGTCCTTTTGGTTCTCATCTGTAAATCCCCTGTTGAATGACATTTGCTTTTTGACTGACATTTCCTCATGAGGGATTTAATTATGACAATATTTCCATTTTCCATTGTGTTCTCTCCAGCCACGTAATGATGTCTCGCAATCAACCATAGTACATTTGCGTACTGAAAGGTGTTTTTGGAGGCCACCTTATCCATCTAGCTCTGTGCCTCTGCATTAGGAAGATCTCTCCTATCTCGGACACCTATTTATGGCAGATTTGAAACTTGTAACCATTTATGCAAGCAGACGTAAAAGCATAGCTGAAATAGCTGACATTTTAGTTAAGTCTTGCTTGATTACGCGAGAAAGGTTTTAATGAGAGACATCAGGCTTGTTTTCCAGTCCGCCTTGTGCATGTCGAACACTCAGCCACGGACCCATCAGGCCCGGTCTCCCAGCCAGTCTTTGATGCCAGCGCAGAGCAATCAGACTAATTGGCCATGGCAACACTGATGAAACATTTCAGAAGGAGAGAAGGAGAAAAACACAGGCTTGGAAAACTGAATCAATATCATTAATCACAGGCAGGAATCTGCTATTAATGGTGTCTGCTTTCTATTAGGGGCCAAACACAGACGTTAGCCGTGTGCAGGGATGGGGATGGGGATTATCCGGCCAGTGCTGTGACCCCGGCTGTCCTCGGCACGACCAGACACAAAAGTTCACTGCAGAGTGTGCGGCGGAGTTCACAGTTCTCATCCTCCTTGAACACAAAACAAAACAACAGAGCCTCATCTCTATCGTCAAGGTTACAGTGGATGGTACAAAACACACCTGCTGATGCAAGTCCTGCACAGTTGAGAACGTGAGGGTTATAAAGTACAAATTAATCGCTGTATTATATGTATCACGGGGAGGAAGGGTGTGTGTATCTTATATGGTTTAGACACAGCAGAAGTCCTGTCATTGAAGGGCAGACGATATGAGTGTCTCTCAGGTTCAAAACAGGCGTCATCATCCATCCTATGATCAAGGCTGTCTGGACAGCTGCAAGTGTTGCTCTTCTATCTTTCTGTCATTCAGGTCATTAGACATTGTGACATTTGACGTATGTTCAGACTGCAGGTGAATTTGGTTGCTCCTTTGACTGCCCACACTGTGTATTTGCATGTGATCAGATCAGAATTGTGTGTCCAGATATCATATGTTTGTTTCTTTGGCTATGCTGATGACACAGGAAGCATGAGCTATTAGCTAGCTAACTAGCCAGCAGCTAACATGGACACTTGGGGCAGCAGAAATAAGCTGTAAACACCGACAAATGATATTATCTAGCAAGTTGCAAATGTTGTCTGTTGTTAGGTTCGCAAATATCCAGTGAAACAAAATCAGAAAATAATGACACAACACAATGAACTGAAAAATGCTTAAACGTTAGAGCTGAAGGGAACTATGATTCTCTGAGTTTTTGTCACCCCATTCAACCACAAGAAGCCATATGATCCTTTGAAAATGTAAAAATAGCAGCTTTTTATGATTCTACAGCACTAACATTATAACTAATGATTTATGATTGGATACGATTTTAAATGAACAAGTACCAGGTTTTGTATTAGAGCTTGTGTGTTAAAAGAGCAAGACTCATGAACAGGAAAGATCTGCTGCTCTGAGCCAGGTAACATGAAAGACCCTTCAAAAGCTGGTCGGGACTTTATGAGAGCCCTACAGACCAGTAAGGCACCCTGGCCTTCAGCGACACATACGGACCGTAGCGGTCGTCCCATCCAGCAGAAAACAGGCATTCCTCAAAGACCCCGCTTCACCAACGAGAACTATGAGAAAACTACCTCAAGTGGAAAGTTTGTTATGCTAATGTGTTGAGGGACTGCAGGGAGAAGTGTCAAGCGTGAAGGGTGTATGGCTGCAGAGGCTAAATAGTTAGGCTGCCGTCCCAGCTCATAGCTTCAGCGCCGGTGCACTGAGGCAGTGCGTGCCTGTTACTTGCCAGAGGGTGGGAAGAGGGAGTGGGGTACACAGGAGCAGTACGAGACGTTCCCCTCCTCCCTCGCAGTCGCTTTCTCTTTTCCTCTCCTCCCTTTGCAACCCCTGACTTTGATGTAGAGCTGCTGGTTATGCCATATTTTTCTTGGCTTTTAAGTCCAAATGGAAAATACAATGTAACAAAGCCGTCGTTGCTGCCCAAGTGCATAGATTTAACTTTTTATGTGACTTTAAAAGATGGAGGAACTATTTGGAGGTGACACTGGCACTCTAATTCCACCCTAATCCCTAACTCAACACAGAGCTCTTTTGCGAATGAGAAGTCTCTTCCACACTCTATTTAATAAAGGAGCTCCCCTTTGTATGGAGGTAGTGACATCATCACGACAAGATGCGTCCATTATCAGCCACCTGATGACATGTGGGCAAGTTGAATTTGTTCTCATGGAGATGGAAACACTGCTGTATATACAACACATATCTCTGTCAGTGGGGCAACGACATCGGCTAGCAGTATGATTTTACATTTGTGGAAAAAATATGAATTTTGCACAAATACATGATTTCCAAATTTGCGTATATGACTCTATTACTTGTGACAAAAATCTGCACAAAATTAGCTGTAGAGAGTAACAGTTGTACCATTCTTGCTAGCCTGAATTCAGTCCAGGCCAGACATACAACAGTTGCTCATAATATTAACCTTACATGAATATATCCAAGAGAAACATGTTTCTACTCGTTTGGTTACTGTTTCCCATCAATGATTCACACACACATTAACAAGTATTTGTGTTTGCACTCTTTTTGACAGTGATTACTTATGTTGTCAAATTCATAATCGTCTCTGGAATGGCATGTCATTCTAGGCGTTGGGGTCACTGTAGGTGTAGTCTGGATGTTTTGGGAACATCACAGACTGGATGAGGATTTACAGTCACACTGAGACCCAGAGGACCCCGAGGTCCTGCTTGGACCCACGAGAATGTCTTTCCAGGCAGCTGTCGGTCTGGCCGGTGGCTCCTGACAGCAGTGGGACTGTAACACTGGATCCAGGGGAGACAAAGTCAGCTGCCAGGGTTTAAATGACACTGCCAATGGAAAGATGGAGCGTTTAAAATACATCAGTGGAAAGAACTTCAATGAAACTAGCTTTCTCCGACTGATAAAAGAAGCAGTTGACAAAATAAGCTTTTTGCAAGTGCTGACAAATACTGATTAATTTTGAGCTTTCATGTGGTAATGTTAATCAAATTAGAAAACAATTTAAAATATATTATAAAATAAGAATCTTAATTAAAAGGACAGTTTAAACCAAAATCAAAAACACTGGTTTTAGTTTTGCTATTCATTAATGTAGATTGCTTTGGTCATAGCCATGTCTGCCTTCGCTCGAATATAATGGAGCTGGATGGCTGTTGGCTTGTGGCACTCAAAGCGCCAAAAACTACATTTGAGAAACTCAACAGCGATGTCTCTTTTCCAAAAAATCATGACCCGTGTACTCCAGATAATCCGCAGACCTTGTTGTGAGCAGTTTCATGTAGAAACTATTTTCCTTCTACTGAGCTACACCCACCAGACCTATCACCAAGCAGGAAGAAGTGTGCATCTACTTATGGATGAGACATCTGGAAAGAGACATTGCTGTTGTGATTTTAGAGGTGTTTTATTGGTGCTTTAACGGCAAACCTGGTAAACATCTCAGTATATTAGAATGTTGACATTTAGTTCAAAGCGCTGCTGTGCTTAAGTAGGCCGGCAGCCCCATGGAGCCGGTATAGCATTGTAATAGACTCTAAGTGTTGCTTAATTTTAACACCTCTTTCTTTTGTGACAAACTCTACCTGAATACACTCTTTATCCCCAGAGACAAAAGGCTTAAAACGTAGAAGCTGCACAAAATGGAATAATAAGATGCTGTTTATAATGGCAACAGACAGGTTTTTGTTGGTATTCATTTCTGTCATCACAACTGCTTACACAGTGTGAACCCTGGGGCGTGACGCAGAGTTGTACAAATTGGGAGGAAATTTTCTCTACAGTATGAGTAACAACTTGCAACACATGGTTTATGTATTATTTTCTATTTTTATAAGCAATGTCAGCTAATGAAGTGTGCCTGCTGGCATCGGCAGTGATTTGAATGGATTTGTTCTTCTGTCTGTCTGACTGTCTGTCTGTCTGTCTGCACTTCAAAGGCATGTATGTATCAAATACAGCAACTTGTCCAGGTTTCTTAGGGGTGCAGACAAGGTCAACAACATGTGCTATGACTACCAACCAGCCCCCTGCGGCTCCAGTCTGCATCTGTTACATTCCTTGCAAAACAGAACAAAACGCGGTCACCTCTTTGTTTTGGTAACCCGGAGCATGAAAACACATTAGTGCCTACATCAGGGGGCTTTAAATGCAAAGGTTGAGTTTCTTTAATGTGGTTTACACCTCTGTGCCACCTTTGGCTGCCTTCCCTCACAGTGCTGGGAGCTCTGACTGCAGTATTAACTCAATAAGCCCCTTTCCACCCCCATGCTCTTTCTGTTCGCCCTCATACCTGGATCTTTCTTTGTCAGCACCCCCCACATGCATGTATCTTCTTAATCTCGTCCACCTATACTTTGTTTACCCTCCTGTCTCTTCCTTGCTTTCATTACTTTTCAGCCATCTCATCTTTTTTCTCCATCTTCTCCCACACTCATCTCTCTCTCTCTCTCTCTCTCTCTCTCTGTTCTATTTATTCCACTCTCTCCGTCTACCCTTTCTGCTCCTGCGTCTTACATTGGAGCATGGAAACAGATTCCCTTAAGTACCTGCTCAGGAATCTCCTCCGCGATGATAACTCCAGACCCTTTCCATGCAGAACTGGGAAAACAGTCAACCCTAAGTCACATTTTCAGACACAGAAAGAAGAAAAAGCAAGCCATTAAAGTGTTTTTGCAACATTTGTCATGTACTTTTTTGTCACTGATGGGGTCACCCCTTTGCTCGAGGCACTCGTCAGAATATTTATGAGCATGTAATCTTGGAAAGCATTCGTTTGTGTATGGTTCAAATGGGGTGCTCATAAATTACTGTAAGCTACCATAGCAGGAGACAGATGAGCTGTTGTCACCCAGATTTTCTTTATGCCACATTACTGCTCTGTCAGAGCTCAGTTCTGTGCGTGATTTGGACCTGACTGAGTCGCTCACATCTGGTACCAGAGTGGTGACACTTAAGCTAAACTCTGTCCTTTCAACAACCAGGGCCGTATAGAGGTTCAAGAAACTATCGATACACATGAGTAACTCAATGTTAGTTTTGTGATACTTTATCATTTTTCTACATTGTTAAATATTAGTTTATATGCAGTGATTCTAAGTAGGAAGACTGCACCAAATGTAGTGCTATGATGCTGTATGTTACAGGGATTGGAATGAGGTCACTGTTTTAATTCTATGGAAGAGTTTAACTTTAAACCCATGACATTGACACGTGAATTTCATGATGGTGCCCCTTGTCAATTTCATCTGCAAGCAAACAATGGAAAATTGCATAAAAGCTGCTGTTGTGTGACTCACTACCTACCAGGTAGAAAACCCCATAAACCATATGTTTCTATCAGCTCACAAATTGAAAATCTAAGCCTTTATATACAGAAAGGATACACAGATAGAGCCTATAAATATGTGCACATCACCAGAAAGAATCGGAAAACTGGGAATCTTATGTAACTTGAGCAGCGAGCATTTTGTCTCTAAAAAAATGATATAAAAATGTCACTTTAAGCCACCTGTTCTTTTAGTAAAGTAAACTTAGAGTTAAATGTGGATCAGGAAGCAATGCAATATTATGTTAGTACTTCAGTTTACTGACATCTAGCTTATCTTAGTTTACTAACAGTTAACTTGGACAAAGATATTCCTCTGACATGCTTAAATACAGATTTTAGCATTTTTGCTAGCATTTTAGCCCTTGGCTGCTTCCAGGATTGCAATATATTGAATCTTGACCCTTGTATTGTGAATTAAATTGTATCACCAGATTCTCTCAGATACTAAGTGAGATATTGTATAGATTTTCATTCTTGCATTTCATTCAGTAGGCAATAAGTCCTAGAAGCGAATGTATGCTTAAATAGTTCCATATCATTTATCCTGAGAGCAACTGGCTGATATGTAGCAGCCAGTCTGAGTGTGTATATAGGCACAGACGTGTGTATTCATGAGTGACAGACACCCGGAAGATGGATTTGGTCCCGTGTGAAACTGACATGGTTGCGCCAGTAAGACTGGATCATCAGAACCCAATGAGGCCTTCCACTGTCTCACCGAGTCTATTCCCTGCTGCACCATCAGTGACTAATCTGTTTTCTGAGGAAGTCTGGGAAAAAGGGGTGTCCACATATTGGTGTTGTGCTGTTCTCACTGCCTCCTCCGTCTCAACAAAGTGTGATACAAGAAATTCATATCCTGCAGCAAAACATCCAAAGCGGAGGTGGTGCAGTTTGTAATTTTTTCCTTGTGTGTGGTATTGTGTATATTGTGACTGTGTCTGTGTTTCATGGAAAGATAAGCGTCCTTGGGGGACGCTGGAGGCTGGCGTACAATACAAGGCAAACAGCATCTAAACCTGTGAGATGATAGACTTTCCATCTGCCCTCTGTGTCCAGTTGCTGCACTCTTTCTGTTCCCCAGCCTCTGTTTGTATCGCACCAACGGCACTTAACAACCACTTCCTTTTCACTCAGCAAAATAACACATATTGATACAAGCAGTCGTATTTATGGAAAGTCAGTCTGAGGTGCTGAAAATGTAACTGAAAGGATTGCCTTTTGTTCTCACTATCTCCGAGTAGAAAAGGGTTATCCCCAGATCAGATTTTCCATGAGGCTTTTCCAGGGGTGCAGAGGTGGTTAAGTTTAGGCAGAGCTCAGGCAGCGTTTTAGCTTTCAAAAGGGCCCTTGAAAGCGACAAAGCTGCTACAATTGCGCTTTGATGTTCCACTCCAAATATTATCATGTGGTTAGACACAATGCATTATTTTATCACTTGGCAGAATGCAATTAATCTGTTTGATGACAAGCACAGAGATTAAGAACAATGATCCTGATGAAATATGTTTCGGTTAAGATCCTGTCAAGGCAATGGAAAGAGCTCTGCGCAGGTTTTTTAAGGGCAGTATGCGATACAGAAGTCACCCATGAGTGTGTGACACGCACTTGGCCTAATGAAATGCCTTTATTAAAATGTGTATAGCCCTCCTCTGTGGCGTGGCCATTGAAGTTTCCATGATTGTTGAAGACACACAGGTCTCCACCCTTAAGCAGATTTATTTTCACACATGCTGGGTGAGGTGTCTGCAAGTCCTCCCCACCCTGTCATTGTTTGTTCTGCTGTTAAGTGTGAATATGAGCAGAGTCCAGGCAGAATGTCTAAGGGCTTCTCCTGCTCCGCTGAGTGCCGTTTGCTGATGTCACACCAGCCCAACTGCTTTCCAGACGTCTGTGGTCCGCCGTGTCCATCAGTGGGGTGAGAAGGAGACCTTGAGGCTCTGCAGTCGTCCTCAGAGTCAGAACATTTGGCGGTATGACGTAAGAAAAATGCAGAAAAGGCATGCATTATTCCAACATGACTTATTCATACTTGCATAATGCACCAAAACACGTTCCCGCAATGCATTGGTGTCAATATGTTGATGGTAGAATGCATTAAGTCTTTTTCTGTGTTGTGTTAAACTAAATTGTAAAAGACGTGTGTGACCATGTTCTGTGAAGTCATAGCTGTTCTTTCTTGTACTGGTCTGTCTCTCTAATTACTTCTGTACTCGTGTCTGATTTTTACACACACACTTTTTGTCTACATTTGGGCAACTCAGAACAGTGACGCTTTGATCACCTGGACACACACCAATGACAATATGTTAACATGAATGCAGACTTTCCAATATGTGCTCCATATTGACTTCAAACGGATGCTCACATTATGAATTCCCCCGTCCAGACGCTGAAGCATGCCGGGAATGAGATGGAAATCCTATCAAACTCAACACTCAACACAACAAAATTCTGCAAAACAAATAATACCTCCATTCCCCCTCCTCATGCACACGTCGCTCCCACGCGCACCTCTCAAATGAATCACCCTCCCAAGTGCTTAGCATCATCAGCATTCCCTGAACCGGCCGTGACTACAGAGCACAACTGCATGACATGAGAGTCTCAGGGGTCAAATGAAATGCACACTCTAAGTGCCACTTCATCTTCAAGGCATAACAGTGAGCAGCAGCTCAAGAGCAAACTCAAATAACACCAGACTGTGTCCGCCATTGTGCTCCTCTCGCCAGTTAGCACGCCTGCATGGTGGTGCATTGTGAAGCAGGCATTTTCGCACTTTTCTGCAGCCACGCATGACTTCCCCCCCAAACGGGCTCTACTCCAGCCCCTACTGTCTGTTTATGTAGACTACCACCAGGGCGGCATGGAATGCACCTCCACCACGCTCCACTCGCACACACCTCTGAGACAAGGAGTCTGCCTCAACCTGCTGATACGAGCTGTTTGTGTTTTACTTTTACACGGGGGTAAATGTTTTGATTAAAAGGCCGTTACTATTTTCCTAGTCACAATGGCTTTGTAGTGGAGGGGTTTGCTGCCGTGCTGATGGATGGACGGCCGCTCCCTGCCTCCAGTGAGCGGTTGAATGAGAGAGGAGCTGTCATCACCCAGCTGCCGACACTGTTGCCTGAAGAGAGAGGAAGACAGAGGGGCGGTTGGGGAGGGGAAGGGGGGGTCAGAGAGAGCAGGAATTGGATGGAGAGCCAGCGACAGACGATGTGTTGAAGTGGGAGAAGATGTCACGGAAAGGAACAGGCCTCGAGAATGAGAGGAGAGAACATGTGTGATGGAAGAGAGGAGGTCAGCGCTGGGTGCAGCTCACCTCACACCCCTATCCCAGAAGGCAGTGCGGAGAGGGAGTCTGCATTACGTAAAGGCGGGAGAGCAGGTGGTACTGTGAAGCACACTGTGCGACGCCTGTTATCAACAGTCCTGCTGGGCTGTTAGAGTCTGCGGTTAAATGCTCCAGTGACTCCGGGGTCCCATGACATGATGAAAAGCTTCACAGCGCACAGTAATGGTTAGACTATTACACTGGTTGTTACGCATTGTGTTGCACTGCCACGTCAGAGGATGACGGCATGTCGTAAATCTTCAGAACAAAAGGAAGCAGCGTCTCACTGAAGGGACGGAGGAGGAATTAATGGGCTATATTAAAGATGAGTGTTGCACACTCGTAAAACGAGATGATAATGACATAAGCCATGTTGGTCTTCTTGGCATACGATCAGTATGTTTCCCTGAAGTTTCTTTTTCTTCTCCTTGTCTTATGCACCATAAAAACTGTGTCTGTGTTCAAGCAAGTTTAATTACCAGTCTACTCGGACACCTTGATGTTCACACAAGCCCTGATCTGCTTTGATGCAGATTTGAAAACTTGCATAAAGGATTAAAACTTATAATGAGTTCATGTTGAGCTAACTTTTTACTGTTGCCTTATTTATGCTCAGATTTGAGGTTCTCTAAAGGGCAATGGTAAAAAGGGGTGTTGTAAACTGCTCAAATGATGTCCGTAGCTAAGTTATTGGTCTCACAGTGCCTCCTATTGGTGGCTTCAGAAAAATGCATATGGTGTTGGTGGTGTAAACTGAGGGTTTGCCAGTATATGATCCTTAATTCATTATTTTACACACTAATGGTAGCCTATAATAGCAGAAAGGACGTTTACAGTGAAAAAAGATGCAGTGAGAAGAATGGTAGCTGCACTGGTGATAGGGGCGACCGCAGGAGCCTGGCAGAGACGTCTAACTAGTGAAAGGATAATAATCTTCAGCTTAGCCTCAGTGAGGTTCAGAGGCAGTAAATAAACTTCCAACAGAGCAAAAGAACTGATAGTTATTGAGGCTTCCCAGTGAGCACCTTGTTCTCAACATCAAATGGCATTAGGTGGAAGAAAACACAACTCTTCTTCAGGCTTTTTAGCATGAAGAAGCAGCATAAAATCAAATGTTGTGCCTTTGGTATACAGAGAAGGTGCCATTAAGAAAAGAGAGGCAGGGTAGATAAATAAAGCAGTAAGACTGGCTGTCATAAGGTTAAACCTGACACCCTGGAGTCAGTAACACATTTACCTCCTCTGTGAGAAGCTAATGCATGGAGCACCTACAGCAGCCACGTCATACCCCCAAGGTGAGACAGGAGGCAGTGTATGATGCTGCTTGCACATTTTGTGTATTTAAGACACGACTGTGAAAATATGACGCATGTACACTACGAGTCAAAGGTTAGGACACACCTTTCATTCACTTTTTCCTTTATTTTAGTATATGGTCTCGATAATAAATAAATATTAAAGACTTAAAACCGTAGAAAACATAAAAAATCATGAATCTACAATATTGAAAGTAATAGAAATAAAGGAAAAACATAAAATGAGAAGGTCTATCCAAACTTTACCCTGCTACTGTGACTATTTCCACATATTTTTTTTGTCATAATATATGGATAAACAATCTTTTGTCCGGAGAATGACCAGACAAAAATTAACCTACAATTTATTTATTCAAAAAGCTACGGTTACGACACATATTAGCATTAATTTTTAAACAGTGGTCTGCAGTGGCAATAGTAGAGGTCACTGTTCGTGGCCGAAAAGGCAATGTTAACATATTTATATTAGTTAACTTATGTAACATATTTAACTTGTGTCATGTAAGTTAGGTTACATAAAAAATACTTATTTTAACCAAATTGTCCTAAAACTAGCCAAACTGCAAACATTAACCACGTGTTCGAAACTGCTACAATTATTATTATTATTTCTATTATTGATATTACTTCTTTTCCTGCCACTAGAACAGTCCCTTATTTAGGGAATTACTCCTGCAGTCTAATTAAAGGGTAAAAGTAAGTAAGTAAGTAAGTAAAAGCAACCCACAAAACCAGCATCGGTTGTGTGGGTTACAGGACTTGTTTGTTTTTTAACTCACAACTCTTACATTGCATTTGTCATTACGTGTGTGTCTGCTACAACTTGTGCTTTTATACATCTTTACTGGAATACAGATTATTCCCATAATATATAAAACATGTCACATTACTGAAATTGGAAGCACTTGTTTGCTGCGTTTAACCTTCAATACATTTCTCCTTTGATTCGTTTTATGACCACACACAAGCAGAAATTAAAGTTTAATTTAATCCAGTCCAATCTAAATGTTGAGCTGCTTAAGCATCTAAATTGGGAAAGGTAGGGGAGAAAGTAATTCAATGCAGAATTGTCACATAAAAATAAAATAAAAAACAAACCAAGATGATGTAATTCACGGAGCGCTTTAATGGAGAAGGTGAACATCAGGCTTTATGCTAAAAGTAAATGAACTGCAGCAGTGTTCGTGGCTTATACTCCAAGAATGTTGATCCACTTTTGTTCTTGGGAGGTCATCAACAATTAGGTAATTTCTTGATCGTGTGTGTGTGTGGCTTGTGTGAGAATTTGACATGAATCCAGCTGTTGCTTTAACCTACAAAAGACGCATAGAAGTAAACAAGTATACTTAATTGAAAAAGTATTGTTAAATCAATCCCTGGTTCAGGTCAGGTGCTCTCTCTCCCCCTGTCATTTCTTGTCTACTGTCTAATATAAAATAAATAACCATCAAATATATATATATAATGTTATCCTGAAGGTAATAATACTGTCTGAGCTGTAGTACTGGAGTTTACTATTGTGTTGCTC
>JAOWBC010001868.1:10455608-10476834 GCA_028566105.1 Hypoplectrus providencianus | reverse complement strand
ATATATATATATAATGTTATCCTGAAGGTAATAATACTGTCTGAGCTGTAGTACTGGAGTTTACTATTGTGTTGCTCTTGAAATAAAGCACCAAAGAGGGAGGAGAGTGGTGGTAGTGGTGGTTTGTTCATGCTCCTATGTGCTGGACCATACAGGACTCATGTCTCTAGGCTGTACTTGTGAGGGTGGAACTTTGGTGACTGTTGTTTGTTAGTCGTACAGCTGATAGCGAAGTCCTGGGCTCCTTCTGGACTTTACTGAATTTTGAAACTGATGAGCATAATGTAATGTCTCTGACAGATCATGCCTCCCAGATTATAGACTAATACTCGAACTCAATACCAGAGATCTGAGGCCAAGATAACATTCTTTTCTGCATGGTGGTAAAAAATGAACTTCCACCTGTCATTAAGGGTTTGGAGTAAAATACAAAAATACAACAAAACAAACAAACAAAACAACAACAACAAAAAAATAATTCCAAGTTCACTTGGCATACACACAATGTAGTTCAACGAAAATGTTTTTTTTTTCTTCACTTTTTTTGGCCAGATGAAATTTTTCCAACATTCTTATTATTATTTATAACTATACAATCAAATGAATTAAATTAATTTACTTTTTTTTTTATTTAAATAGAACTTTACTTTTTTAGCCTTTTGATGTTGCGGATGCATCTTTTCTCATTTCTTTCTGTCTTGGCGCTGCAACTTGATTTTCCTACAGTGCTTGAGGCTTTGCATATGTGAGGCTTTGCAGGCTTCTTGTGGTGAGTCGCTCGCCGATCTCACTGATGGATAAATCCCAGGAATGGTAGTCGAGTGCCGATAAGCACAGAGGTGAGATGGAATATGGCTCTCTCCAGAGGTTTGAGATGCTGTCAAAGGGTTTTCTCCTGGATACCCGTCCTTATAATAACCTCCGTGGTGTTGTGGTCATACTACGCTTACGTCTTTGAGCTATGTCTCTGTAAGTATGAGAAACTGAGTCCGTTTGTTGTGATTTTTCACCGTTTAACTGTAGACATCGCAGATTGCCGCACAGCAGTGTTGTCAAATATAACGTTATAGACAGAGCAGGAGCTAGCAAACTAGGCGGAAGTGGTTTTGGGTGTGTGCTTTTATTATATTAACCTAACATTTTCCTCTCAAAGAAGTGGCACTTAATATAATCCCCCCTGATGCCACTAATGGGTTATTGTTAACTCTGTGTCTTACTGGCTATTGCTGTGGCTCCTAGCTAAAACCTGTCAATCTGGCTAGTCGTGTTAGCCGGTAAATGTTGATTCTCTCCTCAAACTAATGTGAATGGTAACAGCTTGTTGAACTGCTGCTAGTCGCTGGTATCCGGCTTTTGTGTTAATTATGTCATTTTCTTGTTTATTTCAGTTACGCTTACCAACACACTGGAAAAGGGTGAGCTACCTTTGTATTTGTGCTACAGGTATTGTGCGCTTCTAAACAATACGTTGTAGGTTGTTTTTAGGTTGTTTAACCTATTTTTTTGTGGTTTCAGTGGCCTATCTACTGGTGTTTCATGTTTGCTTTGTGATGTTCTCCTGGACCTACTGGAAGTCCATATTTACTCCTCCTGCGTCACCATGCAAAAAGGTATCCTGAACTGCCAAGAGGACAAATTCAAATTAATGATGAATTTACACCATGTTATAAATATGTGATAAAACACTCATCATGATGCACGTTTGCTGCTCTAGTTTCAGCTGTCATACTCAGACAAACAGAGGTACGAGATGGAGGAGAGGCCAGATGCTCAGAAACAAATCCTGATTGAGATTGCAAAGAAACTGCCCATCTTTTCCCGAGCTCAATCCGGAGGTAAATTGTCCTGTCAAGTAAATTTGTATATGTGTCTTTTGAAAGGAAATGATTTCACACGGAATTATTTACTTATCTGCCACATCTCGAAACATCAAGGATAACAAGGCAGGTACATAAGCCAGTCCGTCATCGAGCACATAATCTGCGTGCCTTGAAAAGAAGTAGGCTAGGGCAATTAGCTTTGTGTGTGCTGTTCTCCTGAGCATCCCCATTCAGAGTAATCAGCCAATGCATCTCTTTCATTAGTGCTGATTGCTAAGACTAAGTTCTAGGCTACAGGAAGTAAGTGAAGGGTAAGACTCAGCTCAAATGTCGTTCATTCAACTGGCCATCCTGTTGTCTCTAGCTATCAGGTTCTGCGACCGCTGCCAGGTACTGAAGCCTGACCGCTGCCACCACTGCTCGGTTTGTGAAACGTAAGTAAGTCTTTCCTCCTCAATCCATTCATCTAGGGTGATTGCACTCGGCAAGGAGATATTTGTTGGCCTTGGACTGTTGTGATAATTAGAAGGTGTTGTTTTGTTGGCACACCGTCTCTCTGGTAAAGAATATCCTAATGATCAATCAGAGCAGAGGTTTACCAAAAGAAATCAGACCGCTGTCAGCAGACATGAAAAAAGGTTTTATGATGTGAGAAATGATTAATTTTATGCTTCAACATAACTGCCATACGTTAAAAATGAAATGCAGTGACAACATTTTTTTAAAATTTCTTTTAAAGATGTGTCTTGAAGATGGACCATCACTGTCCCTGGTAAGTAGTTATTCAGCCTGTATTACCATATTACGAGGAATTTATGCATCATTTGCATAGTCACACCAGAATTTCTTTTTCTTGTAGGGTGAACAACTGTGTGGGCTTTTCCAACTACAAGTTCTTCCTGCTTTTCCTCTCCTACTCAATGCTGTACTGTGTGTTCATTGCAGCAACAGTTTTTCAGTATTTCCTCAAATTCTGGGTGGTGAGTATCATCACTTGTAATGGAGTCATAATAGAGTAAACTGTTGAAATTAATCAGCACTGTTGCAATTTACCAAAAAAGGAGAACTAAAGACAGTGTCATGAGTTATTTGTTAGTGTCCAGTACAGGTTAGCAAGATGAGCAATTCAGGATGTTGTTAAAAATTATTAAATGTACAGTTTGTATTTATGGTAATTTCATATAATTAGAAATTATATTTGATCCATTTATTTCCACACAAAAAATAGTGTGAATTCATTGACCCCGACACCTGTTGAAAGCCCACCTTTTTCTCAAGTTTCTCATTCTCCTGTTTCTCTCTCCCAGGGGGACTTGCCAAATGGACCCGCTAAGTTCCATGTCCTCTTCCTCATGTTTGTGGCGCTCATGTTCTTCGTCAGTCTCATGTTCCTCTTTGGCTACCACTGTTGGTTGGTGGCCAAGAACCGATCCACTTTAGGTGAGGATTTACATATTTATCAGAGAACCCCTTGGATTCTCCTCATAAAGCTGCACTCCCACTACCTCATGAATGTAGGTCCATCTGTAATAGTAGAAGTAGAGAAAACATACTCTGACTGTGCTTTCCTTTTCTAGAGGCCTTCTCAGCTCCAGTTTTTGTCAACGGACCAGACAGAAACGGCTTTAACGTTGGCATACGCAGAAACCTGCAGCAGGTATTTGGAGAGGATCGGAGGCTTTGGTTCATTCCTGTTTTCACAAGGTGAGTGCGTGTTGTCAAGAGACAGCAACAGGCAAAATAAAGTGAATGTCCACAAAAGAAATTTGTTTGCATCAGACAAAATAAAAATGCAGAACCAGAGAACAGTAATACTGTACAACATAAATGTAAAAGTGCTTGAAATAGTCAGTATAATAATAATGTAATTTAACATTCACTATCTGCAGAATACAAAGTGGTTGTATGTAAGAAGCATTGGAGCCACCAAACAAAATGAATGAGGGAGGGGATAAGGGGGTCAAGGGTATGGTCATGTTTCATTAACCAGCTTCTATCTTTTGTGCACGGATCACATCAGCCAAGGAAATGGGCACTACTTCCCCCTGAAGAATCGGAGTTCTGAGTCTCACAACCCTTTATTAGCTAATGAGGACATGTGGGAGGAGTCAGACGATGGCTCTGAGGAGGGAAGCTTGGGTAAGTCACTTTAATTTTGTCATATTCCTCTACAACTTCTTTTCAGTCTCTTAAAACTGAAATCAGCAGCTTTCTGCATTGTGTGTGCATGTGGTTTATTCAAGTAAAAAAAGACAGTAATTGCAAGAACGTCATCTGATGAACTCGATATAGATTTCTGCAGAATGTGTCAAATCTCAGTAAATTTGCTTTTTTGTGTGTGTTTCTCTTCAAAAAGTAAAACTCTAAATTTCAAAAGTTGAACATATCTTGCTTCTCAGTGCTTCTACAGACACTGGCACATCAAGCTTTCTTGAAAAGAGTTGCTTGTGGAGGTGCAAAACTTTACGAGTCTCCTGAGCTGCCTAATGTCCCAATATTATAATAGCATAACAAGTCCCGCTAATGAGATTATTATGCAACAGTAAATAATGCATTACCAAAACAAAATAGCTGCAGTGAAAAATTATCATAACTTTAGTTTTCCTTGCAGTCCAAACCCGCAGATGGATCTGCCACATTTAGAAAGAACTCTGATTGGCTGCAGTGCCAAAATTACTGCCTCAGTTGCACTGTGGACGCATCAGTAGCATATTAAAATATAGTAAAATAGATGTGCCCTGATCTGGATCTGTCTTAATCCCTTTGCCTCACCAGAGACATTTGTGGATTTTCAGTTTTTTAATTTGACCGTCCTTTTTGCTGTGTGAATGCATATGGCATATATTATGGCAGGGGTGTGATTTAAAAAAAAAAAAACAATTTGGGAAGTTTAACCTTGGCTCGTACAGGTAATAAACTGTGCAGCCAAAATTCAAACATGCAAAACCCCCTTAAGACCCCTTAGTGTTCCACTAAATCTGAAAATTAATTTCTGTTTTTTTATGATCATGACTGAAGTGTGTTAATTGGTTTAAAGGGAGACTAAAACAACTAAAACTAAACAACTACTGAAACAAAACTCTACTACTACTACTTCTGCAGAAAGTCATCCTTCAGTTCCCACCATACACAGTTTGGAGAACACACTCTGTCAACTTGGAAGAAAAGGCTCATAGATGTGGTTGTCATAGTGAAACAAACCAAAAATACAGCTGTTTGCAGTAATCAGGAAACATCAGTCTCCACCAGCACAACAGTTCGCTGTGCTTGCATTGTAACCATACTCTTCTGCTACCACCTGGTGGTCAAATGCAACATAATGTTAACTCCTGCATGAGCAGCCATCACCTAACAATAACACATGCTGAAATGTATTTCCACTTTTTCTATTCCAGTTGATGACCAAGACCCGTCTGTAACGATTGAGATGGAGGAATAAAAAAATGACCGTAAGGACATTTCACACTGGTACAGAGGATGTAGAGTAATATCGCACACACTGTGTACCACGAGGCAAATGCATTCCAAGTCATGTGAATGTTAGACACTGGGAAAAAAAATTCTGAAGGGGGCCAAACGCGTGAATTAAAACCTGCATTTGGAGTGTCATTGCCACTTTTACCTGTGTGATTTCCAAATGAAGAAGAGAGGAACTCAATGGACAGTAGCATCATCTCTACTCCCCTAGACAACTTTATCAGTTTGATTCAGACAAAAACATCAAAATATACTGTCAAATATTACCTCACATACAAAAGACAACTGCTATTTACCATGGGTCATTTCTACATATATGCAGTATATATACATATATCCCTCTGGTTGTTCATCCCAAGGCACTGGCCTCTGTGTGCTGGTACCTGGGAACTCTGTCAGGCACTGTACGACTTTATCAGCCTCTGTCTAATTGTTGGGCCTGAGTTCACACTGATTGTTGGTCTAAACTGACACCCAGGGGTCACTTGAAGTGACTCAGCTGTCTGTTCTCTACCAGTTTAAGTCTTGCAGCATATTATCATAAGATTTTACTTTACCTCTTTCATGGAATATAAGCATATATTAACTGAATTAACCTCCGCCTTATGAATATATTTGTTCTTGTTTTGAGAGTCCATTTCTCCTGAGAATGTATCCAGCAACCTGCTTATGAATAGACTGTGCCAACATTTTGGGCACCTATTTACACAAGAACCACTCATATTATGCTTTAATGGAGTATTCTACCATTAATGATGAGTTGAAATGCCAGAACCTATATCTGCTCACACTGAGGAAGGTAAAACAGACAGAACTAGCATAGATTTGTTACTCTGGTTCTACAGCTCATTATGTTACTTAAACCTCAACCAGAGTATTTTTCATATCTTGACTATACTGTATATTATGACTTCAATTATGATGTTGGCTACATTGTTGTTAAAAAGAAATACAGTGAGAAGCTTGATTTTTTACGTGGATATTTTGGATTTGGGAAGTAGGAATGTATTAGCTAGAGTGAAATGTGGTCAGCATGCCCCCACTTTTGAGAAACAAGGAAATGCACAGAGCAGCAAAATGTATTTAAGCCACCTAAAAAAAATGCGTGACCCGCCCAAAAATCAATAATTACTGTATGCTGCATTTAGATGTTTTAAATGTTTTACATTTATACAGCATGAATCCAGCAGACTCCATTGATTAAAAAAAGTTATTTTACCTTGGGACATGGGAGTTCCTGGTCTACCACTGCTTCCATTGGTTAGTTTGTTTCTGTAATTGTGTTACTTTGGTAAAAGTGAAATCACCGTTTAAAGCTTACAAACCCACTTCAAACCTCCAAATCTTCACCTTAAGGTCTTGGATGAGGATACGAGACATACTGTGATAGAATTTGTTTTTAAAAAGAATTATCACCGTCTAGTTTTCTACCATACCTAGCACGATTACACTTTGTGGACACAAAGTGATTGGAAAGTGAGGTAAAAATGATCCTTCATCATAGGCACAAATCATTCATAGGAAAGGATGTGGGCCCTCCAGTGTCGGTTTTCACCTTTGAGCTTTTTAAACATGCAGATAACTGTACATATATAGGACTGATCCTCATCCACTGGTTGGTAGAGGTTCACCATCTTCTGCAATATGATGTTCTAAACTTTTTTCTACCTGTGTTTATGTATTTTGAAAATTTTTATTACCAATGAAACAAATTCGAGACTGTTGGTTTCTGGACTTCTGTATTTAGCCAGTGTACTTAGTTGAAACCCTTTCTGCAATGAATTTAGTACAAGTAAAAAGTAAGGCCTTTTTTTTAAACCTTGATGCTGTTTGACATCTCGACACTTTGACCTGCTTCATCAGATCTGTTTTATGATTATGTTGGGAAAGCCAAATAAATGCTGCACATGTCTGAGAAATGCATAACATAACATACAGTACCAAGGAGCCGTTGAAATAACTGATATTTATGCACAATTTATCCATAAAAGGTGTCATCAAAGTCAAAAATATAGACCAGTAGATTATGTGTTAACTTATAACTCTTAAATAACTGTTTGTAGCTGGTCTATTATTTTGACTAAAGCATATCAGAGCACATTTTATGACTAAATTATGCAAAATGCAAGGTATTCCAAGGGGTTTACTTACTATTTCTTGGCACAGTCCACGAGTAATTTCTTAATCCATTTTTATCTGAGGTATGAGTCAGTGTTTGAAAGCATGTATAAAATGATAGGAAAGATGTGGATGTTGAGTGTTTCATGTAGTCTTGTCTATTTATTGTTATAACCAGCTTTTATCCTGTGTATTGAGTTTACTGAATCATAACTGCTGCAGGCAGTGTCTGTATATTTTGCTCCATGAAGTGACACTTAAAATAAACTATTGAAGCGATGTGCTTTTATCAAATAGTAGGATATTTATAACATGAGAAGATGACAAATCATACCCAGTTTTCAGACAGGAGTTCAATATTGCTAGAACACATACAGTATGGTCCCTTTTGAATCGTCTTTGGAGTAAGTGACTGTGGCGCTTCCCTTTTCCAACACCTCTGAACCATCAAAAGTACTGAAACTGTTTCATTTGCTGTTCTGTCTTTTAACAAATATAAATTCTTTATTTCCGTCAGATGTTGTAACATGCAAAATAAAATGATCCAACTTTATATGGTTGTTCTCTCTTGAATGAGTGTACACAGCAAAAAAAACAACAACAACAAAAAAAAAACATAAATACAGTCAATCTGATTAAGCATTTTGTTTCAGTTTAGGAACTTTGGAGAGAAAGTAGCAGTATTTGGCACAACAAGGAGAACATGAGACATTTAAATAAACAACACAAAATATACCCAAAACAATTTGCAGGTCATGTTCTACAGGTTGTCTTCAGTCTAGTCGGTACCGAAATACCTCTGTCCAAAATGTGTCGGAGCCACTGGGTGGACCTCTGTGGTCAAGATGGTGATATCAGGGAACTCCTGGATTATAGATTTGGCTCCTAAGAGAAACATAAAAAGCATTACACTTGGAGTAAGTATTTGAAATAAACCTAAGATATTTAGGAATATGTGATAAAAAATAGTGGTTGAAAGTAGAGCTGGGGTTTTGGAGGAAAGGTGGAAAATTCATCGATAACAAATAAAATGCATAGTTGATTTCCTTTCTAAATCACGCCAAGCAGTATTTTCTGCATTTTATATTGTTTAAAGAATGTATACTACAATACCGATAGGACTTTGATAGGCAAATATCCAACAATAATATCTGTCAGGCCCTAATTGAAAGTAATACAAAAGCAAAAATCAAACCTAGGCTGCATTTATGTGGTGTCAGAATTACCCCCAAAATTACCGTGAGGTGTGGAGAAGAGGCTAAGAAGGATGATATGTCTGGGCTGAACACCGTGCTCGATCAGCACCTTCACCGCCTCAATCACAGTGTTTCCTGTACCTGCAGACACAAAACAATGCGGAGTTAAAGTTTGTCTCAAATCTCACACAGAAACAATGTGTTACTTTAAAATGTACTCACTCAGTTTACAATGTATCAACAAGCAGCATCAAAACAAGGTCTTAATATGACAATTTGCATAGAACCTTTGCATTATGTAAAGTAAAAAAGTAACTGAGCTGCTTGCTGATTGATCTGCTGGTCACTTGACAGGCTCCATTGCTGAACCTGTTAGCATGCATCATTTTAACCATATGTTCCATCACTTTGACATCATAACACATACCTTCAACCAGGCTTGATCCCAATCACATTTTTTAAAAGCTGAGAGCAGAAAAATGCTGCTTTGTGACACTGGGAAACCAGGGCTATTACGATACTATTTTTGTTGGCCCTCATTATGCTATTCAGCAGCTTGGTGGCTATCTCCCAGGCAGTGTATAATTTCCCCCATGAGAGCTATAATTATCAGAACTGTGAATGGGCTGGTATGATGTGGAAATGCAGACTTTGCAGTGAAGGTCAACTCAAGGGAGATTTCTCGAAATGAATAAAAACATGAAACCCTTTTTTCCATTTGCACAAAAATGGACATGTCTTGACATTTGCAAGCAACTGAGGGCGGTGAAGCTGGAGGCATCAGTAAAATAAACTGTGCTTTGCCCTGTGTTACTTACTGAGGATGGGGTACATGAGCAGCACTTTTCTTCTGTACACATCTGGAGGGAATTTGGCATAGTAGACCTTGGCCTTCTGTGTCTCCTCATCACTTTGGATGAGGATCTTGCCGATGCGGATGGAGCGGCAGCAGTCCCTGAGACCCTGCTCCATGGCTTCACCTGTGTGAAGATCCACCGAAAACATTGACATTTGGTCTACTTAAAAAGGCGCTGATCATGACTTAAAACAGTAATACAGCATTAAAAAACTGTTTATCATATAAGTTTGGAAAAGATTAGATTTAGGTGTGTTGACTTTGACTTTCATCATACACTACTGATCCCTTTCAGATGTACTATTTCATCTGAAGAATGTGTTGAACAGGCCCTTTATATTATCTGCCCCAGAGTTCTCTGCCATAAGAGGGTAATATGGGGTTTGCAAAGCCTGCATTGGATTTTCAATTTGACACTGATAACAGTTTCATTAAATCTGAAGAAAAAAGTGCCGGTCGTTGACTATGATGCCTTCAGAGAACGCTTTCTGCAAAGTACAGTACTGCCCTGAGGACCATTGTTCAATTATATAATTTGGTGATAAAATGATCGATCAGTATCACTGAGAGAAAAGTACTGACTGCTGATAAAAAAGCGAACGATCCACAGCACACAATAGCCTGACCTGATGAATATGTGCAGAACAGGATGTACAGTGGAACTGCACACTTGGCACAAATCACATATGCAGTGAGGACATGATATACACCCTTACAAAGAAGAGCCTCTAAATTGGTAGGTGAACTACGGCAGGTTTAACTTACCACTCCTCATTATGCTGACTCCGCAGTTGCCTCTTTCAAACTTGACACCTTCATACTTGTACCCTGAGGGGAAGAATGAAGTAGGAACATTGACAAATGTAGCTGCTCTGAACAAGCCCACTAGTCACACATGCTGGAGGTGAAACACCGGAAGGGAGCTCTATCTTCATTGTGGCTTTTTCATTATTATCATCTGGAGAGCTCTTAAAGGAGCAGTGTGGAAGGTTTTAGTTGCATCTCGCTGTAACCCTTCAGGTCCTATTAAAACATGGAAGGATATCTCTAGTCAGTTTGGTTTGTGTGCCCTCAGCTGTGGGAAAACATAGTTATACGACATGGCAGCTCCCTTGGGAGAAAAAAAAAAAAGATTCTCTCAGGTGATTATAAACTAATGAAAACTTACTTTTGAAATATTATAACTCATTTGTGCCAACAGATCACACCAGATCCTGCACGCTGCCCCTTTAAACAGATCTCCAATGTTGGAGCTTAGACTCTGTGTCTAATCTTTAAACCTAAATGTTGACTGACTATTACAGAAAGAGGCCCTCACCTGTTGGCGTGGTCACTGTGCACTCAGAGTATGGGAGCTGATTCAAACCCTCTTCAACTACTAGTCTGATCTGTGGGTGGAGAAAGAGAAAGGTTACAGCTTGTAGCTTCTAAACATAAAACTATAGCATGTCGCATTAGGTCATGATCTTACCAGTCGATCAGCACAAAACACAAAGTCTCCTCTGCTAGTTGTCCTGAAAATGTAAAAAATAAAGATTTGGTTTGATGGTTCAGAATGCACTTTTCTATATGAAACCCACATTAACTCCTCTATGATTTTTCATATTAATACTAAGCACCGATTCTAGTTAAATCTTGAAGTTAAATCTTTCCCTGAATGTGTGGAAGTCATTATTTCTCTATGTCTAAGTAGAAATGATGCTGAAAAGTCACAAAATAAATGGAAATGTTCATAGGCTTAAACATGTCTCTATGACTAATAGATTATATATGAATTACCAGAAAACATAATATATTGTGATATATGTAATGACTGAGATATGAAATTACCTTCGTTTGGGATTTTGGAATTTTGACTCATATTCGCATCAATGCTAAGTCCATATTCTGACTGATATGTGTAAATATAATGCAGACAAAGATGCTGGGGTCATTGAGAAAAGGTCTCATGACATCATCTGACGAACAGCACAGAATGAGAGTCAAAAAGCTGCTCTCAGTTAGATCAACCCTATAGTGTGATTTATCATCGGGGACAAGAGTCTGAGACACTGACACATAAAACATGAACAACAAATAACATTTGTAACTTGGAACATAAAACACTTAGCTAATTATGTGTTGTGTCTGCGTTATAATACAGTGGAGAAGCGATAACGTTACATTTATATTGAAATATAGGTTGAAAGGTTCATCAATATATCGGTCACTGATGAACTGATATTGTAATATTTTCCACTATATATTATAATATCGATATCAGCCCATAAAGTCCAGCATCAGTCCGGCCCTTGCTCTATTCTAACACGTTTGTGTTTTGTTTTGAAATTGAATTTGAGGTTTTGAGTTATAATAAATTAAATCTGTACCATAAACTTCAGTTTTGTTGTGGACTGTATACCAAGAGAGGGGTTTGTGGACTCACTTGTCTCTGATTATGGTCTGTAATTCTCGGATCTGGTCGTTCAGAGGGAGCAGTTTAAGCTGAGGTCCCAGGGTCTCCTGGCTGTCAGTCTGTATGGTGTCCTCGGTGGGCTCAGAGTTGGACAGCACTGCAGGCACACTGCTGCTGCTGCTGTTGTTGTTTGCAAACCTTACTTGCTTCATTGGGTGCTCCTGGCCACTGTTGACATTGTTCAGTTGCTGATTGTGGCATGGCATCCTGAGTAAGAAATCAAGGGGTTTCTCGCAAAACTGTGCTAAAGCCAGAAGGCGTTTCTTGACCGAGCGACCCAGTTTACCAGCTATGACAAAGAAGACAACGTGTTCTCCCTTTAGCTTCGCCTGCTCTTTGGAAGTTAAATTATCAGAGTAACGCAGCTACTGCAGACACACTGCCCATCAGGACCACACTCAGAAACCTTCCGATACTCAATCACGTCGTCTTTAAAGCAAACTAGCAGCTGATATCGAGACAAAAACGTAGAGTCGAGTAAAGCCTCTTGTAAGCTAGCTTTGACACTGACAGCGTTGGCGAAAGCCGGATATGACGTATCCGGCGTGTTGACTGACCGCCTTCCTCTTTAGGCAACATGGCGCCGATGTTGGTACCGCTGAAATGCGGGTTTCACTTCCAAAGAAGAAAATTAGCGCTTCTCCTTCGACAGACAAGCTCGTATCACATTTGGAATAAAAGTCGCAGTGAAAGTGGGACGGAACATAAACGCAAAAATACATATCTGGTGAGTGAGGAGCGGGCCGGCAGGAGAGGACGCAGTGTTTTTGGTGTGACAGTCACCACGCAAGGACAGAGATGGAAAGTGTTTTAACTAACTTTAAAGGAAGTTAGATTAGACGATATTGTCAGTTTTACGGCAAGAATAGCCAATATCTTTTGTCAGCCAGTTGCTAAATTAGCGTTGAACGACAGCTAGCTAAAAAGGCTAACGTACTATTTACTAATTGCGTTATGTGTGTCTAACAGCGTCATTAAACGTCATGGTGAATGGTTAGTGTTACAGAAGAGTCTAGACTTTGTCCTTTATTGACACGATGCTAAGTGAAGGGACCATAGCCCACTGTCTGCTAATAAATGTCACTATTTACCAAGCTACATCAGCAAAGCTTGTCAGTGGTCCCAGTCACATGTGATAAGACTGACAGAGCCAGTAAGTGTTAGATAAGACTGTCTGTTATGACACCCAGGGGGGCTCACTTATGGGACTGCCATCACGTGACACGTCTGGTATTGATTGTTTGACAGCTTTACATTTAAACAGTTAGCTTCCCCCTTATAGGTATATCTTGAATAAACTGCATTTTACCGTTTTACCTACTGCCATTATTGTTATCACTGTCAGACGATCCAGTGATACTTGCAGTACAAACCATAAAAACTGCTTCAATTAATTCCCCTTACTCCTTATGACACTACATTACATTTCAAACTTCATGGTCATATTGAAGCAAATGTGGACTAATTCATTTCTTGATACTACAAAGGTATTTCTTTTATTTTGCTCAATTCACATAGATTAAGTCACTGCAGTTTTAGTCAGTTTATATTATCAAGAGATAATTGCTGTCCAGCCTTAGAATTTCTGATTTCATAAAAATGAAATAAATTAATCAATCATACAAAAATTCTTCATTATTCCCCAAGGTGAAATTCATTTAGTCTAATTTGTCTTCTGATATAGCTACATAGACCCATTTAATATGACAAATAAATTATTCTTTCTGACGTAGGTTATTTTATATCTTGATAATGACGTACATCAAAATGTAGTATGTTTTCTAGTATGTCGATAAATTAATATTTGAAGCTCTAACCTATACATTTTTTCTAATGAAAATAATATTGAGACCCAAAGATAAAAGATTTATCCAGATGTATATTGACTATGCACACAATTACAGAGCGATCAGATTAGCACAATGGAAAGATTTTACTGCACTGGAGTATTCACATATGCAAAAATCTTGAGTGTTGGCAAGCAGGGCTTTGAACATGAATAAAGGAAAACTCTGCACACTGTTTAAAAAATAAATAAATAAATTAAACAACATTTGGGTTTCAACTGATCCATTACGCGTTATTGCCCATCATTACATTTGACTAAGTAGGCGTTTGTTATTATCAAATGAAACAATGTAATTGTGTATCAAGATATCCCCATTACAATTCAATTGAAAGACTATAAGTTACAGTAATTTATGGCCTAGCCCTAGTGAACTATCATAAAAACTATGACTTCTTCAGATGAGTTGTTTGTACAGTAGCTTATTACATATTGTGCTTGGTCATCATAGATAAAAGCATGAATTGCAGCCATGTAGAGTCCTGACGGAGATAAATAATCTAATATTGGCACACTCTTACCACCAGCACAGATAAGTCTTTGTATAAACGTGGGTCCAGCACAGGGTGAGTGCAAACTGAGCATGCCTATCTTTAACCACCCACTGTATGTCTTGCATTATCAGGCGCACATCCTATGTAGGCGTATGTAATTTTTTTTTTTTTATCCCTCTTGAACAGTGACTGTTTAAATTGAGTTTCCCAGGCTGACAACAGGTTGGATGTTGAAAGTATTTGTTAGCCTCACATCACAAGTTCAGAAAGGTTCTGAACTTTTCATGTTTGTTGAAAAGAATTGTTTTTGTGAAAATATATTCTTGCCAAAAAAAAAGCTATGAAAATGTACAGAAGCTTCTTGTCACGAGTCCTGCCGATTAGCCAACCTCTCCTGTCATGTTTGTTCAGTATGTCCCCAACTCCTATGTAATCGTTAAACCCTGACTGGTGACATTGAACTGTGAGAATTTTATTAAAAACACACAAGAAACTTAATATTTTGGGCTTGTTTTTTTGCACTTGAATTAAATGTAGTTTATTGTTTATTTTTTTTATTGTGATTAAATGTTTCTTAATATTAACCCCTCCAATTAATCAATGAATCAGCAGAGTTTGGAAACATCAGTCGGGTAAAAATAATTTGTTTGTCATATGTTCCAGCTAAGTTCCCCTCCACACCTACGAACAGTAACATGGAACACAAACAGGAGCGAAAACAGTCGGCAGATCTTAGAGGCAGTAAAAGTAAGTATGTTTTAAGGAAAAACATGTATGTTTCAATGTCAAAATATTATTAATAAGTTATTAAAACAGAGCTTCAAATTTCCACAGCATTTGCAGATTACAGACAAAAGAACATGTTGGCATGGAAATGCAGGAGGAAAGCTAATTTCAGATCCAAAAAATGTGGTAAGTACAGTATCTCTTTTAGATTTATATTTTGCAATTTAGTTTTGCACATATAAACAGAAAATAATGTAGTAGTTTTTGGTTGCAGTTAATGATGGTGGGTGACGATGGGACTTTAAAAAATACAGTATTTAAAGAAAAAATACTGACAAAGTTACTAAATCTAAAAGTGGCAAACTATGTATGCCAAGTAATCTAGTGTCTTTCAGCCAAGGGGTTAGGATGCCATGTAGGGCTATGTGATATGGAAATATAGTTAGGGTTTCCATAAAGTCTCTTTACAATAAAAATATATGGTGTATGGACATCACTGACCTAAAGCTAAAGGTCACTGATGCCATGAAATATAAACTGATATATTCGGATAGAAGGGTCGGCCATATCATACCCAGAAGCAATGTAGCCATTTATGTTCTGAAAAAAGTATTCCTCCCTCACGTGTCTGTCATGGATGCATGTCCAAACCTTTAAGCATATGTGCCCATGGGCACATTGGATAACAGTCTAATTCCTGGAGTCAATTTTGGAAAGTAAAAATTGGGTTGTTGAATTGAAAGATTTGAAAAGCCCTTAACAAATCAATGTATTGACGTTTCTTCTAAGCTTATTAACCAGTGGGAGTCATTTTGTTGATTATGGATGTATGAAACCTTTTCCTATTAATATATATGGGAGAATCTATAATTAAATTAAGATACCAGGCATGTGTTATACATTAAGAGGCTTCCTTCACATAAAGCGAAGGGACTTTTATAGTGTATTAAACTAATTCCTGTCTTTGCAGTGTCACATATGGTGTCATTGTATTTGATTGAAGGCAGGTGTTGGGCACAATTTCACTGTGATTTGCTTGGAGGCTGTGCCATACAGCAGCGCTGTAGCACGGTGCCACCATATTGAGTGGATTAGAGGAATTACTGCATATTCTTTGGCTGCGGAGAGTCCCTGTGGCAGGTGTGTGGTGGAGTGTGTGTAAACAGCCATGTTGGCACCAGTGGGCTCTCAAACTCAGCTGGGATGACAGCCTAGGTGTCTCCTGGGACTTGTAGTGTCAGACTGGACCCCCAGGTCCACCTGGAGACTCTGCTGTTGCTGCTGTGCCTGGATCACCCAGGAGACTCCCATTGACATTTGATGTTCCATGCATCTGCCCACAGAGCCATCTTGAGGTTATTATGATTGTCACACTGAAAATGCGAGTTAGTTGCCAATATAGGCAAACACAAGCTAGATTAGACAGTTAACACCGTATCGTATCGTCGTAAATACAGCCTGATTCCAAAAAAGTTGGGATGCTGTGAATAATGGAAATTAAAATTAATGCAATTATTTGCAATTTGTTTTAGTCCTATAGTATATTTTGTTGATATAAATACGAGATATTTAGTCTTAAAACTGATGAATATGTGAAATCTGAATTTGATTTTTGTTATTTTGTTATTCCATTTTATATAGAGACCCACCTTTTTTGGATTGGGAATATACTATTTTACTTATTTGCCCTGTATCTTAGAAGAGACACTGATAAATGAAAGTAAGGGAGCTATGGCTTTACCTATGATCTTTTCTCCACAGCTGACGGAGGTGAATTCAGCCCAGATCCTGTCTGCAATGCTGTCTTACGTGTGGCCAAAGAACAGACCAGACTTGCGGGCCCGTGTTGCCATCTCTCTGGGGCTGCTCGCTGGAGCCAAGGTCAGTTTACAGACAGTGTCATGGGTGTTAAAGAGGGGTTCCTAACTATTTAACTCCTTTGTTATTTTTTGTTATATAAAGCTAATTTAATCTGCTTAATTGGTGATAAGCAGCCTTGCTGTGTACCCCACAATACCAGATATTTCTTTATTTGATGTCTAGCTACTTGGCATAAGGAAGAGTGTTTGGCCTCTGTTTTCATACTTATTCTTGTTGAAACTGAGTCTTACTTCTGTCTCTTTTTGATGTCTTCCATCTTAAAAAAATCGCAATAATCTTCTACCTGGTTACACTAGGACCATCTATCTCTTATTTAACTAGATAATAAAACTAGTACATTTTTTAATCGTGTTTAACAGAATATATGAAAATACTTATCACTAGAATTAGATTTTTTTTTTTACATTTCCAAAGTGTGCCACAAGAAAAACACCTTAAAGGGATTGTCTGGATGTTTTGGTGTGTGGTTGTATAACAGATAAGACGAAATGAGCACACATGGTCTCACAACATGATTAAAACACTAATCTAAAGTGATTAAGATGAATAAAAAAAACATGATCACAACTCCTAAAAAATGCAGCAGTAAAGAATATCACTCACATCTGACTGTGTCTAAGCCACTGATGATGCTCCCCACATTGTAAAAAAAATAATAATGAAAATATATAAATAAAAAATTGGACTCTTCATTTCTGTGAGTTGTTACTAGGTCTTGATGATTGGATGAATGTCAGGACAGTTTTCATTGAATATAATATTTCTCTCCCATTCACACATGACCTCATGCAGGAAATGAGGCACTACAGATGAGGCTAAAGTAAAATAGGGAAAATACAGTGAAAGAGAGAAGTGACAATTCAAGGTTGCTGTTGAAACCCACAGGGTTATTAAGTGCAAGAGACCAATTTTATGAAATCATGCCAGCTCTGAAATGATTATCAGGATTGAAAAGTTTGAATAGGAATAGAATGTATCCCAAAAAATAATTTGTATTTTAAGTGAAGGCTGCAACATCCGTCTGGTGTAGTATAACCCTGTTTCACAGAAAGTGGTGTCCAACTTGCTCAGGAAAACATTATGCCTGGTTTCATTATTGTTGGTAGATGTGATTGATATGTGGTAGGTTTGCACTTCTGTTGGATGCTCTGAAGTCCAACAGTTGAGAGTTTGCTGCTCATGTGGCATTGGAGTCCTGACTTACAGTATTTATCTTGGTGGAAAATTAACTCGGTCACGGTTACACAGTTTAAGGCTGAATGAAGCAGATGTTTAATTATCTGTATTTGGCGACAAAGAATGGGGATGTCCTGATCAAGTGTATCTGCCACCGATCCCGATCCAAGTCATAAAGCCCTTTATCAAAATATACATACTAAAAATATAAAACAAATATATAAAATATTTTTTCTTGATTAATTGCGAATACATTTGATATATTTCTAGTTTATACTGCTTGCTTACTATCAATTATTTATTTCTTTTTTTATTGAAGCTCCTATCTGTCTTGCTTTGCACTTTGTTGCAGCAACACTGATTTTTTTCCTGATGAGGGAGTAACACAGGAATCTTATCTTTTCCTATCTTGTCTTTTCTCAAAGAGCACACATTTAGATAATTTGTGTTTGCAATAAGCATTTCAACCCTAATATGTTATTGGAAGCTTTAACAAAACTTTGACATTTTTTAACTTTGCTTTTGTATTTATTAGCCTATTATTTATTTTCCTTTTTTGAGTTGCATATCAGATAAGTTATTACTTATAATTCTTGTTGTTGTTGTTCTTCTTCATACTGTTATCATTATTTTTGTTGATACATTGGTTCTGTACCAAGTCCCTAGTGTTTTTATTACCTGAGATAATAAGTTAGATTGATCAGTCCAATGTTATAATTTTGACATTAACTTGCCCCAGTGGGTGGTGTTATAGAAAAACAATGACATTACCTGCCTGCTGTGTTCTTTTTCATTTTTTCCCCTCTCTTTGAAACAGAAATAAACTGATTTGATTATTTTTCAAGTATCAGCACTTAGCTTGTAGTCAGCACTTAGCTCAGTAAGCCTATTCAGGGATGCTCCAAGCATTGGTAGAATGTTGATGTTTACGCACTGCTTCAGGAGCATCAGAAAAGAATAGCAAACCAGCTGGGTTGGACATTTCATTTATCAAGCACATGATGGTTTGTGAACAGTGATTGAGTCTTTAGAGTTTGACCATCACCACTAATTCTGTCTGTACAAACCCTTTGACATGAGTGATCCTTTAGAAAATTTTATGCAATTTGCAACATTGGTCCTTTTTTTTTTTTTTTAATATTTGTAATTCACTTATAAATGAGTAAATTGCTAAATCTAATAATATTTCTCTGTTGACCACCATTTACTCAAGTAACAGTGACACTCTGTAGAGAACCTGTGTAAACCAGAAACAGTGAACTTTTAAAATTACTTGTAAATAATTAATTGCATGCATCAATCAGTGCATGATGTTATTCCCTCTTCCTTTGTTGATGGTCTCTAATTTACACCCTGCAAAACAATCACAGCTACCTAAATAAGCATGTACTGCTGCTGCTCAGCATGTCTAAATGTGTGTGCTAAGAAGAAGAGAACACACGAACACACACACGCATGCAATCCAATCTTCTTCTTTTTTCCTGCTTGGCTGGAGTTAGCCTCAATTTCTGTAGTTTGTCTGTTTGAACTGAAACCACCAGCAGTGTGGAGACAATTTTTAAATCAACTGAATAATTATGTGGTTACAGCGCATCACACCTCTGCACTTTACAATATCAGTGACATTTTCATTTTAAAAAACTGATTATATAGAAGCACTTGTTTTTGTTGGCCTCAGATGAAGCCCTCTCTGCCTGTGTGCCGATGTGTCATACGATATAAGCTTAGGCTAATTCTTTATAGCCAAAAGCCTTTACTCTACTACATGACACAATATCTCTTTTACGAGAACACATATTACCAGGTACAGATTGAGACAGTGTTGATTTAATCTCCAGTTAATGGATTAAAAGAGCACATCCAACATTATCACATTTTTATGGTAAAGTTGAGGATATGTTTCAGCCCTGTGATAATAGCCCAGGCTATTTTTATGTCATGTTCTGTTGTCTTGGTAGCAAAGATATTGTTTTTCCTTGAGGGGCTCAGAGGACTTCTATTGTCTGAGTAACATGCCCAAGTGTATCAAGCGAGAGCCCAAGGGATGTAGCTTTGAGGTGGAAATGGTGCATGATTGGGTGTCCTTTTACATCAGTAGGGGTGACATGGGTTCATTTATTATATATTTGTTTTATATAAATGCTGCTAGCTTGGTTTCATCAAAATTATGTCTTGCAGAATTTGACGAGAGAAAAGGAACAAAAAGACGAGTTTCAAAAACAGCCCTCCGCTGTGTTAGGGGTTGAGTGGTTCAAATGAAATGGATTTCAAATGAAAATACTCTGCTGTGTGCCGCTGTGCTCTCTGGCTGTCCTGATGCGCAGCGGACCGCCTTGCCTGAGTCACACAGCTGTCCCTGTGCTTTTAATTAGCCCTAATAACCATTTCAATTCCATTAGCAGGAAGCACCAGATACCTCACCAGCACAACCAGTAAAATAATACACACACTGCATGCTATTCCATACATACACCATTAATAAATATATGAGAATGCAGCTGAATGGTTATTCTAGATTTACTGCCTAACAGCAATGGAAGTCTTTCTAACCACAGGGAGGGCTCATATACGCATGCATAAAAAAAGCACTTCAGAGCAATAGAAAAATGTCACTGGACCGTATGGAGCATATGCCCATCTAATAGGCTATTTGAAACCACTTCTCTCCTTTTTCTCCTCATCTCTGAATGTTTCCTCCCTCCCTCTCTGTCTTCCCAGATGACCAATGTGATGGTGCCCTTCATGTTTAAGTATGCAGTGGACGAGCTTAACCAGATGTCGGGACACATGCTGAACCTGAATGACGCGCCAAGCACTGTGGCAACCATGGCAACGGCCATGCTGATTGGCTGTGAGTCCCAGACTTGTATTGCACTGGCAGGTGCCGCACTCATCAGAGGGGACTGTGGGACTGCCTATTATCTACAGGCTGACCTTTCTCAACACATTCATATCAATGCCTCTCCTTCACATTATTTACATTACGTGTGTCTGAGTTTGCTTCTGTCAATCCACGTGGGCCTCTCGTGAGCGCTGAGGACTTGGCAGTACCCTACCTGTGTGCTCCTAAGGCAAACAGAGCTGGATACATTTCTAAAGCAGGGGGGAGACATGGCTTATATCCTCTTGAATTTTCTTTAGTGATGTATAAAATTTCATCCCTTAAGAGCACCTCTTTTTT
>JAOWBC010001868.1:10427968-10447429 GCA_028566105.1 Hypoplectrus providencianus | reverse complement strand
CACACACACACACACACACACACACACACACACACACACACACACACACACACACACACACACACACACACACCTCAAAACAAAATCAAATGGACAGATGAAAATGACAAGCAAAACCCTGACTGAACTGGATAATAGAAACTAAATGAGAACAAAGCACAGCAAGCTTGAAAAAGTGTCATGAATAGGAAATAAAATAGCCTTGATGCAGAAAATGAAATCACAGCGGGTGGAGATAGATTCAGACTGTAACATGCTTTGTCTGCTTTCACAAATTGAAAAGAAGAAACGGTCTGAGTGTTGTTTTTTTAGATCTTGTATCCCAAGATGCATAAATGATACAACAGAGCTCGATTGTGTGCAGTATTTAAGTTGTTCTGTTACTGTCGTGTAGGTACAATGACCGTGGGGGACCTGGTTATGGCGAACGGCCTGCTCTTCCAGCTCTCCCTCCCCCTCAACTTCCTGGGCACAGTGTACAGAGAGACCAGGCAGGCCCTAATAGACATGAACACTCTTTTCACCCTGCTCAGCGTGGACACCAAGATCAAGGTAACTTGTCGCCCTGACATGCATTTCTTTCCATTGTAGCGCTAAATTGCAAAATCTTTTTTTATTTTTACATTTTGTCCTGCTCTCAGATAGAATAGTAGACTTGTGGACAATAGAAAGTGTTCAACATAAAATCTGAAAACCTCAATCAAGTCTTTAACCGAGACTTTTTTTCCAGCAGCAGAACATAATGGTGGCTAAGAGAAGTGGTAAAAGATTTTATACACAGGACTGAGTTATTCTTTGCCGCATGACATAGCTAACTTATCCACCTGTGCTGTAAAAATGATAGGTTGTATTCAAACATAGTAATTACATGCTTGATGTGACTCAGGTGCTTCCTCATCTGTTGCCACATGTAAAGCACGACATTACTCGCCAATTGGGATGTTATGACATATTTCAGCAGAAATGTGATTCATTCAGAGCATTAACGAGCTGTGATCAGTGGCAGTTTTAATTGATGCACCCTAAATCTGGTCTGATTTTGTAGTGTGTAATGTTTTCTAACATTAACAGTTTTTTTCTCTAAATCATTGATTTCGGTGAGACAGAACAAGCTTATCTTTATATGTGTAATTCCGTTTTGTGGCTAAAATGATAACTGAATAAAATACCTGCGGTGAGGATATACGAGGGTTTTGTTGTCGTACTGTTTGAGCAGATCATCTGCTCAGTGATAGTGCTCATTCACCCACTGTTTAGTGGAGACACCTGTTTTCACTGACAGGGTGTGGAAGGATGGGTATAACTGTTTGGTTTTCTGCAGTTGGTTTGTTGTCTGCTGCTCCTTTTTTCGAGCAGTTTCATTTATGTTTGTGTGAACTTTTGATTACCAAAAAACGTGGCTGGTAGTTTCAGTTCTAGTGCCAAAAACATTTACTGCCTCTTGTATGGGGTTGTGCCAGTACTAAATGTTGAATTTTTTATTTGTGAATTCACCTTAAAAACAAACAGAATTAAAAAGTTATACTCAGAGGTAAATCCTCTTCTCTAGCTCTAAAAATTGCCATTATTTTCATTTGTGAATTGGCATCTCTCCTAAAGCTACAGCGTGATTCTCCTAGTTTAAATCTTGTGCTGTTGTAGCACCTCTGCCCTTGTCAGCCAACAACGTTTGGCCACAGTATCTGCTTGTTGTAATATTAGCAGAAGGTTTGGGGGAAAAAAATGATGATGCTTTAGACACATTTAAGTTAAAGAGTCAGTCTGTTGCATTAGCTCTGCCGACCCCCTCTGGTGGACCGACCACTGCTGGGTGATGGAAAACAGCAACTAACTGTGCACTGCTTGTGATTTTTTTTTTTTCAAGAATGGTGCCACAGCCACCAACTTCTTCATACAGCAAATGCAAGGGCTTTCAGGAGTGGTCCATAGACTCATATATAGATAGATTATGACCTTACATTTATTTAAAGAAAAACTATCAGATTTTTACTTGAAAGATTGAGTCTAAAATGCCAAAAACAGCTCTTATTTTAGATGTTTGTCCTCCGTCTGTTCAATGTCATAGCTATCACATGTTTTTGTAGGACATTTCATTGCATTTATCCTATTTTTCTGTATTCTTTACACAACACGACAGCCCATCTTGCGTCAGAAGAGCACATTTAAGTGTAAATGTGCATCCGCTGCCTGACAATATGAATGCCATTGCCGTCTCCAGCCTGTAATTATAGTAGGAGAAATGAATCTGTCCAGTTATTTTTCACTCATCAGTAATACTCCTCTCTATTGTGATTCCCTGTGGAATAGTACTGCCCAGCGGGCCATTACTGTCTGAATGCCTTTTTTGTGTGGAACACATTGGCCTATTATGTAGATGTAAAATAATTTAAAACACCCCCTTACTTGAAGCTGCGCCACAAAATAAAAAAATAAATGATTTTGGCTTTTTTCCATGTTGGGGGTGTGTGAATATATCATTTGTTTATACTAATGGACTACAAGTTATTTGTGTTAATTGGTTGAGGTGGATTGTGGGTAATTATGTTGTTATTAGATAGTATAGAAACAGAGCAGAGCAGGCTTTTACACTCCCTGTACGGACAGCGCTTTATTCGCTGCTGACCTTGGCTGCATCTCAGCACTATGGCTTAACTCAGTATGTACCGAAAGTTTTCACGCCTATTGATCCTTCAGTCACCATGAAGGGCAGTGTCTGAAGATTCAGTTGAAACGACCTCTGGAATTTGCTGTGAATGTCTCTGCTTTATGCAGTCCGTGTTGGCTCTGTGCTCCGGCATTATACCCCTTTACAAGGTGTTGGAGTAACGTTGCATCATGCTGGGCCTCGTCTGCCACTGGCTGTTCTGTATCCGTCTCCTCTCTCTGTGTTTCGTCTGCCTCAACTCTCTGATGGTTTTCTGTAGGAGAGGGATCTTGCCCCGCCGTTAGCCATCACACCGCAGGACGCCACAATTCGCTTCGAGGACGTCTATTTCGAATATCTGGAGGGCCAGAAAGTCTTAAATGGAGTGTCCTTCGAAGTACCTGCAGGGAAGAAGGTGGCGATTGTTGGTGGCAGCGGGTCGGGGTACGTCACCTTACATCAAACCTTCAGACTGTTTTGTGTCATCTCATTTGTATGTTGAGGCAGTCTTATCATCAGATGTCATCAGCAGACTGTGGGGGTGCAGCTCACAGACAGAATAATGCTGACGATTGGTTCCACGTCTGGTTGCAGGAAGAGCACCATTGTGCGGCTGTTGTTCCGCTTCTATGAGCCCCAGCAGGGGAACGTCTACATAGGGGGGCAGAACATCCGAGACGTCAGCCTTGACAGCCTGAGGAAGTGTTTGGGGGTCGTGCCTCAGGTATGATGCACATCAACACAATAAAATAAACAAAAATAAAATCATTTGTCATTTTGGGATCTTCTTCCACACAAATGCGACTAGATATGACTTTTCGGTACAAAATGTGATATGTTTGAGTTACTATTGATAAGCATACACAACAAGGGGGCAGCATAGAACAAAGTAACATTAGCAGTTAACAACAGCATTAGAAATAAGCTGAATTCAGTGCGGTTTTCACTGCAGTGAGCTCAGAGGCTGATCTGAACAGATGGTACATGAACAGTATTTTTGTCATTTGCGTTCGTTTTCTCTTTCTCCCTCCTACCCTTGTCTTTGTATCTGCAGTCCTCTGTTTGTGTCTCAGCTGCAATAAAAATATTCTCTGAAGCCTTGTTTTTTTTTCTCTAACTGTGTTGTTGTCAGGATAGCGTTCTGTTCCACAACACCATCTTCTACAACCTGCAGTACGGGAACATCAACGCCACAAAAGAGGAGGTGTACCAAGTGGCGCGTCTAGCAGGCCTCCATGATGCTATCCTCAGGATGCCCCATGGCTATGACACCCAGGTTGGGGAGCGGGGCCTCAAGCTGTCAGGTTTGTTGCACTATTATGTCTACTGTTTAAATATGGTCTCTGCAGCAGCAAGTAAAAGAGCTGTTTTTATTATCTCCCTTTATGGTTTACCAAACATTTGAAGAAAGAATAAATCTATACAGTATTTTGTTCTAGTTAGAGGCTGCTATTTTCATTATTGATTAATCTGTTGATTCTTCTTTAAAAATTCATTGTTCAGTTGATAAAACCTTTTAAATTTACAATGATTCACTAAAGAGAAAAGCATCAAATCCTCACGGATGAGAAGCCAACCAGAGATTGTTCTGTGGTTTGTTGTTAATGAATGTATTTTTTTAATCAGAAAGGTTGCAGATTTGTCAACACATTTTGCATCTTTAATATAATATTGATATTGTATCATAAGGGGTGATTTTGGGTATAGTACCATCGAATATCCATGCTTTCTGGTGTCATTCAGAGGATAGCTTTCTGAGGGGCACTGTATATAAGGGGGTTTTCAGCAATTTCCCAAATAGAACAATGCTTCTATCAGGAAAATGCAAGTTCTTGCAGAATTCTCCAAAATGTCATTTTTTTGATACCAAACCATTTTTCTGTGGGGTTCTTCAAGCTATTAGTGTCTCTATTTGGTATGTCTGAGGGATTTCTGACTATTCTAAACAATACTGTATGGTCAAAAATGTTTCCAACAACCTATGAAACCAAATTGAGCATGATTTTTTACTCAATATACTCCCTTAATAATGTCCTAAGCCCTTAAAAATAATAATAATAAACTTTATTTATGTAGCGATTTTCTAAACAGGGTTACAAAGTGCTTTGCAAAATAAAAAAAGAAAAGAAAGAAGAAAAAAAAGAAATTAAAGCGAAAGAGAAATGTGAGGACAGGAATAGTTTAACAAGATGTTACAATAAAATGTTAGAAACCAACACCAAATACAGGAAATGTTAAAAATAACATAAAGCAGTATCTGAGGATGTGTTTTTAAAAGAGATTTTAAACTCATAAACTTTCACAATTTGATACTGTAAACTAATGTTTATTATAGATTCTTGGCTAGAGGGGGTGAACTTTAAGAATTGACCCCACAATGTTCTAATATTTGTATATTTTACAAATCTACATGTGGTATACTTTGCAAACTTCTATTTCTATACAGTATAAGTACAGTACAGACACACTATTCCTATAGTCCTCCGTCTGCTGCCACGATTATACAGGATTTTTGGGAGCCACTTGCCATGTTGTAAGCTTGAGAAAACATGTGACAGAGAGACTTGAAAACGCTGTGAAGAAATATTTAAGTTTGCACAGCTCTGGAATATATTCAAATTTCTGCCTTCGAATTGCAGTTGAAAATGACTTGTCTTTGATTATGAGCTGCTGGCTTGTAAAAGAAGGTGATAATTAACCTTAATTTAATTATTACATTTGACCTTATTTCATGCGAGTCATTATCAGACTTCATCTGTCGCTGCACCATTGTTATTTTGTTGTCCTCTTTGTGGAGAGTGTGAACTTGTTTAATGGCACGTTGCCTTATTTGATCTGCAGTGATAGCGCACGACTGTGTAGTATTTGGCTCCTCGCATCACTCCGCAACTCATTTAGCCCACGTTACCACACAATGTTTAACACACACAGTGTGTGAGCACTTTCACTCAACATTCAAGATGCAATTACTGGCAGCACAGATTTCTTTATGTGGAGTGACTGAGTGAGTGAGAGAACGGACAAAATAAAGACATGACTAACTTCTCATTAATTTCACTGCTGCTGTACGTGACAGCTGCCAGTGAGTTTGTCGGAGGAGGGGGGTGGGGCAGTCTGGGCTGTGAGGCTCCTAACTTCCTTCACTGCTGTTCTCCACTGCCAGCAATATTTATATCCACTGAATGCCGCATGTTTTCAAGAGGCCACACACTGCTCGTATGTAATAAAGGCCGAGTCAGACACAGTGGGAAAAATCACTGGGTCCTGCTGATTTTTCTTCACAATTAAATTAAAGTCTGTTTAAGCAGCCCTTCGTTTGAGCTAATTATCTGATGAGAAGAACCGGAGCGAGACCTGCTGTATCCTCACATATTTCTGACATTTTGGCTTTAGTTTGCTTTTATTTAAGACATCTGTTGTTTTGTTTCAGGAGGGGAGAAGCAACGTGTTGCCATCGCTCGTGCGATACTAAAGAACCCACCGGTCCTCCTATATGACGAAGCAACGTCCTCCCTTGACTCCATCACAGAGGAGGTGGGTCTGACAGTGCATGAACACACACACAGTGACAGACACAGGCGTGCATACATAACACACTCATAAAGCCCGTTGTCTGCTGCACGTACAGGTTGACACCTCGCAGTGCCCGCTAACACATTTAGCAGAACAAACACCTAATCAGTCACCTGCGGTAGGTGCACAATAATTCAGCTCAGTCCTGCGTCACATACCTGCTGTGACATACACCCCTCCGCCTCCTCCTCCTCCTCTACACACACGCACACACCACCCCCATGTTCTCCCCTGCCACCTGCCACTGTTTTCTCTGACTTAATCTCCAGCTCAGCTTAAACCCCACAGTCTTTGTAAATGTTACATTTAATGAGAAAGTTCAGCATGCCCTCTCTGAACTTCAGGAAAAAAAATAGTGGGGCAGTAGACGTGGTTGTTAATTTAGATTTTTAGTTGCTTCTCATCATGATGGTGTTTTAAAATTACCATAAGTAAACACTGCAAAGAAAAGCATATGAAGGTGGATGTTGCTGAGCAACATTTTGTTGACTTAGCTTCTCCCTCAAATAAAAGTTTTGGAGCACATTTCATATATATCCTGTCATTCATGCACTTTTTATGCCTACGCGTCGCCAACAGACTCCAGATGCATTATGTCTTTGGGTTGTCTCTCCACCTGTCCCATTCTTGTGACAGTGATCAGGGTGAACTGGTTGGAGCTCGGTGGTCAAAGATCAAGGTCACCACGACCACAAATACCATGTTTTGGCATCTTCTAATTAATGTCTAATGACAATACCTCAGTCTTTAGCCTTGTATGTGACCATACAAGGCTAAGGCAACATTAATGGCTGTCAGAGGAACAACCACAATGCTGGTATTCTATTTTTTTGTAAGCCGCCATGATGACAAACCTAGGGAACTATTTTTTTATGTATTTATTTTTTGGGATCAGGGGAAAATCTTGTAACCCCTATAAAATTGATAAAAGCTTTCTGTGTCTTTGTGTGCCTCCAGAACATCCTGACTTCAATGAAGGAGATGGTGAAGGACAGAACATCAGTGTTCATCGCCCACAGGCTTTCCACTATCGTGGACGCAGACGAGATTATTGTACTCAGTGAGGTAAGTAGAAATCGTCCACTTATTTTTTACTTGATCTCACATGTTCCCTGATTAACATTTCCCGTTGTAATGTCAGGTTCATAAAAAGCAAATATTATGACGGTTCAGAGTCTCAGAGTAAAACCATGCACTGTGTTAATTGCCAGTCCAATTAGACGATTTTGCACTGAAAGGAAGGATGATGACCTGCACTCTGCTTGACCCTCAGCGCACTGTATCTGCCAGCAACAAGAATTTAGCAAGCAGCCTCTGTTTTTGCCACTCATTTATTTTGACTTACCTTTTACGATGTGCGTGATAAAAACATGCTTTGTTTAGCTTCTCTCATTAACTTCAACAACAACAGGACACTGTTGGTAGAAGTGAATGCATTATTTTCTCCATAAGGGCTCATTAAAGCAGTCAGACTCGACTGGCTGTTTTGGTCAGATGGCGTGTCTTGTTTGTCTCGGTGACTAATAATGTATGGGCCAGCTTCCCAGACACTGATGAGGCCTCATCCAGGACTAAACATGGCTTTTAATGGAGATCGCCATTCAAATGGTCTATCCATACAGTCAGATGTGTTAATGTCAGACTGAAGGCGCCATGGAGACATAGGGTGTGTTTTAAATTCTTTTTGGTGCCTCGTCTTTGTATTGTGCATCAGAAAATATATCTGAGTGAAGAGAAAGATGCTGCAGTACATAACAGGCTGGGCTTGAGACACTGTAAACCACAAAAAGGCACAGAGGGAAGTCAGTTATTATCTGGAAGTAAGAGTTAATATAAAATGTAAGTGAAGTGACATTTTCCACCAATGCTCGAGTCAGATAGGATAAAATGAGGAGAGGTTTCTTTGAACTGCAGCGAGTGAGCATGTGTCGTTGCGTGTTTCCAGAGTCAGATGGCGGGGATCAGAGGGTCGTGGCGAGGAGGCATGTTTGCATGTGATGTCGCCATGCCGTTTGCTGGTGTCACCAGCAGAGGACTGCCTGGGGTGCTCATTAAAATAACGGGCGGAAGCAGTCACGTGCTCTTCTTGGGTGCACTAAAGATGATGCCAACACCTCTGCATGCTCATGGGAGGTGGGGGAAGGGGGTGCCTTCATTTGTGTTTGGCTGTGTGGGAGGGATGTGTGTTTGTTGTGTGCGTCTGTGCGTGTGTCTGCGAGTCCGTGTTTTTTGCGAGTGGAATTGCAACAGTTGTTGGGGAGGCGGCAGGGATTGTAGGGGGGAGCTGACTCTCCATAGAGTGTGGCCGGTGTTGTGTGGTCATGACGAGATGCTAACTATAGGACTGTGTGTTCATGGCCTCTTCATTTTAACTTCACGTGTGCTGCATAATAGGCCTGCACGATGTGCTAATGAAAGTATCTAATTGTCATGATTTGGACTGATTTAACCATTTTTTATTATTCATGACAATGGGGGAACAATCATTTTTGTATCGTTATTCACATTTTAATCGAAAAAAAACATGAAATAAAGATGTGTAATTTTTATTTGTGAGGATCCCAGTGTTTCCCATACATTGATTTATTTGTGGTAGCCCACCACACTATCAACATTGAGCACCACATATTGATTTTCAATCTTTTTACTATTAAAATCTTATTTCATTGTGGAGCTGTATGCAGCATATTGATTTGTGCCTCCCCATATTGTCTCCATCTCTCTCTCACACACAAACACTTTGCTAATGGGCCTGTCTATGAATAGCCCCTCCTCTCCCTGTTTATCCTGGATTCCACCTGGTGCAACTGCTCCACGCACAGGCAGTAATTCGGGCGTCAGAGCAGATTGCAGCCGCCCAAATTCAAGTAGGGGAAGAATTACAAATGTTTCCCTGATGAGCACTCCATGTTCAATTAAGTAATTAAAAGGATAGATGTATTTTTACCAACAAAAACAGCCAGGAACTGTTGATCTGTGCCATTCATGACTGAACTCTTAACGGTATTATCCTTTTTGTTATGCTGTCCAACATTCTGCTGCTAATGCTACAACTATTATATCTAATTTAGTTGGAAACGCTACATCTGCACCACACAAAGATTTCTTACGTTAGTAGGCTGAAACATCCTTGAAGCGCCACAATACATCGTTTCAGAATGGCATCTGACTCCTCTTTTGCCTTTGAAATACATTGAACATGCCCCAATTTCAAATAAAAATTTTGATGAAATTCCAATTATATGATCGACTCTACTTTAGGTTTCATGCATTTGTGTTTTTCCCCTTGTTCTCTGATCTTTTTTCAATGCAAGGGTAAAGTGGCAGAACGAGGCAACCATGACACCCTCCTCAACATCCCGGGCAGCCTGTACGCAGACCTATGGAACACCCAGAACAGCAGACTCCTCAACATGAACAAGAGTTTGCCCGTACTGCCGGTTGAGCGCCTGTCCCAGAAGGAGGAGGAGAGGAAAAAACTGCAGGAGGAGATCCTGAACAGTGTGAAGGGCTGTGGGAACTGCTCTTGTTGAGAGGAGCTGCCACCTCCATGTCTCTACATCCCTCACAGATTGTCTCCACTGGAATCCCTGGTTTGTGCAACATCGGGAGGGAGCAGAGTAGGGGTTCATCCCCACTACCCACTCAAGCCAAGCCCCCACCCATGTGACTGTCCCTCCTCCTCTTCCTCCTTATATGAATAAAGGCCACTGCTCGCCAAAGTGAAGGAGGAGGAGCAGAACAGGGAGCAAGTGTGTTTAGCACTGGCTGGTGTCCAGAGATAGAGCTACTATGCCAGTTGTCTCAGCTGAAGCCAAGCATAAGAGACCTTGTATATCACATACGTGTGTGTAAGACATCTGTTAGTCAACATGGCTGCCCCCCTCCTCCTCATTTTTGACATCAGTTTTATTGACATCTTCCATTGCACTGGAAACAGATGAGAGTACACGTAATGACTTACATATGCCTTGATGTCGACACAAAAATTGTATTGATTAAATTTTTTAAATTATCTTCAAAGTAAAATAAACCTATAGTTTTTTTTTTATATTAAGGATGTACAAACATTTATTCTGCGATTAGAAATGCTGAATAACAGATTGTTTTTGCAGTATGTGTTGGTGTGAATAACACTATTTAATTTAGTAGATACTTCAATGGGATTCACTTATAGTGCACATTGCCAGTGACATTTTAAAAGTATATTCTAAATATACCAATTTTGGCAGATAATCAAGTCTTCTTTACTCAACCCGCAACATAATGTGGATGTTTGGGCTCATGAACATGCATAATAGCTCCCTTGGGAATTAGCAGTATGTCATAGTCACATTCATGTAAATATAACGCTCTTGGAATGACGAGAAGTAACTCTAATAAATCATGAATGGTTTTCACCACAATTGGAGCCACATTAAGAGGCAACAACTTGAAAGTGTCCTCTGGGAACATTTCATAGTCGTATCATTCAGCCTTGGTTGACGGGCCTCTTGTAATGAAAACGTATTCAGCGAGTTTTAACAGTGCTAAGACAGCATTTTTGGTCATATGATCAGAATACAGAGACTTCCTCCGGAGCGTTATATGTAAATGTTCATACCTAAAAACTGACCGGACACATTTGTCCTCATTTTCCGAGGGCTCTTTTGGCAGCAGTATGCACCTTTTGTTCAGAACTTTGGTATGTTGTGTCAGTAAATGAAGAGAATTATTAATCTTGTACCATACGCACAAGGAAACCTGTTTTCATGGTATTCTGGAATATGTTGACTTTGTGAGTACACTTATGAAAGGTTAATAAATGTTGGCATTTGCCTAAATAACAAGGTCTCATGCTGTTGTTCTGCCCTGTTTTGAGTCAAGTAATATGACAATTAAATGGATATCATGCTTTTATGCGATTATGCTTATGATTCACACTTCAGGTCAAGGGAAAACAGTATTTTGGGGGTTTTAGTTAAAAGCTTTGAACCATTCAACTAGCCAGGTGTGTGAATCCTTTCCATGTTGATGGATGTTTAATAAGCAAGAAAAAGATATTTAAAAATAATTTTAAATCCATTTCTAAATTCCTTTCATCTTGCTGAACATTACAAACAGGGATACATTTTTTATGTCACAATTAGGGATTTTTGTCGGATGAAACGCTGATGAGTTGATAAGTAAAATTTGATCTAACTTTACACGACAAACTCAAAGCAGGTAATGTTATGACGCCACTACGCCAGTAGGTGGCGGTAATCCGTTCTTAGTTATAATGCATCAGCGTTATTCGGTATGGGAGCTGTCCTGGGTCAAAAGCATCTTATTGCTGAACAGCAATGACTGGCTACGCACACTCTGCCCTTAACAACTTTTCCAGGTTAGTAATTAAATAATTCCTGTCCAGAACAACATAAATGTATAAAGAAACCTTGTACTGTACAACTGTATCATTGACTTTAAGGTTGCTATTTCCTGAACTGTGTTTAAAGGAAACTTAACGGCTGTCTAGAGGCCGTCTATATACTGGATTTTGAATTGGAGTTGGCTAATTAGCCGCCGGCACTCTTGTAAATGTTTCTAGTGTTATGTATGCATATCGAGATATTTAGAATTAGATTTTAGAAGTCCAAAAGTGTTGTTAAACTGATTTATTTAATGCTAGTGTGATCAAAAGATAGTTGAAGGTTTTTAATTACGTAACTGCCAATTTAAAGCTTATAAAATCGGTTTTGCTCTCAACTTTTTTGAAAGATTTTATTTTAGGACCATAGCTGCAGGCATGTCACTTAAAGAATCTTATTTATTATTTGGTTTCATACTTGCATCAAGCTAATGTCAGCTCAGACACAAACCCTGTAGGCTGCCGTACCCCTTCTTAACCGGGTGGGAAAGATCGAGATGTGACAGCAGGGCGTGGAGACCGAGAAACGCGCCACCATTACTTACCACCACTTTATATGGCCACGAGCTCATGGCACGTTATATTTGTAGTGCTGAGTTTGAGTTTCAATACACAATTGCAGATCAAATAAATAGCTCCTCTGACTTTGGCTCGCTCAGTCACTCAATCTACCCACACTGCATGCTAGAAATACACACCCATGTACCCCGTCGACGTATCCTCCACCCTCTCTGTGGTTTATCCATAGGCTATATCACATTAAATTAGATTGTTCTTTCTTTCAAACAACAGAACATGCTATTTTGTTTTAGAAAAGACAGAAAAGTTGAGATTCAAGGATTGAATATAATATGGTTTTTAGGGGAAGACAAGAGTCAACGAGATGCTTGCAAAAAATAATTACCAGGTGCATGGTGGTTAGTGCAGAATATATAAAAATCTCAAGAGTATCTGCTTATAATGGCACACTGAGAACAGAGCTAAGAATTTTCTAAAGAATGAATTATAAAGGCTAAGCATTGGTCACAGTGAGTGAGTTTGTAATGGCTGATGAACAATGCAAGACGTCCTCAAGTGTCTGTTTGATAGTTTGTTAGATATGCAAACCCTATTCAGGAGTATAAGACATCCTATCTTTCAGAGTTTGTGATTAATAAGTTTGTGCCCTAAAAAGGTGGCACTGAGGCGGAATTTGACTTGGATGGAAGCAAAATTCAATGACAATATTTTTTACTTTTTTTTTTTTTTTAATCCCTGTACTTACCTTCACAGTAATTACCTCTTCCAAGGCGGCTTGGTTTGTCTGTTTGACCGTTTGTCTTTTATGGCAGGATTAATGAAAAACAGCTGGCCTAATTTTTAAAAACTCTCATATCTGTTTACTACATATGAACAATATATCACTGGCAAGCCTCCATGATAAGCTATAAATGCAGTGCAAAAAAATCATAGAAATGTTTGCGTGTTATTGTGTTCTATGATAATATACCTTAAGTCTATCATTTTGGTTTCAAATCGCTGCCTAATCTGTCTTATTCTGCTTGCGAAATGCTGACAGTCTTTTGTACAGTAGGTACTGGGGCCTGTGTTTACTGTATATGAACACTTTGAATGGCAATAAAGCTGTCATTGAAGCAGCTTATCAGCCGATACACATGCGCATAGCTGGGTGGATTGAATTTTTCAGCAGCTTCAGTGTCAGTTGTCCATTTCATCGCCTAGTCACTGAGTATTTGCGTTCTGTGCCATTTTCTTGGAGAACTTCTGAGAAAATAAGCCTATAATTTCAAGTGGACAGCATAGCCCTGAACTACTTACCACAAAAAACAACAAAGAATTTTGTCCATGTGAGCGTGAGAGCATCTGTCAAAAAGTTGAGTATAGTAGTTAAAAAACATATTATGTGTTTTTAATAATAAATAAATACCCCAAATTTCCGAGCTTGCAGAGAGTTCAGACCTGACCACGACAAGAGTAAAAGATCACCGTTCGCCACTTACATATACCATGATTAATTTACTATTTACGATTATATCAATTTATATGAAAGTTGTTAAGAAATGATTTTGCTTTCCACCAGTTTTTATCAAAATTAGTATCAAAATGTCTCGCCATTGATTCATTATCAAATTATAAATGGATATAAATTGAGTGTGAGCAGACAGAAAATTGTTTTAGATTTACTAGATTATTGATCAGTTTTGTGCTGAATACAAGTGGATGTACATGCTGAAGTGTTAACTCCACTAACACCCAACACTCATTACCTGTTCATTACCTTTTGGACAGAATGGTGGTGGATCCCCCTCAAGAAGCCCTGCAGGATCCTTCTCTGGCACTTGATACATTAGAGACACTTTCTGTGAGGTTTTTTGGCAAGATTATAATTGAAATCTGCAATAACAAAAACATTCAAATAACGTGACAGACCGAGCCCTGCTGCGGCGCACACAGGCCTCCGCCACCTCTGGAGGAAGTCACACATTATAGATGAAAGTAGACTTTGATAGAGCCCTGCATAAAAGGAAAGCAACTGGATGATTACTGGACGGATGGGTCTCCTTTCATGCGTCACATGTCCAGGCGGATGAGTTGATGTTAATGGCGTCCTTCTAATCTAACCTAGGAAGAGATTATGAGACTATTCATTAGTGACTCCCAACAACGTTCAGCTGCCCCTACACATTATTCGCTAATTATTCAGTGGACATAATTCACTATGATCTGCTCGGGTTCTGTGAGACAGCCTTGGATGTTACACAGAGCAGGATTTTTTTTTTCTTTTCTTGCTTTTTCCCTGCTTTGCTGAGGCAAAGCTTTGTGTGTGTGCTTGATACGGTCAAGGACATAACACTCTAAAGTATTGAAGTTACTGAGCAATCTGAGATGGACATGCACAAAGAGAGTGTTTGCTTTCTGGCTATTTATGTTTAAAAGCTGAATCCCAAAATCTGTTGTTCAATGACCCCTAATTGTTCTGTATGGCGTGCATATGATTAGTGTGTTGTGGGCTGTTTGTCTGCATGTCCTCGCGAGGTAATGAGGAAGCCATCTCCCTGTTTACCATGCAGCATTCTGCAGGCACAAAGGAAGACAGCCACACAAAGGCCTTTAATAACGTCCTTAATATGGACCGCAGCGGGAGATTCAGCTCCTAATGCAAACCACGACCTTCTACTGAAGGAGAGATTTTCAAAGAACATGCAGCTGATGTGCAGATAGGATGATATCTCCCGTTTTTAAAATGCTTTTTATGCCTATACATGGCTATATCCTGCATGGTGGTTTAATATGTAGTTTTTCTTTAAAAAAAAAAAAAAAAAAAAGCTGCATCCCATGTGGTCTCATGAAAGCTGTTCAGAGTGCACAGGTGATAGGAGGGGTTCAGCCACACACGTCAAATCCCCGCTGACCCTCCTGTGGCCTGTTGCTCAAGACGGCCGCGCTTTTTTTCATCGTGATAACAAGCAGAGCGGGCTGAGACTCAGGGCCATCCCTCTGCACCAGACAGTCAGCTCACTCCCATCCCACAACAATGGAACAAGTATGTGGCCAAGGGCGTCTATGCCTTGATAAATATGCATCGATGCCTCGGAGAAGATGTAGTTATTTCCACCGTTTTGTGTGGGAGTGTAAATTTATGTGCGTAATCCCTGTGTACTATATCAATGCTCCTGGTCAAAATGAGAATGAATATTCACACATGCATGCACTCGCGCACACACGGCTGATCCTTTTAAAGTCAATAAACACAAATATAGTGGTATTACTGCAGATATACACGATGCTGCTGATGATGCAACCTTTGAGCAGAGCCTGGATGAGCCATGCCACACATTCGAAATACGTAAGCTTTCTGCAGATACAAAACTTATGAATCTCTTATGAATTTAAATGTTCTTCACACTCGTGGGCAAAAAAATGTCTTCTTCTTCTTTAGAGCAATAAAAAACGCTGTATCCTTTCAACTTCTGATCGTGCAAGGTTAAATGCTTCTCTTTTTGAAGGAAACCATACAATCAGTTTTTGAAAAGTCGTGACTTCACTGATTTTGAAATTGTGAACTATGCCTTAGCTTATTTATTCTATTTTCTAGAAAATATGCATTATTTTGAGGGAGATGCTACAGGCAGGATTATTACTCTAAGACACAAAGACACCAGCAGGACTGGTGATACTGAAAGGGAAAATTTGTGCTTAAAGCTGTGTCAGTTTTTCAGGTGGAAAAATTCTATAAAACCTTTCAGCGTTTCATTCTATAAAACGTGTAATTCACGTAGTCTGAAAGAAAAACGGAACTAAAACAGCTTCTCTTGGTTCTGTTTTCAGGCTTGAGTAAATCTAGCACATTTTAATTGTTGACCGCCCTGCAAATGCATGTGCATGTTACTTCAGATGGTGAAAAAGTGATTAAATGGAGGGACATTCTGCACTTTTTTTTAACATGTACATTGTTGATTAGGTTGATAAACTACTCATTAGGCAGCTTGTCCAAACTCCTCTTCAGCTTGTTGGAGAGCGTTTGAGGCACAACGGTAGTGACGTTTAAGTCACGTAACCCTCATGTAGTTTGCAATAGCATAACGCTAGCTTTTTACTAGTGTTTAAATGTACCACAGAAGATGCCCATGGAGATGCTACCTCCAGGCTAGCCTACAAAAATACATCATTTGGTTTGCTCACTATAGGAACACAATCAAAATTGGGCTTATTGTATATAACGCCTACATACGCCTGTGCTGCTCTGATGGGAGGGGCTCAGGACAGAAAGATGAGACGTACAGGAGGAGGCTGAACTCTCTCCATGTCCCAAAGTCACTCTCTCCATGTCTAAGATGGAATTCAGAGCCTCCACAGGTGATGTCATCAGGTGTCCAAGTGAAGTGACACTGAATCTGTGGAGGTTTTTACTCTGCTGGCTGTGTATTAGAAGTAGTCCCCATGTCCCAGTAAAAATGACTGTGGCTGCTGTCAAAGAGTCCCACAGGAGTTGTTCCATTATTCACTGTCTACGGAGCAGCTCTGGGGTCTGTGCCTGGATGACATCATCATCACGACTGTCTGTCTCTCTGTGGCTCGGCCTAACAAGAGAATCAGTCAAATTTAGAACAATGAAGACACGACTTCTGCTTCAGAAGAGATTATCTCTTCTTACAGATTGGGGCTAAAGGTTTAATATGTAGCTATAAGTTCATTTTCTGCATGGTAATGTGTAGAAATAACTAGACCGTGCTTTACATCCTTTGTGCATGCACCAGTGGTTTAGCTAGCTATAGTGTCTGCTACACTTTGTGGACTTTGGCTATTTTTAACTATACATCAAACAGATTAAGGATGTTAAATGACTGATGAATAACCACATATGTCGTTTATTCCTAAACTCTCTAATCTATCTAATTTTATACCCTACCACTGGCACGATATTAGCATGTCCTCATACCTAAATGTTCCCCTTCACAGTTCAATACATGCTGCAATATTCATAGGTTTAGACAACAGGGGGCAAACATTTTTTTTTTGTGAAAATGCTTTATTCAAGTGTCCAGTTTTAATTCATTGGTATGCATTTGTAGGAGGAGACCTCTTTGGATAATGTATCCCTCAGTAAAAAGCTGAATGACGAACACTAAAGAAATCCAAACTGAAAGAAGCTGACTGCAACAACAGCATTAGAGGTTAAGACACCAACTTCCAAGCTACTTCATTGTCACTATGTCACTAAACTAATTTCATGTCATTTGACATTGTTGCTATGAGACCTGAGCACCAGAAAATTACATATTGTGTAACAATGATACAATGAAAGGATTCAATGCAACCGGAACCAAGTATTTGCAACCAATTCAGCAGCTGATGACTAAATATATGAATATAATATAACCCATAATAATAAAGGAGAGAGAAAAAATAGAATCAAGAAAACATATTCTGACATTAAAAGTATATTAATTGAGTAATATTAATTGTATGAATTAATTTAAATGAAAAAGAGGAAGAATAGAGGAATTTATTTTGAGTATGAATTCTGAGGTTCCATTGACTACATGCAGTATGGCTAATACAGTAACATTAATCAGCCGTCTTGAATAGATATAATATTGTCATACGAAATATTGCGATGCTATGCTGACTCGTCTTTTTTCCCCCCACCCCTCTAATAAGTCATTTTAAAAATACAGCCTATAATAAAACTTTATATTCTACCTTTATGTTACAACAAGAATCCCAGAACTCTGGATCTGGATTAGTTAATGAGAAAACTCTAAAACTGGATCAAATTCCTACAGGCCCTGCATGGTGAGGATGACTCCTGTGTTTGTTCTGGCCGTGTACCATCATTAACTCTCCTTTAAGACTTTTCAGAAAGATTCACATGGATCAGTAGGAACCAGCGTGTATATTTCAGGCCTGCTTGTTGAATCAAGCTCACCGCATCTCAAACAGAGCTGACAAATCAGACCAAATGGCCTATTTTTACACTGTTTGGTCAGGCAGAGTGATGCTAATACAAAGATGGATACATGCAGGTTACAACTGTCATAATCTTATTGGAGATTTCACACCGAGTGTCAGACCTGGTGAGCATCAAAGCCTGAAATTTCAGCATTTACATTCTGCTCTCAACTCCTTTCAGCCTTTAATTTTACATGAGCTTGAGTACCACAGTCGCCTCCTGTAGATTCATTTCAACTGTGTTATGGAGAATCTGCCCATTTCTCACATTCACTTCAGGTTATCTTTTTTTAAGCTGCCCAGCATGGAAAATCTTACTATATTATGATATTGTAAAAACATTTTATTACCATGCTAAGCCTGTCAGTATATGCTCCACTTGCCATTCTGTACAGGCTTATAGTACATGTCCTTACCTTGACATTCACTCTATTCATCAGTTCCTGAATTGTAAAGTCAGTCTGAGAATTTTTCAGTATTTTTTTGCATCTAAAATATTTGACTTCACTGAATGGCTATTCATGTCATCGAAATAATGATGTACATCATTGAAAAATAAACAGGTAAAATAAAAGTAAAATTCCCCCTTGCAGAATTAATAAAGTATACCCTACTAATACACATAAATAGGGTAAATAGAATATCACCAGTTGTTTTTTCTGACCTTCTAAACTGTAATGCTTAAATCAACAAATGAGTCATTTTCTAATTCTTACTCTGCAGAATTTAAGAAAAATACATCCAATAAGCACCCAAGTGTGTATTTTGTATGTGTTCTTTCAGAAAAATAAAAAGATGGATATATTTTGGTCAAACAGTACACTATAAGCCAGTTATGTGTATTGCAGTGAGCCTGTTTCACACTCCACACTGGTTATTATTACAGGACTTAAAATCCATAAACATTTAATTGAAGGTGTGTACATTAATTTCGTATACTATAAAACAATTATATGCAGTGTATAAATGTACCTGGTTGTGAATGTCTTACATGGAAGCATGGTTTCAGTAAGAACAGTATATAACTCCTAACCCACACACAGCAGAAAGCCTGCAGAGCAAAATAGGAGTGACAGAGAAATGTTAAAAAAACACAGTTAATTCAGTTTATTTATGTGTGCAGAGGATTTGGACCTGTAATGCTTCCAGCTGTCATGGACAGTTGTTTGGGCGTTGCATTAAGAGAGCTTGTTCGTGATGCTGTCTGATATAAGGAATTGCAAAAAAAAAATTCCCACTCTTTGTTTTCACGTGTTCTAGTATTTTATTCACATTAAAAAAAATGTAATTCCATAACTAAACAATGGACAGCTGTAAACTTGTGATTTGTATGTTGTCTTTGAACTAATATAAATGGTGTGTATAAAAGGAGTGGGATAAATATATATGCGTGTATATATAT
>JAOWBC010001868.1:10398091-10418629 GCA_028566105.1 Hypoplectrus providencianus | reverse complement strand
AGGTCCTTACCTTGGGAGGAACCTCCTCAATGCTGGCCTGGTGGTGGGCCTGAGGGTGGTGGCGGGGAGGGTGGGGGGGAACATGCAGGGCAAGTGTTTGCATTTCGGGGGAAAGACGCATCTCTGATACTGTCCAAAGCAGCTGAGAAGGATCCCATTGCGACGGGGGAAAAACGCAGTTTGGGCGCATACGCTCTGGAGGTAGGCAGTGAAAACGTTATTATGCTGCTATTCAGCGTGTGCTGTGTGTATTTGAATAGGGAGCGAGCTCTATTAGGTATGCACCTGACAGCTTGATTTATACACACACTGATTTATATCCCTGCTTTGCCTGATTTGGTCTGATCGGACATTTTATTCAAAGGGAGAACACACCAAGCATGCGGTGTAGTAGCTGCCCTACCTCCTTGGGACAGCTGTCGTAGCCTACATTCATTCGTCTCTGCTCCATCGATTACCCATTCCCTGCGAAAAATACCCCCACTTATTTAAAGCACAGGCACTGACCTATTCGCTTTAGGCTCAGAAATCCAACACAAATACAGATACCACGTGTGGTTGTTCATATTGAAGCCCTGCACTGTTTGTGTGTTTTGAAGGCAAACAGTGGCCTGTGGACGTCATTTTGAATCAACGCTATGCATCCCGAGCAGTGCTACCCCAAAATGAATAAGAGATGAATAAAGGGGGGAATAATCTATAGTCCAAACTAATGAATGATGCATGAATGGGCTATTGACACCCAATGGGATAACACATCATCTTAGAGCTAGGCCCCTCCACTGTGATAATAAATGATTCATAAACGGTTTATAAGCTCAAATTCCTAAAATTGGCCTAAACACCGTGATGGCAGAGCACACACAGGTGCACTAAGGCATGTGTGAATGCCTGCACTGTCGGGTCACTAGATCAGTAGCTTACTGTGTCTGTGCTCCCCTTTAAGGATGCCTGATGACAGATGTTTACTGGATGTCCCAGTCAGCCACACTGCCAGATAGACAAGGAAGAGAATAATGAGCTGCAGCCCATAATAACAGCCTCTGTGCTGTGTGTTTTTTTTTTTTTGGTGTGTGTGTGTGTGTGGAGGTGTTAGAATCAGTTGTTAACTTTGTTTCAAATAGGGTTTTAATTGGATTAAATTTTAACGAGCTAGAAATTTCCCTGGCTGATGTTTATTGGAAAGCCTTGTAAGATGGGATTTTCAAATTAGAACTTGGGTGAATTTATCGCCACAATTAATGATCTGCACTGCACAGTTATTGACCCGACATGACTTGGTTTGATTTATGTTTTGGAGCTTTATTAGCCTATTTGTCAGTGTGTTGTTGACTTTTCCAGCATGCATTGTTGGAAGACTTGTTTAAAAAAGAAATGTATGCTAACCTGATAGGCAGCTTGTCACTGGCCGGTCCTCCTCTAATGTGAAGACAGCAGTGGAAAGCAGATGGAAGGCCATGCATTGATTGAGTCAAAGAGAGCCTTTAAGAGGGCCAAATTGAGTTGACACGTTGATGTGGGTGTCATTAACATACATGATAATGTGTGCCGTCATTGGGCCTGGGGCTACATGACGCGTGCAGGGGAGAGCGCCTCCTCGCTCCGGCCGCTGGTTTGGAGCTCACGGATGCGGAAACTATCATGAGATATCATATCAAACTGTGTCTTCATTCTGTGACGTGCCACCAAGCTCACCATGGAGGCTTTTCTGAACAGCATTTGTCATTCACATCACCTCCTGGTCACTCTCATTGCTTTCACTCATTCTCCGTTCACTTTCAGATTGGGTGAGAAATTGAGCCCAATGACACATTTCAGCACCGTGGCTCTGTTCCACAGTAGCAAGGACAGTGCTGGAAGGTTTTCCAAAATTGTGTTTAAAATGCTATCCGAGCGTTACGTTGCAGCAATAAAAACCAGCAGCTTGTGTACATAGTCTCTTATCTTCCCCTGCCCATGTGTGCTCTGTGGCTTCTCCTCTGCTTCAGCCTTAGGCACATGTGTTGGGCCTCTACTATCATGGCTGTTGAATGGGAGAGACTCTCAATTATAAAGACTGAACTGATCCTCATCAGTCATCCCTTTTCTTACCAGCGGACGTGTTATTATTCATACATGAGGCTCAGGTTTCAAGCCTTTTACACCTTGCATACTGTAATCGCTATATAATGTATTCTCATAAATGTGTTTGTGTGATTTATTACAAAAATGTATGCAGTGCACTTTGTGCATCCTATGAAATAACAGTGTTCTGTAGGGCCGTGCAGTGTGTTGATTATCAATGTGGTAATATTGGGCTAGATATTATCTTATGTTTTGGATATCATAAGATTGGTTGTTTGACGTTGAAGTGTTGCCTTTTCCTGGTTATAAAGGCCACGTTACATTCAGGCTGGTCTATTAATATTTTGGTATTTGTTCAAAAATATGGTGATTGTAGATTTCTTTTCCCCCACTCACTTAGCATTATATGAAGGCTCCTATTTTAGACAACTTAATAACATTGTGACATGAAAATATTTGGTAGTTTCTGCAAGAAAAACACTTGTTTAAGTTAAAGAAAAAAGAAATGGGAAAGATTTAAACTATCAGTATCAGCTGACCCATACTATTGGCTGATATTGTCTTAATAAATGGAATATCAGTATCTGTGTACATGTTTACCTGAGTTTTACCTGATTTTATTTATTTAATTTATTTTGTAATTAAACAATTGTATAATACTGTATGAATATCTTTCCATAGTGATATTGACGCAAAATCTAGCTGCTGTTGAAATTTTCAGCATTAACAATAACATTTTTTTAAATCTGTATTGGGCTCGTCTTACAAGCTACTGGAAGCGGTTACATTTTTGACATAGAATGTAAGCTTCCAATGGGACATCAACACTGGTGTCCTGGGTTTGTGTCCCCTCCACCTGTCTCTAATGTGTTCATATCTGTATGCTACATGGACACAATTTTGTTTGATAGCAACAAAATTTTGGACATCACTTTAAGTCATAGTAACTACAAACTGTTCATGAGAAAAGCCTGTACTATAATACCAACACTTTGATATTGCGATAGGTTGTTTGGATGATTGGTCATGGCCTGATAACTTGCACTGAAGTTCTGACTTGACATCTGACAAATGGCAGAATACAGACGAGAACATTTTTGTCAGAGTAAGGGCTTTCCCTCCATGCATGGAGCCCCGCTGTGTTTTATGTCTGGAGCTCTGCAGTTTTCTCTGCACATTGTATCTCTACAGTATGGAAACACCCTGGCTCCATCTCAGTCTTTATAGAAGCACACTGAGCCCATGAGTACTGACTGTATGTGTAAGCACACTGTGATTATGTCGGGCCACTGTATGCAGAGGCCTGCTGCGTCGACCCCAGCCCTGCATTTGGGCTGTGACATGCTGGCTGCGGCCCAGCGGAGGCAGTCTTTCTCTGTGCTGCTGCCGCTGCTCAGTTCTGTAATTAAAGGCAGAGGTAAGTCCAGGGGAGAAGGCTGGGCTCTGATTGCTTTTCATGGCCGCGAGGAGAGAGCAGCAGCGTGTCCTGAGGGACTGAGGCGCTGCTGAGCTCTTTGCTGCCTGCTCTGCCCCCGAGACGGGAGCTGTTCCAGGAAGACACACACATTTGTACTCACATGCTACTGGCATACTCATGCACACACGAAAACAAACACATCCTGCTGCACACACACACACACACACACACACACACACACACACACACACTCACAAACACACACACATACACAGCGCTGAGAGAAGCAAAAATTACATCTGTAGCTGACAGGCAAACTGCGCTAATCTACTTTAAAGAATGCCCCGTTTTAGAAAATATGTGTCAGTACGAGGCGCGAGGCACTGAGGCAAAACTGTTACAGCGCAGTCATGTAATGAATTAAAAACAGTGCAATCAGAAAGACATTAAGGAGCTCTCCCGCCATTGGCTTATGGTCGGCATTGACAGAGCAGTTGATGTGTGATTGGGCTGAGCGTAGATGTGAGCAGAGGCAGCCTGTGGTTGTCTTGGACCAGCGCTCTGCAGGAGGAGCTGTGCCTCGCCACCCACCCCCAACCTCCCTCCATAGCAGCAGCCAAACCGACAAGGGCTGCTCTGCACTCTGAGGGCCTGGCAAACATGGACTCACATATGAGACCTGGGTGGGCCCCAGTGCTTTTAGGGAAAAAATGGCCTCTCCTCTCTTTCTCCTCTGGATTCATTCATGGCAGCCGGCTGGTTAAAGTACACCGAGGGTTTAAAACCATCACTCGCCTTACAAGTCCTATCAGAGAAATTCCTGTGGAAGGCAGAAGTGCTTTGAGGATAGAAAGTTAAAAACAGAGAGAGAGGAGAGCAGTTGGATGCACTTTAAATGCCAAGTCCAGCCACGTTTTCGCACCGTGTTCATGAATTAGTTCTGCCAGGGTAATTAAAGTAATGCATCAGGATTTCTGCCATTAACAAATAAAAGTCCAATTAAACTGGGGTCTATTAAACCACTCTCCGCGTTGCCTACTTGATCTCAATATGTAGGCTGGTGGCCACTGGGACCATGAGCGTGCAGGCTTGACGTTCATAGCTCATTTCCTGCTTCCACATCAGACCCTTATATTGCAGATGGATAGATAATGTGAAATTTCCCCTGTTCTGCTCACACTCTCCCGGGCCCCCTTGTATTTCAACTCATGGGATTCTTGAAACAGATAGTGAGATGTGATGCTGGGAAATTTGAGAAGGAGCAGAAAGAGGTGGGGATTTAATGCAGTGGACACAGGTGCACTGACATGAATGGTGTGAAAGCGGCATATTCACAACATGACTTGGGAGGGAGGAAGCTATATGACGGGGCTGGATTTTAATTGGTTTCACACAGTGTGCTCCCATGTATTGTTCCCTTTGTAATGGCACACACAGTGGCAATAACAGCTCTGTTTTTTGTTATATAATAACACTAATAGATTCATCGCCCCTTGTCTAATTTGACCATGTTATTTTTTTTTTTAATTCCTCGTGTTGGAGCCAGAGGAGCCACATATCCATGTTGCCTTAGACGTGTCAGCGTCCCGAACACTGGAATAATAAGCCACCTTCATTAGCCTTATCTTTGATTTGTTGGACGGAAAAGGAGGAGGGGGTGAGATGAAAAAAGGGGGTTGATGATGAGAAAGAGAGCAAAACATAGGGTAGGGTGTATGTGAGAGGAGAAAACAGAGGAGCTGCAGAGGAGAGGGGGGATGGACGTGGTGGGAAGATTAGAGGAAGGGCTGGACGGACAGAGGGAGAGAGGGGACGGAAAAAAGGGAGAGACATAGTTACTGTTGGTGGTGGGGGTTCAGGGTGCGTCCTCCCAGCAGAGCCAGTTGGAACAAACAAACAGTCGTGAGACAGACAGTGTTGTCTCTAATGGGAGAGAAGCTCGCTGTGCCCTGGATGTTTCCCTGCACCTTTCATTTTCTAAATGCTGTTTTGTCTGTTCACCACTTAACAAGCCACCAGTGCCTCAGAAAGGAACCACGCTTTATTTGCTGCTGTACATAATTACCAGCCATTCAAGACAGGCTTGTTTGCTACTCTAAACGATGTTGTGAATTTATGTACAAATAAGAGACAGGCTATATTTTGCCGTAAATCTTTTCACAGCGTATGCAAGTTGAGTGTTTAAAGTATACGGCTTTGCCAGCGTTTGGTCTAAGATTCGCTGTAATTCATTTCACTTTAATTGTGCTGCTGTTTGTGGAGACTGCGCCATTTGTGCCCTAATCAAACATTAGTGATAATTGAATCAAATAGCTATTTTATCATACCGCAACAGCGGAATGACAAAAGCCTATTGAGCAGATGCAATAGTCTTCCTGTCAGATACAGTCAGCTGACGGATAGCGCTTTACTTTCCATTTACCATAGCAGCACGCCAGAGGCAAAACACAATCCATGCACGACACATCTAAGCAGAAGTCAAATGAGAAATGTTTTTGAATATCTTAACACAGAGAATGTGAATTGAATTGCATACATGAATTTCAAGTTGGATTTGACCCTGATCTGTTGGATGATGTTGCTGATGATACAACAGCATGACTGCTATTCTACTACGGGTAATAATTATAATCATTCACAGCTAGTGGTCCTTGTCACAGGAGTGGGGCACAATGGAAATAATAATTAGGACTTCTCATTTCAGATGCATCACAGAAGGGTGTATGAAGTGTGTACTGTGGCTCTTTGACTTCTAGGATGTACAGCTGTGTGTATATTCGCTTGTTTCCCCGTGTGTGTGTTCGCTGCAGCACGCCCCTGAAACAGTTTTTGCTGGCTCTGGGTTTCCTACAAGCTCTGTTATTTCTCACATTCACACACTCACGTTTTACGATATGACAGTGACCCAGTCTTTGCTGTCGCACACAAATAGCCAATTGTAGCAAGAAGATACACAAGGGGGCCAGGACGCCCTGCTTCACATTCATCCTCAGCGTCGTACTGAAGCTCTGTCATGCGCAAATAGACATTTTTCAACCCGCCATCTCTCATTGCTCTTCTAACCCATTTCCCCAAGTCATCATTCAGCGACACCGTCAGAATACAGCCCACATATATCACAGTGGAGCCAGTAAAATGCTCTTCAGAAGGAGTCAAATATGCATCTCAGCGTAGCCGCCACTGATAAAAGAGCTAATTCATCACTTAGTCACACAAAGCCTCAGAGATTCTTTGTATTATCTTGTATACTGTTGGAATTCAAGAGATCGGGATTTTGCTGAATCATTTCCAGGCTTTCTGGCTTTGTAAGACCAATTGTGGTGTAGCCTATTTTTTTTTCATCAGAGTACAACGTTTCTTTCCAAATTATGTGTGTAATAATTCACATTTGTGGAAAAAGGGGAATGTAATGCTCTCCAGTTAAATAACATTACAGGCTTCCCATCTTGCATTTTCCCAACTTGTGTCTTGGGCTGGCTATTGAACCTTTTTTAGAAATTACTTTTCAAGTCCTGAAGGCATGCACTGAATGCTCTGTCAGATTGGTTGTATCTCTAACTTAATTTATAATATTCCCTGATCTCATTTTAGACTGTTTGTTATTGAGGTAAAGTGCGTGCTTGGTTGCTTTATGTTAACGGCTGAAATAATTGGTCAATTAATGCTCAGTTAATCAATGGAAACATTTTCTTTTTCCTCTGTTTCGCCATCTATGGATTCAACACCTACTAATTGCGAGGATGCAATGATTTTTTTTTCTTGTTTCTTTATAATTAATAGAAGATCTTCCAGTTTGAGACCGTCAGCCAGACAAAACAAGCAATCTGATGTTGTCTTTGGCTCTGAAAGAGAGTTTTGAGATTTGTAGATCAATTGATGAACTTGGAAAATGATCAGTAGATAATCAATAATGAAAAGAATTATTATTAACCTTTAAGCCAACAGGAAGTGCTCCAAAATTTCAGTCCCTCCAATGGCAACCGTGTTAAAATGTCCAACTGTACAGCGGAAGTAAGCATGTGCACAGCCTGGTACAAGAAAGGGTTTCAGTCTTTATAGATAATCTCCCTATTCTTAACATCTGCACAGAGGATGAATATTTATATCACTCACCTTTTTAAATCATATTAATGCTCAGATCTATGCATAATCAGGGGATGGTCGCTTTGAGTGACAGGCGAGTGCAATCGCAAGCGTCATGTTGCAGCGACCAGGCTTTATTTGGCCCGGCGGAGCTCCACCCACGCTCCATCTATTTGCCCATTTTTAGATTAGCCAGAAGTTAGAAGGCGCAGCACTATAGGGCTCTTGAGGAAGCTATGGGTGGTTTTATTAAGTCCATGTTTTATACAGTCTATGAAATATACTTGATTCCATATCTCAGGTCAAAACAATGCTTAACATTCAATGGCGACAGTATGAATATGCAACAGAAAGTGCATATTTGCCTCTAATCCACAGTGTCCAGTAATCTCACATCCAGTGTGAGAGTTTCTTTTGCTGTTTCTATTACTGGTATGATGCAGTGTTGTTCTGTCACTATGGGCTAAATACTTGAGAGCATCACTCCACCAGGTACTTTCCTTTTATATTCAAATGACGCTGTGTATAACCTGCTCCTTTGATATCTGTCTCTGAGGTGTGTGTATATATGCTCACGTATGAGCTCGCCTTTTTGCCTTTTGTGTGCACTATTTGGGATTTGCTTATGGTTTATTTATGCGGGTTATTCCATCGAGAGAAGTCTTTGTCAGGGGAGAGCCAGTGTACAGTCTGCATGCATACTTTATAGCCATATGATCTAATAGGTTTAAAACTCACTATCAAAGATGTATGCTGCTGCAGTGTTTTGGCTCCAGTGATGAGGCCTCTGGAGATGTGGGGTAAGGTATCTATGTGCATAGTGTATGTATTTGTGTGTGTGTTTGTGTGTATGAATTATCTGATAAGGGGCAGCCAGTGCTTACAGAAGTGCTGTGTGCTGACTGCTAATCCTGAGTTGCATCGAGTCTACCTGGATTTAGTGAACTGACAGTGAATTAGCAATTCTCTGGGCTACTAGCACAATGTAGTGTGGCGCATATTATAAACTGTACGTCTGCTTACTTACTGTCAACCCTACAGTTACACTACCTTGGCCTCAAACGTGATCACCACTTTGAAGTTCTGAAGTTTGTTGTTGTAATCATCATGCATACTTTGGTACTAAAAAGAAGAACATTATTTTTTATGAAAATGGTGTTGAGCTCTAGATCTAGTTTTGTTCAAACTCTCTTTTCTTTTTCAATGTTTCCAGGTCTTTTGTTCAAAAGAGCCATAGAAACCTAATTACTATCCTACTAGTGATTTTTGGATAAATTATTGTTATTCTATGTATTTGGTTTTGTATCACTAGTATTTTATTTTATTTTGAAATTTTGAAACCCTGTGGCCACCTGAGGTTACATAGGTAGAGTGGAAGGCAAAACAAGCATGCACCTGGGTGGGCCTATGGTTTTTACCCACCCAAGAGGGGCAGGAGCCATGATTTTCTTTGTCCTTTTCTTTCTTGCTTGCTTTGATAAAATAAACCGTCAGAAACTCACAGTTTTGCATGGACAATAAGTTTTGTTTGCATACACCTGATCCTGGTGGTGCATTCGTGGCACTTTGACTGGTTTGATTTAATTTTTATTATTTTATCGGACAATTGGTACTTACAGTTTGCTAAACCTGAAAATAAAGCTACAGTGTTGTTGCCACACTGTGTGAATAGCTGTTGAATATGTAGGGAATATGATCACTAAAATCATCAACACTATAAAATATAAATATCTATATAAAATCAACACTATACATTAATGAACAGTAAGTACTATTTATTATATGCACAATAGTGGTTGTTATTAGAAGCTAATGTGTAGTTTATGAAGAGGATAGGATTGCTGACACCTTGGAATGTGTTTTGGTCCAATCAGACATTAAAAAAAGTTTTTTTGCTGCCAAAACTTTACAGTGTTGATGAACTGAAAACACTCTGTAAAAAGGTTAAAGTTAGAAGAAGAAAACACACAGTGCGTCTTGGTAGCTGGCCAAAAGTATTCGCTGTTTTTTTGTCTATTTCACTCTAAATGGGCCCATGGTTCATAATCACAGCATTATGCTGTATATATATGAAGATTTTCAGAACACCAAACTATAAAATAATTAGGAAAATGTCCACGGAGGAACTAAATCAAGTGAGAAATAGAATTAATTTCTCATAGACTTCTATACACCCTGGGGCAAATTTAGAAAGAATGGCCTCTGATTGCACCATGAAAAGCTACATCACTTACAACCCCCAGCTGTCATAATCACTAAAGTTATGGCATTAATGATATTGAGACACAAACAAGCCCATAAAGTTTTGAAGCAGGGTGCAAATTGCCTCCCTTTTACACATGATTGCAATTATCCAAATGGCACAGTATAAATATGCCAGAGGTTAAGCCCTAAGTAACCCACAATCTCCCAAACCGTAAAGCTAGGTGTGTCTGTCTCTTAAGGGGGTGCAATGCAAAGATGCCATGTTACGTAATAGTGTTACTGTTCTGTGTTCATGTAGAAATCCAAAAGAAAACAAACAGACACACACACAGTCCACTTTCACACAGTGAGCATATGTGAGCGCATCAGCTCTTTGGCATCCTGCCACTAGACCCCAAAATAAAGAACTATAAGTTGACTACCACCAGCACTTTGAAGATACTTATAATTTAAATCTTATGCTATTATTGATTAATTTATTTATTTTGTGTAGAAGGGTCCAATTCTGCACCAGGTTCATGCGTATCACCTCATTGAAATACATGCAAATACAACTGGGGCACCAAGGCGCAACTGCTTGGCAGTGCAGTTCATTCTGGTGCTTTGAGAATTACGCAAATATTTTTTTGCCTTATTTATACATGTGTATGGGGTGGAAAAAAAAAATTGGGAGTTCTCCACCTGCTGGTCATTTGGAAGAATACTGGTTTAAGACACAAATGCATTGGTTTCCCCTTTCAGACCCAGAGGCCAAGTAAGCAGCTTCTTTTTTCTTTACAAATCTGCCTACAACTAGTGAGGCTCCACTGTGACAGCCTGCCAAGCAGTTGAAAGTATGAATGTGTACGTACACACGTATGTGCACATGCATATTTGGCACTCAGAGCTTATATGTGGGCATGAAAGTTTGTTTTTGTGAATGTGCAACTCAGTCAGTATTCATTTATGGATACGATTTTGTTTTAATCATACACTGAACAAAAAGGATAACAAGTGAACGCTGTTATTTGGATAACTCAGAGGGAGTACAAGGAGCACATATGCACAGGACAAAAGCTCCATTGTGAAGAGAAAAGTAAAAAGAAAAAAGATTGTAACAATTTACACTTTGACTCCATCTCTGGAGGCTTTAGGAAATGTTAATTTAGGTTCCCATTATAAAATGTATTTAAATCAGACTAAGAATTAATTCCATTATTCTTGGAGGCAGTTGGGGTTTCTGTATCCGTTGAGACAGTTTGCTGCTCCCTCCTGAGACCTGTGGGTTTTCCCATCACTTTTAAAATCAATTACCTTTCTACCTCCCTCGCCTCTCCAACTCCCTCTAAGTACTCTCCTCATATTCTTCATTAGAAAACCCACCACTTCACCTATAGCTCCATGAACACCTCAACCGGAACTCTGTGTGTTTTTAAGTGTTCATGGCGCATATGAGAGCCTCTCTCTCAGATTTATTAATATGTCTTACATATAGCTGTTTGCCTGCGCGGATTGTTCTCAGCCGGCTTTTTCGCAACACCTAGACAATGTCAGATAAAAATAGGAAGACAATCTGTGGCTGGGTAAGACCTGTTAGCCTTATGTGACACTAAAGCCACAACAAAGACACTGCTGTACTGCTGCTGAGTGAGCGGCTGTAGCCCTTGGGGAGAGATCATGTTATTCTCCCCTGCGCGCCATCTCACAAACATCTCACCGCACTAACCGAGGGGAATAAGCATGGATGGGCTTGACGGCTGCTTCCTATTTTAGTCATCGGCAGGTAGGCGGATGAGTTGAACTGCGGAGGATCTCTGTGCAGCGAAGTCTTCGTCTAATTAGTTTGTCTAATTATGTCTTTGTGCTGGAAATTTCTCAAATTAGTGGTATCGTGCAGAATGTGAGCATGCTCATTATGGTTGTCATGAGAATTGTTGCGGTGGTTGGAGAAGAGAAGAGAAAGAGAGAGGGAGAGTGTCATTGGAACCAAAAGCCCTCCACAGTCCAAATCCCTTTATCAAATACAAATATCTTGTAATAGGAGATGTAATGCCCGGGTCCATCCCAGGAAGTCACAGGAAATATGTTACTTTTGCCTGTGAAAGGCCCTCCCCTCTCCTCCCCAGGTGCACCTATTTGTGGAAGACCACAAAAAGGTCCCCTTTGATTTTCCCACCCTGTGCGTCAGCTGCAAGAGTGTCACAGCATCAGGGATGTAAGAGTCTCACATGGGGACACTTTTTGATTTTCCCTCCTTGTGAGGTGCCACAGCATCAGGCATGAAGGACCCCCCCCCTCCTCCTCGTCATCACCCACGACTCTGAGCTTCTTCTCCCGGCCACCAAGTGAGGACAAGCCTCCCGGATCGCTTGCCATTTCCCTCCCTCCTCTCCAACGCTTCTCCTCTTTCTTCCCTTTCCTCCCTCTGTCCTCCCATGTCCTCTCTGCTTCCCCACCATCCCTCTTTCTTTCCCTCGTTCTCCCCTTCCTTCCATCTCTCTCCCTCTCCTTCCCCCACTCCTGGGCCTACAGTAATTGGTATTCCGAGTGGCAGCTGGGATCCATACAAACACAGCAGACAGAGGGAGAGAGCGAGCGAGGCAGTGTGTGTATGTGTGTGTGTGTGTGTGTGTGAGAGAGAGAGAGTGAGAGTGTGTGAGAGGGAGAAAGAGAGAGAGACGTGGAGGCAGAGAGAAAGAGAAAGCCAGCAAGTCAATACGCTGGTTCATTAGAGCACTGAGTCACAGTGGCCGCTGCCTCGTTTGTTTGTGTTTGTCCAATACTCTGTCTTAAGCAGAGCCCACCGCCTCTGTCCGCTCACACTGGCAAACCTGACAGCAACACACCCCAGGCTGCCTGGCCGCCTGTGATATGGGCTTTTCTGTGCCTGTGAGTATTTGGACATACCAGCTTATGAAATAATTACCAAATCAATAGCTCCGAATTAAGCGAAGCGAGGCCTTTTCTCATAATTCTCACCAACATGAGTCCAAGTTCATGCCTAGAACTGCATGGACATTGTAATATATATGTGTATTTATTTATTTGCTCTGTTTTTCAACAGCCATGCTAGTTATATTTTCCATGACTGAATATATGTCAGCAATATGTGATATTTTTGACTGGATTAACCGAGGTGTTGATGAGACATGCTGTGGCAAAAAATAGCAGGTCTGATTATGGCGGCGGATGTTAAAAAGATGGGCCAGTTCTCTGAAATGGAATTTAGAGATGGGGGGGGGAAAAAACAGCGGCTCCATTAGGAAACAAAAATAGGATTCTGCAGTTATTGAAAATATGAAAGTGGATGTTCCAAAAAACAAGAGGGAGGAGTGTTCTCCGGTCACGGCGAGCTGAGAGCAGACCACTTGTCAGGATATTGAAAGAGAGAGAGAGAGAGGCAGGTTAAGAGAAAGGTCTGAAATGACCTGTTCCTCTCTTCAAGGCCTGTTTATTTTGGAGGACATCGTAATATGACGGTGGCTGTGTGGTTTTGTCTGGCCAGGGCTGCTGGCTCCCAGGGCCCTCATGGTGCACAGTGACCTCTCATTACCACTGCTTGAGGGAGCGTGAAACGGAGGAGATCACTCCAAAGGGCAGCTGTGTAGATGCGCATAACCTTTTAAACCATCGGAATACGTCAACCATACAAATAACTCATTAACCTTATCCATTTAAATGAAAAGCTCCTACTTTTATCCCACACCCCCTTTCTCTCTCCAGTATTAGATTTGTTTAATTGGCCATTGCACATGACGAAAATGGCAAGTCCCCTTCGACGCTGTGTGGTCATGGCAAGCCACACAGCAGTCAGGCTATGGGGATTTGGCCCCCTTTGGCCCCGACACTTAACGTAGTTGGTTTAAGGTTTTGGGGGGAAGGGCAAGGAAAACTGTAGGGGTTGGGAGAGCAATACTATGTTAGCATGTGTGTGAGTGTTGTTCAGGAAGTGGCCCCCGGCTCTGTCCAGCAGCACAGGAGGGCATTGATTGGAGGAGCTCAATAGCTCGGGCCTTTTAATCACCTCGCTCAGAGGCTGCATTGTCCCACAGGCTCGGAGAATAAGCGCTGCTAATACCCCCGTGCATATGCACACAGCCACTGGCTCCCAGGCCTCTGCGGCCCCTCACAGACCCACACAGCCACTAATCAATAGACCTGATTACCAACAGGGAGGCTGAGCAGGCTTTGTTCTCATTTGTCCAAAGAAAAGCTTTCCCCCTTCCCAAACATCTTGCCAACTTCTCCTTTCATTTAGACACAATATGGTATCATTTAAAGACCTCCACTGTCTGCTTTTCTGATGAGAAATGTGACCTGCTGCTCCGGGAGTTGGATCTGCTGGTGTCAAAAGACTGAAACGCTTGTTTTTCCGAGTCTAGTATAATGTGCTGTTCTGACCCAGTTGTAAAGAAAACATTTAGACTAACACATCAGGCTTCTAAAAATGGCATTTCTCTCACTCTCACTCTCTGCTTTGCACTCTGTGTCTCCGTGTCTTCTCTCTCTCCCTCCCTCAATCTGTCTCTCTGCCTTCTTGGCTGTCATATCTCTTTATACCGTTTAGAAATGCTGTACATTGTGTTACAGGGTTGTGACTGATAGCCTGCCAATTTCAGCTGTGGCACATCAGAGAGGCAAAACCCCCTACCCCCCCACCACTCCTGAACGCAGAGAGACACATTAAAACCGTGACAGTGTGCTCCTTTTACTGCTCTCACTGATTCCACACCGCCTGATTAGGTGTTTCACAGGAAAGCTGTGTTTTTATTTATTACTGGGTAGTAGGTCCACTGGAAACACGGTGGCCTAAACTGCAGGAAAATGCAGGAGTGTCTCAACAGAGGAAAACACAGAAACTCCCTCCCAGCGTGATTTGAGAGTTGTAGATGTGCTGCAGCTTCACATTAGCAGTAGACAAGAATTATTGTTCTCTCTCATCAGAGATTCTGAGGCCATTTATATTTCCATCTGCGCAGCCTATCAATAAGCCTCTAAGCCGGGTTTCAAAAACTAATAACATCAATGACTTTAAAAGGGAAAACAAATATCAAAAGAAGGCGGCGTATTAGAACCCGGAGATGGCGGGTGAATATTGAGATTTGAGTTTGTCGACGGTCCAAAGGGCAGAGTGGGGCTGTTTTCGTGTCCCATGCCCTCCTCATTAATGCCCCCCATCACATACAGTATAAACACATTGTGCACACAGTCTTCCTCTATCTGATCCGCGAGTCGCCTTGTCTCTCTCTGGCTTTTTTCCCTTTCTCATCCCCCTCTTTCTCCCTCTTTTTCTCTGTCCTTTCTTCTCCTTCTGTCCTCTACCACCGCCCCCTCCCTCCCTCCCTCCACCCCACCTTCCCCCGTCCTTTGGTTTTGAAGCCAAGCAAAGGAGTCGCCTTCTGAAGCAACAGGGAAATAATTTGTGGCTCCAAGAACAAAGGGAAATCTTCACTGTGAGAGTAATGGAATGGATTTTGTGATGTGGATGAAAACTGTCTTCATTTTCGACTCTCATTTCGAAAAACAAAATACTGATAAAAGGTCGCGATTTAAAGAGAAAAATAATAAGGGTGTAATATGTGCCGGATAAAATGTATCCCTCTCTCAGGATCATGATTATTAGATTTAAAGAATTGTATTTTGCAAAAAAAATCCCTTGTGTGCATTAACTATTTATCACCTGCTTATTATTTATAACTGTGTGTTCATCATTGTTATTGTACTGTGGTGGGGTAAGGAGATGGCAAATTGCAGCTACTGCAATTTCAGGTCTAAAATAGTGTTTTAAAAAGGCCATGTAGAATCCATTATGGTCACATATTGACGAGAAGTTCCTCAAAGCCCTCTATAGACCTGCACGTTCACTTATTGAGCTGTTATCAATGAGCTGCTTTTGTCCTGGCTCAAGAGACTGTGGACATATTAGCCGGACATTTATTGTGCTAGAAAAGAGGGAATTGGGAATCCAAAGACGCTGCGGCTCTCTCCTCTGAACACTTGCTCGTTAGTCACTGCAACAAATATGTTTTATTACTTAGTGCTCCTTTTTATACCTCTTTCACACCAATGACCAGGGCTGGATAAGGGTTGTCTGACATGACATGACAATTAGGAGCAGAGAATAACAATAGTGTGCTGTGAATGGGTGTGGGTGTTCAGGCGTCACAATGTGATACAGGATTTTGGCACAACATGATGAAAATGTAGTTCAAAATGTAGTAGATTTAACGTTTGTAAAACTATGTTATACTGTGTCATACCAGAAGCATTTTAATGAGGACACCATATATTTACAGTGTGTATCAATCAACACTTGTGACCTTTGCACCTCTGTCTCACAATAACATTTATAAAACTGGATTGTATAGTGCTCTGAGGTATTTCATAGTCTTTTACGAATAAAAGTAACTTATGGGCTGAAATGCATATTTCACATACTCTATAGTAATAAAATAGCTTAAAGGGCCAGCTACTAAACTGACGTCCTGATTGGACACTATGACGCGCCCACCTGCACTTGTCCCTTGCTCTCTGAAGCTCTATAATTCTTAAGCTCTATAATTTTTAACCACTTGCGACCTTTGTGGAGCCAAGAGGAGCCTCATATCCGAGCCATTGTACTGTTGCTTTTTCTCAGAAATAATATGAAGAAACGTAAAAATCTGGGCTATATATCCGGATCAAAAGAACGAAATGTTTCAACAAAATTTCTTTTTCACACTTCTTAAAAATGTGCCTCCATTACCTGGAATATCAGTGAGTGACTCTTCTGTATTACAGACCCTTAAAGTAGCCTGAAAGTGTGTCATTATTATTATCAGAAATATGTGAATAATATCTGCAAATTATCAACAAGTGAAGCAGTGTGTTCACAATGCATTTAACGACCCCTTTCAGTTTATTGCTTGTTGGCTTCCTGTCTTCTGTTCTTTCCAGAGGTAATGGCTGACATGTTTTTCATTGAGTAGACAGAAAGTGTTTTTTTTACACTTAGCAACAACTGGACACATTGAAGAAAGCGAAAAGGATTTAACCAGCAGTGGGTTAGCTCTTTGCTCCACAGCCTTGAACATGACGAATCGCTGATATGTTTGTTGGTATTGTTAGCATGCTACATACAGACACTGGAGCAAAGTTAGCATTCATTTTGAGTGGTGTTTCTGTTAACCTGACCTGTGAGTGCGATATTTAGTCTTCTTGTACATCCTTTTGTCTCCAGCAATTCCTGAGAAAAATGGCTTTTGTTTACTTGCTTGTCGGCTGCCTGCTGCCGGGCAGGTGCTAAAGCCTACAGCGTTTCATCAGAGCTTTTAAGCCTTAATGATGTTAGCGGCTCTATATTTCAGCTATGGAGAGAGCCAGGCTAGCTCTTTCTCCCTGCTTCCAGCTCATTGTTTATGCTAATCTAAGCTAACAGCCTTCTCCTTCCTTCCTACGTCCTTCTCCTAAAGGGACAGTTACAGTATACATATTTTTTTTTTTCTCACTAAACTAGAAAGAATATATCTCCTTCATGAAACTTCCCATAACAGTGTCTGTAGATTGTCTTGAATAACCGTGTATTGATTTTTGAAAAGAGACATCGCTGTTGAGTTCTTTAAATGTATTTTTTTGGGCGCTAAATGCTGAGTGCCATCATCTGTTATATTTGAGAGAAGGCAGACATTTCCTCAGCCGATGCCTCCACTGCCCAACACACACTGAAACAATATAGATTGATAAATGGCACTCAAAGTAAGAGGAAAAGTGTTTTCTAATTTTAACTTTGTGGTGAATTGTCCCTTTAAAGCACAGACGTGAGAATGGCATTTATCTTTCTTTCAGAAAGATGAAACACATTTCCATAAATGTCAAAGTATTCTTCTAAAAGATGTTTTAATTCCGTTGTAGATATTTCAGAAATTATATTGTGAGCTGAAAACATTAAAAAAATTTGCCGGATACCTCTAAAGCAATAATGATAATACATTTGTGACTTAAGCTTAGAGAACAAAATGCACTCGCTCTTAACCCTGACATTCAATCTGAATAGAAATTGAAATTGAAAACAAAACAAACATGTTCAGTCCAATATTGAAGTGATTGATGGTATTAACAGAACCAATACAAGCCCCACTGATAAGCTATATTATTACCAAGTATTTTATGTTATGAAAGCAAAAACACCACTTTTTAAACCTCTAAATGCAATGCTAATCAAAAAACAACGAGATGATTTGTGCAGCTAACATGAGGACACAAAGCGAAGGGAGACTCAGTGCAGCCGTCTGTCCTGCAGCCTCCATCCCCTCGATGCTGGTAGAGGCAGTTCGGAGGGGGGTGACCTCAGCTTCCTCTCTGGTGCTGCTCGAGTCACACTATTAGTCATCTTTATTTCTCATCCATCAGCACAGTTGTCAGGGGAAACAGACCTTACAGTACAACAACTTTACTGACCTTTTGTCACCAGTGATTTCACTTCAGTGGGACTTTTTACTGCATTGTTTACAACCAAACAAAACTTATTTGGCTTTCTAATAAAATCTTGTATGTACTGCATTTTCAGTTCTATTCAGCCTGAAAAATATCCTCAGTATAAGTAATACATGATATTATATTCGTTGAGACGGCTGCCACATTATCAAGTGTCCTTGACTTTAATGATAAAGTGATGAACATTCAAAGCGTTAGTGTCTTTTACTTGATGCAGACATTAGCCCATCACATTGTAGCAGTAAATAAATAAAATTTGGATTCAGGTAATTTTTTTCATGCCTGCAACACAAAAATAATTAATATTAATCATATATATACAGTAATATATTTTAGAGCATGGCCACATTATCACCTAACCTTTTCCTATTGATTATCATTGTCATGATCAAACCTTACCAAGTTTATTTTTTTCCTGAAGTTAACCAAACTTCATATCTTTATCACATCTTAAAAAATGTATTTTTTTTAAACCCTGATTAATATCGTTTTTGGAAGAAAGAAGATACAAATGACTGACAACATATTTCGTTACTATTTTGAAGGATCTGTTTGCCATAACGGTGATTACTTACTTAGTATGTCACATAGAAGCAGCATTTTCAGAGCATCTCGCCCTCTTTAAGTCCTCCAGATATGCTTTCACATCTGTGTATGTCATAATAATATTCTGATGATTAATATTGTTTTACATGGTTTTCTTGCATAAAAACAAAATAACAATGTCACAGTGTTAACACACTGTATCACATAAATAATAAAATACATTTTCCAACACCAGCTTGATTAGTATTCCTTTGAGGTACGCAATTACAAAAAACATGATTTCTGAAAATAATTTTTATCATAGAACAAGTCAACAACAATCTGATATTCCCAGATCTGCACACAAGAAAACATTGTTAAGGAAAATAAATTGAACTGAGAGATTTGTGTTTTGCAAATGAGTCCTTAACACAACTCTGCTAGGTGTTGTTTTGAAAATAATTCAACCTAATAATGGATATAGACAATATTGTAAATTATGAAACCATGAATTCAGACATACAAGATAGGTTCTTTAGGTATGCAGTGTTTGTTTGTGAGACTTGGTGGTGGAAATGTTAAGCCGATGTGTTCACTAACCGTTTTGCTCATGATATGGTTCAAAGCTTTTTTTCCCTTTGTGCTGAAAACAGCTCTGTTATGGAAAACAGAAGCTAATGAGGAGATACATGGTTTTCTCACCTACTAAAAACAGCTCAACGTGAGCAAAAATATACCAGGCATAAATGTAATGATAATTTTATAAAATAATTTAGTTAAATAATTGGCCTTTATTATTAAATTTGTGCATAAAGAGTGCAGGAATGATTCCTTAAACCTTAACTTTAATGAGCATTTTTACACCTCGTCTCAAAGTCAGTGGGTTTTGGTTACATGCCTGAAATATGGTCTATAGTTAACACAGGCATAACAGATTTTCACATTCTGTTCTCTTCATGATATAAAATATGTCAGTAAATACCCCAAAAGTAAATGTTGAAGCTTTTACATGTCTGAGAGGCTAAATGAGACGACAGCGACTGTCTTGGACAATAAATGTCATTGTCAGTTTAGTGGTGATGACACTGAAGTCATGGGACTGTGGCGTAGTTTGTTTAATTCCTGATGTTTGCTTTTTTTTCTCTGCCAATTGCATTTATGCCCCAACAATCAAAAACTGCTGTTCATTTGTGCCTATTATCTTGCTGAATATAACATGTAAGTGTCATAAATGTGTGCATGTCGCAGAGCTTTTTTCCTGCAATATTCCACATTGGATGATTTTTGTCGAGGGAACCAAGGTGATGGTTACAATCCCCGGTCCCTGCAGCACTCAGTGGTGGAATGGAAAATTAACTTTAATCGTGAAAAATCATTGCTGCATCGTCATCCATTCATTAAAGCTGCATTCATTAAAGCGACAAAAGTAATGTGGGTTGTGTTTTGATATTAGAAGGTTATTCGTCACGGAAGGGGTCAGGAGGTCATGCTGGCCGTGTCCTGAAAGATCCTGCAGAAACATTCATAATTCCAGCTGTCACTTTCGCCACATCTCTTTCACCATTTCTGAGCACAAGGAGCGAGGACGTGAAGTGGGAGGTTTCTCGTGCATTCAGCCATTAATCACAGGCCCAGGGGTAGTAAACACTCTTTGATGGTCATTAGAAAACAGTTCTATTACAGAGGTTACTGTGTCTAGCAGTTAACCTTCTCCTCTTTGATGTATAGCGGCGTGGGTTTTCAGAGGGGGAGGAGGATGTAGAGGGGGAAGAGAAGGAGGAGAAACAGGGAGA
>JAOWBC010001868.1:10372414-10391140 GCA_028566105.1 Hypoplectrus providencianus | reverse complement strand
CCTTGGCCTGTGCTCCAGAACATTGGGTGTACATCTGTAATCTTACCTACCCCCGGGGCTCACAGTGAACCCCCCCCCCCCCCCCCTCTCTCTCTCTTTCTCTCTCTCTTTCTTTCTTTCCACCATCCACACCATGTTTTTTCTGTCTCTCATTCGCTCCCAGCCCTCATGTCTATACTCTTTCTCTCCTTCTCGCTCAGTCGCTCTCATCATCGCGTCATTCCCTTTTTCTCTTACACAAAGATATAGTCAAGCAAATACACCCACGCGCTTTCTCACATTGACACCCATACACAAACACACCAAGGGCCTTGAAGATACACCCATGTGTGAAGATCACACAGTCTTAATGTGTCAGAGCCACTACAGCCTGCTCAATTTTTCTATTAATTAAAACGAAACAATGACGTAAAGGGAAAAGAATCCGGGGTCATCTGCGGCTTCGTGTTTACAGCTCGCTGCTCTGCGAGACCTGGCCTGATGTTTCCAAAATATATATGTGTGCGTGTAGAAAAAGCAAATGTTTTGGGCTGAAATTGAACTGGAGCTGGGAATGTTTAAATATACATGAAGGAGAGGGCTACATGAATGCGATCCTGTCCTGGATGGTGAGCAGTTATGAGCTGTGTCATGTGTCGGTGCTTTCGACTGCTCTGTGCAGAGCTTTCATCAGCCTCTGCCTCTGTCACTGAGACATTCCCCTCTCCCTCCCTGCTCCCAGCTCCACTTCACACACTGTAATAAGGCATTCATACTCCTCTCCTCTCTGTTGCCTCGGCTGCACCACTACATGTGAAAGTGTAAAAGCCTGTAGTTGTGTCAGGGAACGCTTGCAGGTATTATATGTGCATTGATGTTATTGCGCCCCATAGATGCATTAACCAGTTACATTTTGAGGATTACATTCCACTCTCAAAGCAATTTTCATACATCTTTTAATCCTTTGTCTTTCCTCTGACACTTGAGCCGTACAAGGTGATCGGCTTGTCACAACAAGGATATCTTGTGCATTGACGTGTTGTGATAATCCATATGATATAATGTCATCACCGGCTTGTTAATATGTACTACTGTTTCCTTGGAGATTTGATGTGGCTGTCATGCTCTGGGTTGATATCCCGAGATCACGCTGCTGCCTGCACTTTAATAAATCTTTATTGTTTCCATTGCATTACCAATCAATCATCATTTGACGCAATTACTGCTGCATCTCAGAGTATACCAAGTGTACTGTTAACTATTTTTCTGCTTTTAGGGTCTGTGTGTTTATTTCTAATGGGAGGCATTATAAAACACATCTTTTAAGCTCCCACAGAGTTCAAAACAACAGGGATGTATTTTTCCTCTCGTGTCTTTTCCTTTTCTCAGACAGCAGCAGCTTTCACAATTGAATTTGAATGCCATGCTTTTAGCGCCAGGGTTGTTTGATTATCCACAGACAGGGAGCTGTGCTGGATTCCATTCCTTTCATCATGCTTTAACCAGTATGAGCTGGCTCCCCTGTCGTATTTTATGAGAGGTGATTTTAGTGCCTCTCCTTTATGCAGATGATTTTGGCTGCCTCTCCCCAGTCTAGTCTTCAAGAGGTGGATATTGGTTTTGACAAGAGAGCTAACCCCGCTACCTTCGCTCTCACCAGGCTGTCTCCCTGACTGCTTCACCAGGCTGGATATTCTGGGCCATATGCTAATGCGAATTACTCTTAGTGAAAGGGAAGATGCATCTACAGGTGTTTTCAGAATGAGGCTCAGTGACAGGAATATTACACCAGGCTGGAAACCTCATTGACCCTTTGCACTCCCACATGGATGAGAGTGGCTTTATATACTGCCACTGAGCCATATGTGCTCTTTATATGCAGTAATACTCCCTGTTAATACCCACATCAGATGACAGGGGTCCACATAGGCGAAGCATTCATTCAAATATATGGATTACAGGTTGTCGCAGAGCCGTTATATGGGATCATGTGCTGTCATTTACAGGATTTTTTTCCCTTCCACTGATAAGTGTTCATGTTTTCTTTGCTCACTGCCTCTGAATGTGGGCTCCTATTAGATAGAGCTTCTGGTGAGCGGCACAGCTCCTTCATGTCCCCACACAGGAGGCATCAATAGTGGAATATCATTTTAGTGAATGTGGATAATGAGCAATGCAAATGACCATTTTTCTGATCCTGGTTCTGCTCTGCCAAAGCCCCAGCATGCATAAAACCACATGTACAAACATATGTTAAAGATGCATGGAAATCTACTGCAGAGCTCTTTGCTTCAATGGCTGCAGTTAAAGATGTAGCTCATGCCAAAATCAAACATGGACTGGTCTTTGTCTTTGACTCCTTGGTGGTTTTCACTGGTTCAACTCTGGCCCTCGGCTCTTCTGCGTGAAGTTTGCATGTTCTCAATGTGTCGGTACACAGTCCAGAAACATGCAGCTTAGGTTTAATTGGTGAGTCTAAATTACCAATAGGTGTGAATTTGAGCGTGAATGGTTGTCTCTCTCTATGTGTGTCTACCCTGCTAAGGAGTGGCGTCCTGTACCCTGCCCTCGCCCAGTGTCAGCTGGGATTGGCTCCAGGCCCCCGTGACCCGGGTTCAGATACATGGTTAAGGATAATGAATGAATGGTCTTTGCTGAGTATAATGAAATAGTGCTGAACGGTAATTAAATATGACAAGTCATTATCTTTCAATGGAATTGAACCATGATGAAATCATGTATTGTAATATTGTGATGCACCATAAGATGTAAATCTGATTTGAAATATTTTGAGGGATTATCATTAAAAGGTAGTGTCCGTACAACACTTTACATTCGTCACTATGTATAATGAGAAATTTTTATTTCTTTATCATTTCACTTGAAACAGTTAAATTAGTAAACACTAATTACATTTGTAAAGCATTTAATTCAGACATGCATATTCAGAAATAGTCTTATCACTGCAGTTATTTCAAATGAATGTTTTATTTATTGAATAACCAGAAACATGCTATTTTGCAACATATCCTTATTTATGCATATATTGATCAATTGATCTATGTTGGAAGATTGCCCTAAAATAGAACTATGTGTCTTTCCACTTGGGGTGTAATTGTATTTCCATGGTGCTTTGAGCGCCAAAAATCAAGTGCCATTTAGTTTCATTACACTGAAGAGAAGCAGAAATCTTTAAGGCCAATCACTACAGGTGAAAGAAAAATATCTATTTTTAATTTTTCCCTGAACTGTCCCTTTAAGCCTTCACACAGGAGGCTGATCATGTTTCTGTGTTGATGCTGAAGCTTGAACTCTGAAGTCACTATGATAATCATGTCTGTCTCTTTCACCCACCCTCCATCCTGTTTCACTAACTAAGTAGAGAGCTTTGCATGATTGCCTGGATGAGTGTTTCCCCTCAACACTGCATTGCTATTGTCCACTTGTCCCTCCTTCATCTGTGTAATTGTATGCATGAAGTTTCAACTGTAAATCCCAGCTGTTGGCAGGTTGTCTGCTCCTGCAGTGCTGAGTATTCTGGTAAGCCATTGGCTGAGGGCTATTGGTTTTTCTTAAGCTGGCAAACATCATGAAAGATAACACAAAGAGGAGCTAGGTAGGTCGTTTTTTTTTTTTTTTCTGCTCCTCCAGTTGAATAGATTGGGGGGGGGAAAGCAGGAGGCATTTGTCTCTCCTCTTTCCCCGCTGAAACAGATAGAGTAGCTGTGTGGAATAAAGGAGATGCTTCTCTCTCTATCACACTCCATCAGCATTATTTACCAGACCTGCCAGTTGCTTTGTACAGCACCTCTCCCTGCCAAGTAGGCGACTGGCGTACGACCAGGGGCTAGTGACAACAGGCTACAGTGGAAAGCAAGGAGAGCTGTGTGGAAGAGCCAAGTCTATTCATTCCCCTAGGCCGCTGAGTGAAGCACAGAACTCTATCTGCTCTCACTGAGGAGAACATAGCACTTTATGGATTTTTTTTTTTTTTTTTTTATCATACGCTATGCTACAAATGATCATAAACAGGGCCTATCTTTTTGAATCAGAGTATAAATGCGACAGAGTGCACTGGTGTAACAGTGATAGGTTTCTAATGGCTTTGAATAACCATATTTGTTAACCCTGAGCTCAAGTTAAAAGGCTTTGAATAACCACAAGGCTTCGACCATGGTGCGTGCACTGTATGTACTGAACTGGAGGGGAATCACACGTGGCAGAGTGGCTGTAATAAATGCATGTTTAGTTTGTCATCCCCGGCCACACTCCTGTCAACCCTCCTCACAGAACCTATGGAAACATCAGCACTCGGGGCTTGGAAACAGAAAAGTGATTTTTTTCCACTGTGTGTCACAGATGGTGGGAAAGCCTTTGTAATGCTAATATAATATCACACTGTGTCGGCCTAGCTCTGCAGTTCGCTCTGTGTGCCAAGCAGCCTGGCTGTGGAGTGATTTACCAGTATGGAGAGAAAAAGACCTCCCTCGGTTTACACTGAAAGGCTGCGTGGTTGGCGGGTCCTGCCGCTCGGCCTGCTGCGACCGGGCCCGCCTTTACTTTATTGATTCCATGGTCCGTCCAGTGCTGTGTACTGTTAATTAACTCCGTCTCCGAGTGGTTGTCACATTGTGTGTGCTTATTAAAAAGGATATTACTAAGAGGGGCTAGGCATTAAAAACAGCGGGATGGATATAGTAGAGTTTTTCAGGAATTAGAATTCAGGCCACTTATGTTTGACAAAAAACCTGCGCACTATTGTTACATAAATACACACCATAAAATATAGTTTCTTTGTCCTGTTAAAAGCAGGTGTTTGGAGTAAAAGGTGCCGCGCTCTCTAAAACTGTGCCTCTTACTACCAGTGTTTTGCCACCTCCCAACAAATTAGCCAATGGCAGGCCACTTCCTCCAGTGTCAGCCAATGACTTTGTGTCATCTTCCAAGGCAGCGAGTCAGCTGCAGGAGAGGAGGAGACCGGGGCATTGATGTCTTTCTCTAGCTGTGCCACGTCACATTGTTGTCTATTCGATTTCCAGCCCTCATCCCTGGTATTTGAATCACAAGGGGGAGCGTTTCATATCCTTGCTGGGAGAAGAGGGGTGATTTTGTCTATCTGAAAGAGCATGCTGGATTAAGGGGGTTATTTCCCCAGAGGGGGGGATATGAGAGTGAGTGTCACTCAGACAGCACTCACTCTCACACTGCCTCTGCCTCTGCATGTTGCCAGGGAGCCCCGGCTTTGACTTCTTCGCCCCCCCCACCACCATCACCACCACCGACCCCCTCCCCCCTTTCCTCTCCTTCATCATGTAATCCTTGGCTTTTTGCTTCCTCTCCCTCTCTTCCTCCCTCTGTGTTGTACACATTCTCTTCCTCATCGTCTCTACCATCTCCAGCTGGTTCAGTGCTGCCCTACAGGGAATGGAGAATTGCGTGGTTTGGAGGATGGTTGTTATTCCAATCACACCTCCGATGCAGCGAGGGTCCAGTAAAGTACAGAATAATTGGCAGGTTCCAGCAGCTACAGACTGCCATTCTATTCTAGTATGTGTGTGTGTGTGTGTGTGTGTGGGGCTGTGATGAGAAGGGGCTGCTGTAGGTGCAGCATTCAGAGGTCATTTCATTAATTACTAGCTCTTGTGTTACGTGCGTGTTCTCACATTCTGTTTGTCAGCCTGTGTAGTGATGACATGTACGTGACAAAAGAGCTCGCTGTTGACAGAAAAAGAAACATCAACCGAATGACCAGTGATGTAAAAAATTAAACCCACATTTTCACAGTTTAGTTTAACCAGCCAATAGCATATTGGGTAGTTGAAATTTGGCTGCAGTTTTCTGTCTGTTAGTAAGTCTTGGTCAATATTTAGCCCATCTCTGCATCATAACTCACTTGTGGTATTTTTGTCTGTGTTATAAATGGGATTTATTTTTTTCAGCCGATAGAGTGAGGGTGTGAGCAGAACAGATGTTTGGTAAACACACACGCCTAATTAACTGAGGGTCAACCTGGGTCAGGGGTCAGAGGTTGTATGTGCTCACCCTCTGCCTTCCAAGAGTCACTGACTGATAGGACTCCCGGGGTGACCACTGATACACATCAATGGGCAGAGCAGGGCAGCTAATAAAGCATGTGGGGTATCGGACTGGGGACAAGCGTCAGGGAGAATAAACCAGTGCTATCTGCTGGCAAACACATTGACCCACAGACTTAATGGAACATGTCTCCCATAGGTGCACTGCTCTATTGATTAGCCATTGATGGCAGTTGTAGCCAACACTGATATCGAGTTTGCTTTTTTTTCCCATCTCCGCTGTAGGCAAGTCTCTTCTTGCAGGGGTTAAATTAAAATAAGTACAGTATAGCTTGGTGTCGCTACATGTGCTGTGCCTTTTTTTTTTTCTCAGATGTGCTACCATGGGAGCCAACACCATAGCGACCATCATCACTTCTTGTTCTGATGCCCTTTCCCTGTGATCCAGCCTCACCTTTATGGGCTTCTCATTATGAGGGACTCTAACTTTAAGTTCTTACTTGAAAAGACGTGCACGCGATGCATGCGCGCATACAGCACACACAGAGCTGAACACACCCGCACACAGAGCGGTGCACAAACACACTCCTGCACAGTCAGAGGGATATCTCTCTCATACATAGCCAGAGACACATGCTGCCACATGTTCATTTAATGTAAGACACACACACAAAGACACACACGCTTACTTGTGGAGAAAGAAAAGCAGTGGCCCCGAAAATTGCATAAATGTCAATTATTCTGGAGCTTATGTGCGAGAGGTAGAACAAAGTGGTGGTAATAAAAAATATTGATCACTTCAACCCATAATGTGTCTGACAGGCATTGTTGTTGCAGAAGCAGACATTGACAGAGTGCCTTTGCAAGCGTGTAAACCTGCAGGACATTATGTCGCTGTATTAGCACTGATCACTGCGGTGTAATGGCCTCCAACCCCCCCGGCCTGATTTAGATTCAGCGAAGCAAACGAAGCGTACCTCTAATAAATGCACCTGTTGGGAATATGATAATTGCATCTCTGATGGCTGACCTTTTTTTCACCATTGCAGCAAAGATTAGTTGATGCATGCAATGCAAGTGTGTGCATGTGCGACGCTTTGTGTGCATCAGCCAGGAGTTTGAAAGGTTGGTCATGATTTGTAGTTTTGGCTCTGTGTTTCTGGGGGGTGGAAGCATCTTCTGTATTTATCAGCAGTTACTCATACATCAGCATGTTTTTAACTGTACTGAGTGGGAGAACTGTGTACGTAATGAGTGTGTGTTTGAACGCGTGTGTGTGATCGTGCGTGTGAGCTTGTATGCAGAGCCTCATTAAATACGCAATCGTTTCATAAGACTGACCCTTCAAGAGCAGTGGGTGGACCAAACATAGATTTGCTCAAATGAGCAAATGAATCTGTAATGTGAAAGTTTATGGTGTGAAACCCATGTCTGTGTGTGAGTGTGTGTGCGTGTGTGTGTCTGTGTCTGTGTGTGGTACATGCCCATGTTAAAAAACCTACACTGCATTCCCAATTTTCTGTGATCAAATAATTTAGCTTTCCATGCCTCATCCAGTCTTCCTGCACTCTGTGTGTTCTCGTGCGGGGCTTGTTACAGCAACCTCAGGCTAGGCGACCTGTTTTTTGTTATCCTCATCACATTAGCTGGGTGCCGCCGTGCACCCTCATGTACAACCCAAAGATCTCTGAACATGGTAGCAGGATGTATCCATATGTTACAGAGGATGCCATTGCTTCTGTCTCATTAGCAGCAGTGTGGAGATCCTCAGCCGCCTCCTATGCTCTGTTAGGACAGCTGATGAGGCCTGACTATGTGACCTTTAACAACCTAATCAACTTTTAACACCTCGCCTACTACCTGACTTATTGCCATTCTTCTCTCTGCCATTCAACAACTGGGCCCTATACCGCCATTTAGACTCCGTCACTTTTACTTTTGTTTAAAGCAGGAGCCGTGTTTTGACTCATCACATGTACATCTATGAATGAAGCAGCATTGTAAACATATGCAGCAGCAGTCTCTGGTGGCAAGTAGTGATGTATTGTAATCAGTTGTTTCTCTCCTCTCTCTTGACCTTCCCTCTGCTAGATTTCTCTCCTCTCCTTATTTCGTTCTGTCCTCTTCTCCCACCTCTGACGATCTTAGGTTATGCAAACAGAGAAACAGACATAGTTATCAGCTAATATGTAATAATTACAAAAATATTTTTCATGCAAAGATTGTGTTTCTGAACTGTGCACAGGCACTAAATTACATAGCTTATTATTAATTAAAAATCAGGTCTGTGTCTATGTTAAGGAAAAGTTGAAACACAACAACATCTCCTTCTGTTGTTCATATTCCCATGATAATAAATAATTAATAACAAATGGCGGTGTGCAAATGCCTGGGTAGAACATCATCAGCAAGAGTACCATTTATATATAAATGCACTGTGTTAAATATCTTCAGTCATTTTAAATCTTATGTTTTAAGCACCTAGTGTCTTAATTAAAAAGCAGAGAGATTGTAAAGGAAATAAAGTTTTTATCTGTTAAATATTTAATACAGACCTGAAATGGAGGAGGAACCTGTAATGGCTTTCCAACATTAAATTACAATGGCTGACACAATAACACGGACAAGTCTGAAATACACTTGGAAAATATAATACAGTCTAATGCAATAGTTGTGAAGACAAAGTAATAAACAGCTTGCAATGTAATGCAATACACTTGGGTTCAGCAATAAGGTGTTAATGTTAGCATTTTTTGTCCAGGGTGTTGTGCAATTCCTATTCACTTACTGCCTTAAATATATTAAACATTTTATGTTTTGCAAAGGTGGTTTGTCCTACCAGTATACTGCATAGAATCCTATTTTACAGGTGTTTATGTTTGTGTGTCCACCTTTACACTGGATTTGACCCCCAGGGCGATATTGCGGAAAAAAAAACAATCTGACCAATAAAAAAGTTGTAAAAGCTGCTTATAGAAGCACAAGGTTTTTCTGTCTCAGTTGTATGCAGCAACAAAGAAACACATTGCTTGTGTGTGAGTGTTTTTTTTTATTTTTTTTGTTATTTAATCTTTAATTCAGTCTATATATAACATGTTTCTATCTAATTTTTTCCGGTTCTACAGACTAATAATGAATCAAAAGTGTGCTTGGAATATTACCTTGAAACCCACACGAAGATGCAAGCTTACGGTATGAAGCATAGGAAGGCCACTGCAGTTTGTGTCCTGAGGAGAACCTCAACGAAGCCACAGCTGGATTTTAGTTTGCTCAGTTTGGTCTAAAAGCACCTTTTGCACAGTGAATGCTTGTACTTGGAGCTTTCAGTGCCATGTGAACTTTGCGCTCGGTGAGGATGTAGGTTCATTGCTCAACATAGGAATAGCAGCTTAGCAAAAAAGAAAAAAAAAAGCAATGCAAGGTCTTTTTCCTACATCTCAGTTGTTCACGTCATCATGTGACCTTAATGTGGATTTTCAAAAGATGTCTTCGAAGGTTAAGCATTTTCCTCATAAATACTGACGAGATGTCCTTACATATTTTGCTTAGTTGTGAACTTGCATTATCTCCAGTATTTACAACAATTCTCAAATCAGGACAAATCTGCTATTCTAATCATAGTATTTGTTCATTTCTGTTAATTTAGACACCCATCAGTGGTGTCATATCTTATTTGCACGTCATAGATTGATGATTTTTAAAATCCAGCTTTGAATCACAGTTTTAAGAATGCACTCTTAAGATCTTAGCTGGATGGTTAACTGGATGGAGGATTTCAGTCACTGAACATCTGTCTCTATATGTTATCAGAGAAATAATTATTAACACAAATTTTTTAATGAAAAAGCAAAGTGTTTTTACTGATTCTTACTTTAACTTTGTCTCTTTGTTTTGTGGAGGAGGAGACCTCTGTAGATAATTTAGCTATGGGTCAAACCTCCTGAACATTGAGAGAATCTTTACTGATAAAAGCTGCCTGCGGGTGCTCCAGGCTTTAGTTGGACCATAATAAAACATTATCTTCAGTAATTTCTTTGACTGAAAGACCCCAACTGATAGAAAATAACATATTGTCAGTTAAATGCAAATGACAGAAATATGAGAAACTGAAATTTGTCAGTAATCACAACAAGAAAAATATATGACATGCTGCATTTAGAAAAAGTATTTCTGTGTGCATGATTCATAGAACAAACATTATTCAGTTAGTTGGCAACAAACCACAAACTTCACTCACTTAAAATTGCGTTGAAATGTTTTCATTAAATTGACATTTCAGTGAGTGTGAGATAAAAGATAAATGCATGCAAACGAAAGAGTTAAAATCCAGTCATCTGTGAAGCCAAATACTGAGCTAAGATTAAACCCTGCCAGAACTGTCAGTCATATACAGTATCTGAGCAGGACCATGATCTCATTAAGAAGAAAACACTAATTGACTGTAAAGTCCCCTGAGAAAAAGCCAGATTCTGACATACAATCTGAGGCTGCACCTTTGTTCTGAGTCAGATTGAAGGTTTAGAGCTAACAGTGGCTACAGCTGTCCAGGTCTGGCTCTGCGGGTTGTGCTGTGCCGATAAAGATCCAGCTCTATAATCCTGATTCACAGTGAATCTCTACCTATCTGATGCTTCCTGGGCTCCTCAGCAGCCTGTGATTGACGATGATTATCTCAAGCGGGTACCATATCTCTGCCATCACCGTGGCCATGTCAGGGATTTTAGGTGAGGATGTTTGATCAAATACAGCAGCAAACAGCTGACAGAGGAGACACACAGTGGCACAAGCACATGTAGAAGGCGCCATTGAATTAAGATATACAGATAAGATTTTTTTCCTTCTCTCTCCTTTCATGTGTTTGAGACAGAATTATTGAGATGTGTCTTGAGCTGCTGCACAAATATTAGCAATCCTCATGAAATAATCGGTCAATCTGAGCCTTGTGTGGAGAGGTGGATGCAATTAAAACATAGCCACAATTGAGCAAACACTGACATACTGTAGATCTGTTAATGCCCAGATGAGCCAGTAGTTGGGTCAGAAGCTGATGTGTTGTTGAGCATGTGTGGCCTTTTTATTAATGTTGTATAACTCCTTTTTTTAAACCATAACCATAACCCTCAAAAGATATGTAATAAGTTAATAATAAATAATAATTAACTGACGATTTGCTATAATCTTTTCACACAGATATCTGCTTATCAATGCCGAATCTTTTGGCAGCAGGTTTGATAGAGAAATAGTTTTGGATTCTGTTGGTAGTCAGTAGTAGTACAGATCAATCACATTTGTGCAGGAAGCAAAAATCGTGATAAAACGACTGTAACCAATTGATGAAGATTTACTTTTTAAAGCTAAATCGTCATCCGCGGTTCCTCCTTTTGGTTCATTTTTTTCAGCGGCTCTGATAAACGCGGTGTGCTCAACCTGCTCACTGCTAAACAGCAGACAGTCAAAGTTCCGAGCTGATGAACTCAGTGGAGCATTTATCACCTAAGAGGCAGATATTTCTGTCAGGAGTTGGTTGAGACCAAAATAGAGATTAAAAAGAGAGTAAATATTGGACGAAAACATGATGCCAAATGAATGCTGTTTCTCCTCTTCTGCTGGAGGTGTAAATTAGCACATTGCACATTCACTGCGCTGCCCCTAAGTTGTTAGAAAAACAGTTATTGAAACTAAAAAGAAACCTATAAATAATATTGTGCTATTGATTCAGGCCGTGTCGACAAGCTCTAATTACAAACTGACAGCTTGTTACTTCCACTCATGCAGCTACAGAACATATAGGCGTGCTGGCGGTCGGTCCACTGTGGCCTGGGTGATATGTTCGAGTGAAACATTTAACAGACGCGAGGTGATGCAAAGTGTTTGATCTGTTGGCCATTGACAGCGCTGTGTCTTTGAGGTTGGCTCGGCGTGTCAGTGCCCTCAGAAGAGGAGAGCTCTGACATATCGGTTGTAAGGAAGCCTGTTGACCTTCGACAGAACAATGCTCATGTTTGTGAGAGCGAAACAGAAAGAGACAGAGAGCAAACCACAGTTTTACCGCTTATTCTGCAAGAAGGAACATACTGCATGCAACACAGACAATAGCAGAGAGAGCTCTGCAGTCCGCCCATCAGTTAAGAGAATGTCAACAATTAGCCAAGGGCAGGGATAGAGAAGCAAATGAGGTGGCATGATAGTTTGTTGAATAGCGCTGTCACTAGACAGCAGAGGCCTGTCTGCGTGGAGTTTGCATGTCCTCCCTCAATCAGAGCTGTGCCCTTCTGATCTAAAGCACCTGTCTCTGGGTGTTGAGAATGTCTGCCCTTTCACAATAAAAGGACGGGCTAAAATAGGCAGGTAGTACATATCCTGGACATGAAAGAGTGTCAGCTTCTCTTAAAAGGAGCTCAGATTCTCAAGACTGTTCATACTGTAGTTCTTGTTGAAGATTTTTTTTAATTATTATTTCTTAAAGCATGTAAATGAAGTTAATATCTGGTAATTTTATGATTTGGTCTCTGTGTTTCTGTGTCTGTATTTATATTTCTCTGCATTGCTGCAAGCTTTAAAGCTCTGGAGTATTACCGTGAGTTGCGTGTGAGGTTAGTTACTCAGCTGGTGTGCAGCCAGTCTGTGAACCTGCTCTGAAACTGTATACCTGTGCTGAAAAGACGAGTCGCCATTTCAGCTCTGTCCGTTCGGATCAGTGTTCCCTGTCGCGCTATGCCCTCTTTGAGAGCTCCTCTGTTGGGGATCTATTCCTTGGCCCCTGACTCTTTCCCTCTGTTGACACAATGGGCCCTTTGTACCTACATATACCACTGCTGTGGGACCTTGCTTAGTATTTTCGGCAATTATACACCATCCCAGTCCAGCCATGCCTCTTGTTGCTGCTCCACTGGAGAGAAATGCAATCAAATCATGGAGAAATGCAGTGAAACCGGGATGCGGGACGAGGCTTGCAGGAATTAGATTGCGATGCTGATAAGTTCCATATAGAGCGAGTAAACATGTTCTTATCTTGTTATCCAGCTTGCACATTAACACACGGTGTGTGGAGGAGGGCTTAAAAGGATGAATCAAATCCTAATCATTCTGTTTGGCTTTTCCCACTCTCTGCTCTTTGTCTCTATTTCTGTTTCTCATCGTGCAAAGAACCCCGGCGCGCACGCAAGAACAATGGGGGGGTCAGAAGTGCTAGCCATTTTCCTACACCTGCTGAATACTCCAGAAATGAGTGCACAGTGATTACGTGCCCTAATGTGTGGTGTTTAAAGAGCGGTTCTCTGCTGCAGAGTTAAATGATGGTGCCCTCTGTGAAGTATTAATGATGTGGATGGATGATTCAGGTCGGCACAAACCTGTTGACGGTAGCCGCGGTGCTCTCTTAAAGCAGCACCCAGACATCAGGCTTAACCGCTTGGCAAATTGGACATGCTTGTTGGCTGTAGCTCCAATTTATGTGCACTCTCTATTGCAGTTAGTCCATCTTCATTATTGAAATGGCCTCTCGTCAGGTCTTGACAGAGTGGTGGAGATGGTAAAGGGAGGGAGGCGGGAAGCATACAGGAGAGTCATGAATAATGTGGAAAATAAACACATTTGAGGCATTGGAGCCGGCTGGCAGGAGGGGTGTTGGGAGTGTTGTGAAATGCCCGGCTTTCATTTCCTCTCTTCCTCCCTCTCTACCTCCCTCCCTCTCTCTCTCTCTCTCTCTCTCTCTCTCTCTCTCTCTCTCTCTCTCTCTCTCTCTCTCTCTCTCTCTCTCTCTCTCTTCATGTGATTGTATGTGCAGCCGCTGCCAGTGGATGCTGATGCTGTGGATCCTCAGCCTTGGGGGCTTTGTCTAACACACATGCAATTGGGCATAAACACACACACACACACATTGAGAGACCCCGCTACACATCCACAAGCAGCTCTAGGCGCTGAGCTCTGGCAGGACCTCTGTAGCCTGACCAGCATCCCAGCTGTGTGTTGTGTCACTCTGGAGACACACAGCTCGGTGGCTACAGCCTATTTCTAATAGGGTGCTGCTGTGACTTCACTTTTTTTTTAGTCTAGGGATTGTTGCATTGATAAGTCACAGGCTTAGCTCATCTGGGTCAGCCAGGTTAGTAGGGGATATCCAATTCATGCTTTGTGGAAGGGGATGTATCTATAGCCAGATGCAGAATTTCCGATTTCTGAGTGCGGCAGGTTGATACAAGATGACCTGAAAAACATCTCTTAGCGCTGTAAATGCCATGTGCACTTAAGCCTCGGCTTTAGCAGTAATAGCGCCTCTCTATGAAGAAAAGAGCGGGTTCTGGCTGGGTTTACCTACAGGGTCCTTGTACCTGCTGCACACATGAGCAGATGTGATGGCTCATGAGGTAATTACCCACTGAGCCGGTGTGTATGCAACTGTAAGCTGAAGCAGGGGTTCCCTTCAGGTAGCGCTCCACGCTCAGGTCAGTGAACAGCTAATGACATTTAGAAGCAATAGGATGAAAGAGATGGCAGTTGTTTGTAGTCAGCCGCACACTACCTTTGTCTTATTGTCTGCCGTCTGTCTTAATCTCCCAGCCACCGTTTTCACACCACAAGGAGATCATGTTATTAGATCCCCTCCCCTGACTCATTTGTCATCCTGCAGCACCACTCCTCCAGAGAAGGGCTGCAGGAGCTGAAAAAAGAAAACAATATAAACAAGCAGGGGGGCACAACATCAAATGTTCATCATTTACTGGCCCTGAGTCTCTTGTATCATCATTATTCTTTCAGGAATCACACAAGGTTAATGTGCTTTTTCTTCTCCGTGCCGCCCCACCCTATTTCAGGAGGCTGAAAACTTCTCTCTCTATCTAAACAAACTGTTTTGTATTCCAATGTTGGGGGCTTACTTTTATTCCTAGACAGATTACTGAGTATTGCCCTAAAAATGACACATTTTATACTAGATTTCTGAAATTAAATGACATATTCGAAATACATTAGCTTTCTTTTGGAATACTTCAAAATCACATTGCTGAGCAGATTTTTCTGGGTCTCATATTTACATTCCTGACAATGTCCTGACCGTGTGTTTCCTCTGACATAGATGTGTGACTGCTTGCAGTGCACCTGTCACTGCAAAATGCATGCCTCATTTACATTTTAGAGCAAAGAAAACAACAACAGATTTAAAAGGTCATAGCAGACCTCTGCCATAGCTATGCCCTATCTTGCAATGTTAACCAAAGCAAAAATAATTTGTTTACCTGCTCTTTAACGGCCAGTTACTCATATTTTGCAGAGAGTAAGTTGCTTGTATTCACTTCATTACCTGGTGTTTTACATTGTACCAGGTGCTCCTGCTAGACAAAAATGAGCTCTTGCACTCCATCACCCCCACTCCCACTCTAACCATCACTTGCTGAAGTAAAAAAGTATTGTTAGTGTTCACGGTTTGCCGTCACCGACCCAGACACATCTCTTTAATCTGTCCTCTCAGAGCACACAGGAGGGAGGGAGTCAGCTAATTACAATAAACAAATATGCTCAGAGCCGCCCATGTAAGGTTCGCATAGGCTAACAACTCTGCTATAAATGTTAAATGAAGCTTAAAATAGGATAGTATGGCATACAGTTGCCATAGTGATCTCTGCTACTTTCTTGGTTGGTAAAGTTTAGATTAATCTTAAACACAAATCTGTGATGCAGAGAAGAAATGAGTGATTGTTTTGTGCCCCAAGGGCATCTTTGATGTCTCTATCATGTTTGAAGATTTTTCTTCAATTACTGCCACTTCGTGTTTGTCTGCCTTTGTTGTAGTGAAACGCAATGTAGTGCTGTGAATATTATTCTGCATTAGACACATGGCAGTCACCCTTTAACGATCCCTTCGTACTCACATCTTTCTGTTTCTCTCTCTCTTCTCTGTTTCTCTCTGGCTCTCTCTTTCAACAGGTGGGACAGTCAAAATGATGCGTAGGAGGTGAAGCGTTGAGCCGTATTGATGGATGTGTTAACAGACAGCAGTCTCACATTGATCGTGAAGACTTCAGAACCGGAGAATGCAAATGTAGTCGAGAACACAGGTGAAAACTATTCACTTTCTTCTTCGATTTATAGCTTGTTAACATAATATCCAACTTCTTTTTAATTACAAATGTGCATGAAAATGTTAATGTTGCTTTTCCATTCTTTGCAAATTTGCTTTAAACATTCAGAGATACTTCTTTGTTGACCTGAGAGAAGAATTTTTAATGTTTCCAAGAATAATCAAGCATTCGTTAAGAATAAATGAAAGCTTAATGACAACAGTTTCTCTTGCAACAGCTTAAAAACTTTGAAAAGACAATTTGTGTTACCACATACCACTGAACTAGCTTTTTTGAATTAGCTTTTCACCCTGCCTTTTAAGCTGTTTGACAAGATAGTGGGAAGGTGAAACACATCCTGTCTTTTTTAAATGAAAAGTGGAAAAGAAACATTAAATGAAGCTTTTTAAGCCATTGTTAATCCTCTCTCCTGATGCTTCCACAACTCAGAAATTTGACATCTACCTTTTCTCATAAAAAGGTGCAAATGTGAAAGATGGTGCAACCGGTAATTCTTTCACACTCATTCTCAGTCATTAGCATAGGCAAAAGGGTGTGTGCGTATGACATGGTTTATTTAGTTTTTATATTCCACCGTACCTGCTGCCTCTCTGTGAATTTTCAATAACATAAGCCATGCATCAATATGACTTGTTCATGATGTCAGGTCTTGATATAAAATGTAAAAGGGAGACATTATGCCCATTTTCAGGTGTGTGCACTTTGGATTTCTACGAGAAAAACAGTTTTCTCGCACTGTGAACGCACTTTGAAAATACCTTTATTATCTGAAATGCTCAATTTTAGCACCTGTCACTTTAAGCCTCCGTGCTAAAATCCCAGTCTGCTCTGATTGGCCTGCAAGAAAAGAAACACACCTTTACAAAGGTCAATATGAAGCCAAAATGACTCGTTTGGTGTACATGTCTTCTTATCAAGATGGCCCACAAAAAAAAAACGAACTGGGTTGTCTTGTGTCACAGTTTGTGGGTTGATAGGCACTCCAGATACCCAAATGTGTGTGCTCAAGCAGTGAAAAAGTAAGTTTAAGGCGAGACACTACAGGCAAAGATGTCTTTTTTTCATGCACCGGTCAAGTTTTAGTTTTAACAAGACATATCGTTAAAGGCAGTTTTCTAAAAATACGATTTTTCTCAAACTCTGAGCCAGAAATCTTCCAGAGCACTTACATGCACCAAACTCTCCAGTCTTATTTTTTTTTTTATCTTTATTCAGTTAGTTTTATACAGAAGGGTTTATTCATATATCATTCATAGCCTGATTTATATAAGGTTTTATTAAGGCTGTTGAGAGTAGTTTCTGATTGATGGTGTGATAAAAGGAGACATAGAGAATTCACTCAGTAAAAGCATCTGACTCCAATATGTCAACAAAATGAAACAAGAATTTTGAGACTGACTTCATCCACTGTTCAGATTTCTGTTCTGGGAATTTATGCAAAAGAGCACATATTAAAGTTAATACCTCATTTAAGCATAACATTTCAGAACACTTAACATCTTGCAAAGTTTTCTGTTGATGTTAGTGAAAAGTTTTACTCTGTTCACCTGTTGTGTCTCCCCATCAGTCAGTGCTATCCATGCATGTCGGAAGTGCAGCCCCTTTGAGGCAATGTGCATTTTGCATGACTCACTCTGCCACTACCTACTGCTCCCTGAAGTTTACCTCTACCAAGCACCACTGATCCTTCGATGAGGTTTATCTTAGGGTTTCAGCTCTGGTCAGGCTCTGTGGGGACTGACCGGTCCCCACTGAGAGAATCACACAGATTATCCCCAACACTAGTCTGCTCCTTCAAAGGCACCATGAGCAAAAGAGGAAGAGAGAGGGAGAGGGGATGGAGAATGAGAGGAGGAAAAACAGCGGTAGAAGAAAGGGTGAAATAGGCTCCATTGAGCAGGAATAGGGCAGCTCTCTGAGGAGGATGGCCATGAATCATGCTGCAGTTACTCACCACTTATTATGAACATCCTGTACTGGCTGGATTGATTTCCCCCCCACCATTCACAAAACGTTGTATAGTAAAGATGGAGCAATAGGTGGAACGCAGCTTCAGTGGCTGGCCCACCAGCTGGATGAGTGAACGCCCCGGGTGGCTGAGCTGCAGAACGGCTAGCTCGGCATTTTACGAATGTAAAAGCCTCCATATAGCAGGATAAGGAGCGGGGAAGTTGGTAGGGAAGGAGATAGCGAGCAAAAAAGGGAGGAGGAAGGGGACGGATATGGGGGATTGGAGTGAAAAATGATTTCAAAAAGCCATTAAAAGGAAAAAAGGGCCATGTCAGCTGTTTTCATTTGCATTGTACTTCATATTGTGATATTTGAGCTATTTTATTCCTGAGGCCACATGGGATGGATGTCTGAGTTTGATTCATGCATATTATGCTGTTCCTCAGTTTCTGTCAAATGTGTGATGTTACAGTGCTGGATGCTCATATTACACATGGTCAAAATTTTAAGTCATTTCCAGCAGATTTCCCCCTGTTCTAAACAGTCCATTTCAACAATTATGGTGGATTTCTATATCTGTCCATCTGCTCCAGGCCCTTTACACACTGTTTACATTACGCTGCTGCATGTAGCAATGTGCTAACAACATGGAAACATGTAAATATGGTTGTCGTGTGGAATTAAAC
>JAOWBC010001868.1:10331966-10372384 GCA_028566105.1 Hypoplectrus providencianus | reverse complement strand
GTGGAATTAAACATTGGTTTAAATTGTAACCTTTCACATTATAAAGTGGTGTATACTATTTTATAGAGATGATGAGACAACATTGTAAGCTTGGCATTTTTGGGAGGTGGCTTGGCTTAAAGTGTCAGGGGTGACAATGGAGCATCTCAGAGGGTGAATAGAAGTGCAGCAGCCACTATGTTTTTTTTTGTGTAACATTAAAGCAGTTTCTTCTAGAAATTCCCCAGAAAAGTAAAAACTTGAAAACTAACTTAATTTGTACCTTTCAATATCAGGGACAGATGGTGGTCATATAATCTTAAATTTTCAGTTTTTGTCACTTTTTTAAAGTGACTGCAGGTGGATTCTCAGTGATGAGAGGAACAGCATGGATGTGTATGTGCGGCTGTGTGTGCATGTGTGGCATCTGACACACTAATAGATGAGGCCACAGACGCCAACTTTTCTCACTCCTCATGTCCATGACCATGTCCATCGGCATGGGCTCGTCTCCCCCACAGAGCCACCTGGCACGGAGCAGACGAGGGCTTGCCTCAGGTGGATGAAGCCCTGTGTATCAGGGACGGAATGATAGGGACTCAGAGAGCTGCGAGTGCTAACTGGTCTGGTCTGGTCTGGTCTGGTTTGGCGGTGGTCGGGCTGTCTAGCACGGCTGGGCTTGGCAGGGCTGGGGATCAGAAGATCAGCACCTCCTGCCAGCAGCCGGGGTCCTTCCATATGCTCTGTGGTGGATGTCCGTGCCAGCTTGTGTGAGCTGTGTCACATCCAGCCTTAGCTTCTATTCAAGGAGCACTTCTACTGATAACACAATTACAGAACTACAACTGTGTCAAGATAATTTCAGAGTGCGAGTATAAAGCTTGTTTTTATTAGTATATCAGCCGCTCTTTCTCTAAGCTACATATTGAATTCTGGCAGCGGTGACTATTCTGGATGTTTATCTTGTTTACATTTGCCAGCTCAGATGCAGCAGTAACATAATGCCGTACTCTATCAGTGAATATGAAGCTGCCGATCCCCCTTTGACCTCTAATGTCAAATTTGATTTGTCAGCTACAATCATCGCTGCAAGACCCCATGTGAGTGTGAGTGTGTGTGTTTGTGTGTGGGTTTGTGTACCTGTCTGACTGACTGATCTGTGGCACATTCTGAACAGCTGAAGACCTAATGGTCCAGCTGGAGACAGATGGCCTCTCGATAACACTATACCCCCAAGCCAATGCTCACACTCTATCACTCGCCCTCTCATACACACACACACACACACATGCATGTATACACACATGCACGAACGCACGCATGCACACACACTTTCTCTCACACATACACAGAAAATCATGCACGCACACATTGGATAGGATAGATTGTTAATCCATTATAAACCCTGAGGAAACACATTTTTCAATATGAGTTTAATGTTTCACAGCAATTTTGAACAATCTTTTGGCAATATTAGGTGGCAGCTTAGGTTTCATGCGAGCACTGGGGGATAAAGGAAGTTAATTTCCCCCTTTTTTTGTAATTTCCCTCTTTCTCTGGCTTTGCTCCTTTGTAGGGCTAATGAAAGAGATAAGACAAGTATAAAGAAATGATTACTTATCTATAAGTGCTGCGAAATTACTTGGTACATTTTAAGCACAGGCACTGTTTACTTATAATTCCAAATAAATCCAAATGAACTGCGTCCACACCCAGAAAAAAAAAAAACACTGCAGTCCCCCTCTGCTCACACTAAGTGCCACACAATGGAACACGGCTCAACATGTGCAAGTGAACAGAAACTAGCTGTTAAATGTAGAAAAGGATGCGTGTCCTCTGCAGAGAGCATGTGTCAGTAACATGTTTTTGCTCTGAGGTCATTTCTGCTCACAGATTGAAGGGAACTGATGGCAAACGCCTTGCTGTGATGCTTCTGCAGCCTCTCACAAGTTGCTGCTATAACAGTTTTCTGACTCCGAGAGGAGGAGAGGAGATGCATATTTCTCCTGAGGTTTTCTTCATTAAGGACAACAGTAGCGCAGTTGTGTGCTTTTAGTAGGCGTTCTGGTTGCTCCAGTGTGTCTGCAGGCCGCAGACCCAGAGAGACCTGCTCTCAGAAATTTCATTACCTCGTTAAATCACTTCCAAATCATATCCATATTCAAAGATTTACTCACCGCCAGTGCAGCCATGTTGAATACTGTTTGTTATGCAGTATTCCCCCCAAGCATTTATCTACCTCAATAATGATTAGGCGCATCTTTTCTGAAATGGGGGACGGTGCTAGTTAACCTCTGTGAACACATTAATTGCTGTGGTATGTTTTTCAATTTTATTTTTTCTGGCACCATTTTAAAGAATATGTGCGAGGCAGCAGCTTGGGATTGTAGAGGGAAGCAGGTGTAGATGATATTGGTTATACAGTCTCCAACATATGGGCCTGTCGTGTCCCATGTGTACGTACCTGCCTCCGCTGCTGTCATCTAATTATGCAGAGCAAACAAAGCTATCTGCCTGCTGCTACAAGTCCGCTTCTGTGGGTTTTGATTGTTGCTCATCAGATGGATGTCTTCAACTGATTAAGACATTGTTACAATCGACCTGTAGAAAATCACTAAAACCTAATTTCAATTTAGTCATTACTGCTATTGTTGCTGCCAATCCGTGTAATTTTGTAGTATCTTGTTACCTTACAGCTAAGTTGGGTCTGCGTCTATAGAGATGAAACGCTAAAAGGAGTGGGAGGTAATACAAGATGATTGCATTAATTTGATCTCATATATTGCTCTCAGGTTGGTACAGGAAGACAAATACCATAATATCCTCAGCTTTGTTTTCAGTCACATACTTTTATGAGCAGTTTGAAGTATTGCATGAGAAAAATTAAATGGAAATGACAACATTTGGAAAAACTTTCATAATTGTGCGGAAAGGTTTTTCCGCTCATTTGAGGTGGTTTTGATGAAAAATAGTTGATGCAGTAAATTGGCGCTTTTATGGAACATGTCGTATCCAGATGAAATTTAAATTTTTGTTTCCAGTTTGCAAACTCTACTTCTTCTACTCTTACTGCTGGATTTCAGCCGAGACAAAACGATATTATATTCCTGTTTCTCAATCCAAACTAGTAGATAAAGACGCATGTGACATAATTTCTTCTTTGTGATGTTTGAAAATTTTACTTGTAATTTCCTTCACATATATGTGAAGTGTCTATATATATATGTGTCACAGCTATTGTTACATATTCTGTTGCCTATGAAGAAGGTGCTTTCTTAGCTCACATTATTTTTAGTAACCCAATTAGTAACATTTCCAAAGAATTTTCCTTCCATCGTTAATAAATAAATGCTTGATTTAACATTGAATTTCAAAACATTTTGTAACTATTAGCTCATTATATAAATTTTGCATAATTGTGGAAGTCATTCCTTTGATCACTAACACCCACTTTTAGTTTTTGTTTCTGAGAACTTTTTGTGTCTTCCTGTAAGCTTTTTAATTAAATTGCTCATTTTGTTCTGTTAGAGGTGCTGTGTACGGCCTTCAGAACATTAATATATCAAAAAACAACAACAGAAACAGTCCCTGCTCAGACTCGGAACCATCATGCACTCTGAATTTTGCGTGCAGCATCTAGAAATGTCTTATAATCTCTCATTTATGCCACTATGTTAATTTCACATGAGGCAGGTGACCCATTTGTGAATCAGCTTCTCATTTTTTGTGTTCTGAGAATTTGGAAGAATTTGATTTTTTTTTACACCAGTGTTTCCTCTTGCCTGGCCTTGCATTTTACATTTGAACATCAATCATTAATGGTTAATAATTTGTCCAAACTTGACATTGCTAATACCTCTTTTTTAAGCCTGTACCAATACTAATGTTTAAGACTGGAATCACAAAATGACATCTTGAGCTGTGGGGGGTTAATTGACACTAATTGCATTTTAGCAGCCCAGAACAAATGTCAGTGTAGCTACAGAACAAAAACAATGTAATTTAACTTCAATTCAAAGAGTTGAAAGATCTGAAATCTTTTTTCTTTTTTTTGTTCCTGCAGGAGTATGTGAGCAGAGTGGTGATCTGAGTCTGTGCGGCATCATTAATGCTGCGCTCCCTCCACCCTCACCTCCTCCTGCCGCAGAGACTTCACAGCAGGCTTGCCCACCAACACACCGGAGGACCACGCCTACATCGCCGACCCTCTCCCTGCCCCTTGGCACTGACTCCTCTCTGGGCCTCACGGCGGCCCCCTGCCCTCCCACCGATGATGCGCCAACTGTAGTCCCCCAACTTCACCACACTCCCACTCCCACGCCACTTCCTGCCCCGGCTGTAAGCTCCTGGGCCCCGACAGGAGACACTCAGAAGACTTCCCTTCTGCTGCCTGTTGCCCTGCCTCTTCCAGCTACAATTATGGAGCCTGGCACTGTGTCTGCTCTGACAGAGGAGTGTCTGCTTCAGCCCACCCGCACTTGCCTCGGCTGCTTCATCGAGACCCGTGATGCCACTGACCGAAATACCATCCAGAACCCGCCCCACGACCCGAGCACCAACCCCGACACGGAGAGCGGGTTAAGTGTAAGGATAGGCGATGTGAGCCGAGAGGACTTTACTGACATCAACAACATCAGCATCCAGTGCCTGAGCCATGCGGGGGAGGCAGTGAGTCACTATGGGGAACAGCTCCTCTCTGACCAGCTACTTAGCTTCCCTCTGCCGAAAGCCCCGGGTGAGGGCAAGAGAGTTGATGGGAACAAAACAACAGAGGACTGTGACGACCCCGAAGATGACGCAACAGCTAAGAACCTATATGAGGGACTGTTACTGGACAAAGTGAGCGGGGAGGAGGTTCTGCTGGCTAATGCCGGCCAGGACTGGGGCTACTTTGAATCCTTCATCAGTGAGAGTAAGATGGAGCTGCTGGACCTTTGTTCCAAGAATGAACTGTCAGTCAATCTCTTCTCTGAGGAAGATGTTGACAATCTGTTTGATGATGAAGACGACGATTCGACCCTAAGCAGTGATGTCTGTTCGCTGAAGATTCGTTACGAGTCTTTCCAGGACAACATGAGGGAAAAAACAAATGTGCTCCAGGAGGAGACGCAGTTTAACTTCTTCCCTAGTGTCCTGGCCAACTGTGCCAAGAAAGAGGAAGGAGCAGGAGTCTTGAGGAGGAGTGCAGAGGAGCTTCAGCCCAAAACAGATGAGCTCATCCTCGAGCAGGTACAAGAAGGAAAGGCAGGGGACTGCAGCGGTAGGAGCCCCCTTGATGGTTCCCAAGGCTCACCCATGTCCACTCCCAAAGTCAGCTACCTAATGGACTTCAATTCCACAGAGGAGTCGGGCGAGTTCAGCGACGACAGCTCCTGCACCGGCTCCTCCTCAGACACCCTGCAGGAGGGCAAGTTTAAGAAGGGACACTCAAAAAGGTTGCTCAGCCCCTCCAACCCCCTCAACTATGGCCTGCGCTCCAAAAGAAAGGTTCGATACAGTGACGATTACTTATATGACGTTGACTCGCTCGAAAGCGAGAAGAATGCAGAGAAAAAAGAGAAAGCTCCCTCGGGTCAGAAAGAGGAGGAGGATGTGGACTGGTGCCCCAAAAAGCGCCGGAAATCCTGTCGCAAAGAGCCGCCCGTGGTTATCAAATACATTATCATCAACAGGTTTAAAGGAGAGAGACTCATGTCAGTGAAACTGGGCAAGCTGGACCCTGTGGATGCTACTGTGAGCTTAAACACCGACACAGTAAGCAAATATGAGACACTGGCTCCTCTAAAGGATTTCTGGCAGGAGAGGCAAAGAGAGAGACAGGAACAGCTTAAGCTGGCTGCCAGAGATAAACAACAACGCGGTTTTCATCTAAACGGACGCCATCATCGCCCTTTTAATTCTAGTCATCCCAAAAGGAAATACAAGATTGCAAACAGGCTTAAGGTTCAGAGGATTCACGCTGTGGAGCAATCAGCAACAGTACAGTGCTCCCCTCTCTCTGATCAGGGCCAGGGAGGTGTCACTAAAGAAGAGGCCACCCCCACGGTAGGGGGAATAATAGCAGCCTCAGGCCTCCCAGTCACATTAGACACAAACTCCATCACGCACACAGTCACAGCCAAGAGCCGCTCCCAGGAGAGGGAGGAGAGGGAGGGGAGGAGATTGGGAGGAAATAAAACAGTCAGGATAAGGAAATTCAAAAGCGAAGCCAGGCTGAGGAGCAAGAAAATGAAAGAGGCAGAAGGAGAGGAGGGGAGGAGCGTGACAAATGAAACGGATGCCTGTGTCGCTGCGGCACAGATTGAGGACCCTACTGCTGGGTTAGAAGAGGCAGGCATTAGCTCAACTACAGTCAAACCCCATTTCTCTGACAATACCACCACCGCTCACACATCTGAGGAGAAATTCCCCTTTGTTTCGTCCACCTGCTCTCCTGACAAAGCTCCCTCCTCAGAGGCGGTGGAGACGGGTGTCCCTGTTATCCCGGGGGGCTACCTCCAGACCCTGTTAGATGCTACAGACTCCTCCGGTGGAGCAGCTATCTCTTATTTCCCCCAGCAGCCCTCTAGGCAGCAGTATCCTCTGGGGCTATCGCTAGAGGAGAAACAGTTTTCTTCGCTGCAGCTTGCTCAGAGCTGCGTCCTGTCGCCCCCCTCCGAGTCAGAGCTCCAACAGTCACCCCAGAACTGTCCCAGCTTTCCCCAGATGTGGCACCCACAGCTCTGTGCAAGTCATGGCCAGAGCTTTGGGCCCGAGACCCCTGAGACTCCCATCCTACCCAACAACTTCCCAGCTGCTGTGCCCCTGAATGACAACCTGCCAGTGTCTAACTACAGCCAGCTGAGCCCTGAGGCTGACAGGCTACTTTATGAGAAGAGCTACCTGACTGAGGCTGGGCTGCAGCCTGGGGCAGATCTGCAAGTGTGTCAGTCTGCCTGTGTGGAGGGCCAGGTGCAATACCAGAGAGGGTCCCTGTGCACAGACAATGGCAGGCTCATCAGCTATGACTCAGTGGGCTCTCTGTCAGCCTCCTCCAGCAATTACAGCTCCCTCAGCCTCAAGTCTTGTGAGCGAGAGGGTGAGGAGGAGGGCCGAGACAGCTTCTTAGCTCATTGCAGTCCTAAAGTGGTGATTCAGCAGAGTGTGGATGCCCTTACCCCACTCAGGGAGTCCTCAGACCTGCTGGACATCTCTAACTTCACCCCTGACAAGTTTAGACACTCATCACTGTCAGAGCTCTCCCCTCCCGAGACCCCCAACCTGTCCCCCCAGGTGGTGGGGCGTGAGATCAAGATGGCAGGGAATGTAGGAGAATACCAGGATGTGAATGATATGACCATGGACTGCAACAGGGAGGTAAAGTGGAACTGTGACGTTATGCAGCAACAAGAGCACACAACAAATGCATACACAGTGGAAGACAGCCAGTTTCCACTGCACAACTTTAACAGCCAGGATGTGTTACATTTAGATAAAAAGGAGCTGGGAGTTACGGAATTCGATGAACAGACTGGTGAGATGTTAGCAGGTGCCAAAAGCATAAAATCAAAGAGGAAAGGCAACTGCAAGCAGGCAGCTGCAGGACAGAGCCCGAAGAAAGTCCGGGCCCCCAGAGCTCCTAAGTCAGAAAAGGTCAAGACCCCCAAACAGAACTCACGTTCCACCAAAAAGATAAAGGCCATGCTGGAGGGGAAGGCAGCAAAGAACCAGGAAGCAGGCTGTGGCACGGGCCTGACTGACAGTAGCAGCACTGGGGACTGGTCTGGCACCGGCTGGTCAGAGAGCAACAGCCTGGTCGGGGACGACCAGAGAGAATTTGAGGAGCCCTCCAATATTCTGTCCAACATTGTCTCGGGCATGGCTGAGGTCCAAAGGTTCATGATGGCCTCCATTGAGCCACTGTGGAATCCCATGTCGGAGGCCTGCATGCCCTCTGAGGCCAATAGCCTCAACCTAAAGACCCTCAAAATCTTGGCAGGCACAGAGGCCGACCTGAAGAAGAAAGGAGCTGCGCTAACAGGGGCTGGGAGAGGCAGAAAGGCGGGGGGAAAGGGAGGAAAAAACCAGGCCAAATTCAACCCCTCTCATCCCTTATTCCCTCAACTAGCTCTGGGCTGTAACATGTTTGATAAACCCAACTTTATTAACCCTGGGCCTGCACACAAAAAGCTGTACCGCCACAAGACCAGTGCAAAGTTCCCTCGGATTGAGACACTGAAGGGGAAGCGAGCTGAGAGAGACCCAAATAAGGACATAGCACTGATGACCTCTTTTGAGAAACTGAGGTAATATTTTGTTATCAGCTGCTGTTGCACCCCCTTCTCACTCCCCCCCCCCCACTACCTGCTCAGCCCTCCCTTCCAAGCATACCTACACTGACGCTATGCCAGAGCTGCATGAGTACTACGTTCCCCCTGACTACTCCCACTTCCTTTTAACCCCCACCCGAAGAGGAAATTAATATCTGCATGAAAAACTTCTTGTACTTTGCAAACTACCTATTGAGTGATTGTGTCAAGCTTGATTGAGATTTGAAACGACCATGGCTGCATTTTTCTTGCTTTTGTTGTTTCTGCTTTGTTTGTTCTTCTTATAGTCGTTTTTGTTTTATTTTTGTCTGAAAAAAAAAAAAAAGAATACGCCTTGAAAACAGTTCTGTCGCCTTTTTGAGGAACCTTGTTTTTGTATTTTCTCAGCAGAACTAGCTCCCCTGAATTATGTATTTATTCCCCTTTTCCCTAAAGATGTAGCTATATACACAAATGCATTGAGTGACATCTACGCACCCCTCCTCCTCATCTGTTTTTGTATGCAGAATATGGATGTCCTGTTGTTGCTGTCCTTCATACACTGCCTGGCTCATTTCAAGAAGGAAACCTACAATTAATGAGCCCTATTTAAGCCCAAGACATCTTGAGAACACAAGATGGGACCATTTTGTATTGATGACATATCAGACGTTGTTTTGTTTTTTTTTCCCCTCGAAGTTGGAATGACTCCCCATTTCCTTTTATCAAGCGCTTGTTTTTCTTCTGGAGTTAAGAGGAACTGGTTATCTAAATTTACATTTTTACGCCTTGCAAATTCATAAAAGCTCCACCCTCAGAGTATTTTTGTCAATGTTGTTGTACAGGGACATGCAATATTTGCAAAAAAAGATGATTATAATCTTAAAATCAATGTGCCAAAAGTAACAATGCTGTGTAAATGACCTCTTATATATGTGTGAATATTGGCTGTTCCTCTTTTCTATCCATTGGAGTATTGGCTGCTCGGGTTGGAGACTCCTTACAGAGACTTGCCACTACAGGAATTCTTTATTTGGGACTTTTCTCTCTTCTCTGATGAAAGGCACCAACAGCTGGCAGTGGTACACCACCACTCACTAAACCAAATCAGAAAGACTCTGAATTCTCCTCGTTTCCCCCACTTTGTTTGCCAAATTCAATTTACCTCAACATCGCCTGGCACTGAGAAGCAACAAAAGAGAGGCAAAGGGGAGATCTGCTCTGAAGGCTACTGTAGAGGAAGACGAAGAAAAAAAAAAGATGTTCAAACGAGCTTTCTCTGGACCAAGAAGAGTGTAGTGCAGATGTTTGAGGGTAAGCAAGGAAATTATTTGTCAGTTGGGGCTGTGCCTCACTGAATAGCTGTTTTGTAAAGGAAATTCAAGGCAGTTTATTACTCATAGAGATTCTGATGCACGCATCAGTCATGAATGGACATAACATTTTTGCAGTTAGATTTAATGTGAATGTGAAAGCAGTTTTCAGTACAAATGGAATCAGTAATCTTGTAAATGAAGGAAAGCATGTCGATGCATTAGCTCCACGTGGGAATCTTACTTCTATCTTACCTGCAATGGTAATTTATACAGTAATTTTTCTTGACATTCTCATGTAATTAATTTTGTTCACACTACCATGATACATATGTTGCACCACCGGTGCGTTTGGTCTCTGATTATTTTTAGTGCATTTATCACATAATGTCTTAATTTATCTTCATCCTTTCCAAGATATTTTTTTTCTTTTATATCTTGTCATAAAATGCCATTTCAGTTTGGATGGGTCAATATTTTGGCAGAAAATAATTTCATCCCTAAAACATGGCCAAATAAAGGCACAAATAAAAAAAGAAAATACTGATACTGATCCAGTGTATTTACAGGCCATTTATATGACTTACTTTGGGCTCATTCACTGCCTAACTGCACTGAAAGAAATCCACCTTAAAATGAACCATACAATCACGTCGAATCAGTTATAAAATCTTTAGATTTTATATCCTAAATGTATTTCAGGAGAAATGCAGATCCCCTTCAGCTGGTCACAAGAGTATCTTTTATAAATATATACTCAAACAATAGGCCTATACTTTCTCTTTCTTTTGAGCGTTGAATTTCATTTTTTAAGCGTAGCAGTAATTACATGAGACTGCATGGAGATGTGCGGACAAATCGAAGCTTGATACAAAAACAGGCCTTGTCACACTGGATATGGTAATTCTGACACATAGGTGATCGTAATTGATTGCTTGCATATGGCAAGAATCATAATCAATCTTTCTCTGTCTCTTTCTTCTCTCCTCTCTGCCATGATCCTTTGTTTCTTTCCTCCAGTGTATCAGGGTTAGGACCAAGACAAGCTGCTGATGGGAAGCTCCACATGGGCTGCAAGCCCATTTAGTCTGCCTTCTCTCATTTCTGCCTATTGTCAAATTGAATGTACTTCTCTGAGTTCATATTTTCTTTTGTTTTTCTTTTTTTCTTCATTTGTTTTCAAAATGTGCCACTGTTGAGCTGCCTCATGTTAATGGTGCTAAGAAAGCTGACAATTGTTTTATTTCTTTTTTTCCTTTTCATTTTTTTGTTTTCCCAGAGTTAACAAAAAAGAAATGCAAAATAGAATAGGTACCTAACCCTCTTTATGAATGTATATTATAATGTTATGTTTGATGTATTCACTTCATGATTCTTTGACATTGATTGGAATTACTTTTGCTCTTTTCATTAAAAGATTACCGAGCTTTATATATACTGTCTAGAGTTGTTACCAGAAGGAATCTTAATGAACTCTTGACACTACAAAATCTTGTATATTTTTTGTGTGCCAATTTGTAACATATTTTGTAAGTGTATATTTTTCTTAGAAAGTGCTGTGAAGTATTTGTGTGTGTGAGTAACCTTTTATGCGCCTCTATGGGCAGTGGAAAGGATATACAATGACAAGTTTCTGGTTTTAAAAACCAAAATATGAAAGTATCAACAGAAAACTAGAAATATTTACATTTTGTTGGGAGTTTTGTAATAAGACCATGATCTTGTTGTGAGAGTGTTGTGTTACTGTGCAAAACACAAATAAGCAAAGAAAAAAAAATGAAAACCTGGAAAAAAAAATATAATTTGTGACAATTTGCTGTTTTATAGATTTTCATGTAAATTATTTGAGTATTATTTTGTTTTTTGTTTTGTTGTAACTGTTGCAAAGGTTTTAAATATTTGTGATCAAGCCTGTATGGTGATAATGTAATATTGGTAACTTGCTGAGTTTTGTAATAATGTTTATGGAGTAAATATACAAATTAAAATAAGATTTTGAATGCTGCTTTCTGAAGAGAGTTGGGTTGTGTTTTTTACCGCCCACCCGTTGCTGTCCCTCGTAACTACAGTAAACAGTAAACATAAAGTCTCCACACTATTCACATCCCTGCAAATAAATTCAGCCCATTCACAACGATAATTGCAAAAGGTTATGGTGAGCTGTTTTGTGAAAACACTTAATATTACCAGCAGCCCATTGAGAGGAGTGAAGTGTAAGGAACGCTTCTGTTAATCAGGTATCTGCCCCTTCTGTGTGCCACTACAACAATACCAGTAACAGGGAACACTATAACATATCATATTCAATGTGCGCTTCTCCCACAAAGTCTGTAAATGTAAATGCAACCTCAATAATTCCAATTAGTCTGTCCTTATTTGTTAAATTTGAAGATTCTCCAACGTAAGGCATTCTAATTTCTGCACAAGCCTGGCTTTGGCTCATGTTATTTTAATGTCATATCTAATTAGCACTCAGGGTCAGGCATTGCTAGAGTGACTGCTCATCCATAACTCTGAGCCGGGCTGCTGTGGTCCACACTGCAACTCATTCTGGCATGCTTAATTGGAGCTGGAGATACTGTCTCAGACCATAAACAGATCCTGTGATGTATGCCTCCAAAATTGTCAGGTGGTATTAGCATTGTTTTTGTTCTTTAGTCACCCATAACAGATAAGGCAGCAAGCAAATTATAAGATGGAATGTCTAATGCAACGTATCAGGTACACCTGTGGTTATTAAATGAGACCCTAGTTGTTTTGTCAGTGCGTGCTCACGCTGCATGGACAGCCGTGGACTCGCTCTCATTAAGACAATTGTTTGTGTGTTTGTTTGTTTTTCATCATTACCCTGAAGGCTACAGAGGAATCAAGAATCAGCATGTTCAATTTATAATACATTGGCTGGCAGTAAAAGGAAATTATTTCTTATGGCCATCTTTATTCCTTTTAAACGCACACAAGGTGGCCTAAACATAGAAATATACAAGTACAACAAGGAAAAGAAAAAAAAGGAGACATCCCTTCGTACGCCTTCTTACCTCCCCCACCCTGCCATTTCTTACAAATACATCAAGAATGTCACATTTTGAGACAATCTGCATTGCCAATCTCACTTTTTATTCCTTTAGTTGGTAGTTTATTGTTGTTATTATTAGAAAATATTTACTTTTTATTATTTTTTCTCGTAAATACCCAGAAGATGATGGTTGCATTTTTTAAATAACCAGCATTGCTATTAATAGTGAAGTTACATATAATCATATTTTATGTTTGCTACTATTATAGCTTGAAACCACCTCAAAGGCTTATAGATAAGACAATAATATATGCAAACAGTACAGCAAAGCACACAAAAATATGAAAGTCAAATATTAAAAGATAAATACAGTAAATTACAAAAGGTTTTCCTCTGCAGAATTTAAAATATGAGACTGGATAATAATTAAATGTAATAATACTTATTCTAGAGCCTGTGCTCAAGCTGAAAACCAATCAAAGTGAGTTAGAACAGGTTTAATCTTGGCTGATATAGCCAGTAACTGTAAAGTGTATTTTTATATATAGATAGTTTACTGTGGCTTTGTTGAGTATTTTATATCATGTTAAAAACATGTAATAGTTTCCATAATCATATGTCAGTGATGGCCTGAATTGTGCTTGCTTGTTAGTCTTTTATACAATAGTTTACTGTACCAACACGCCATCAACACAGTCCCACCTTCACCCACACTGAAGTCCAGGGCCTGCAAAAACCCTGGGGTGGTTATCCCCAGAAATATAGTATTTTTATTTGATGGTTTTAAGGATAAAGACAAAAGTCTACAATTTGTCATGACTTTGTTTCTGCTTTTTTTTACATCTTCATTTGGTTGCCTTTTAAGTTCATGCGACTGCAGTGACTTTAAGTCCCTTTCAAAAAATATTCTGCCTTGCATTATGTTTATCTATGGAAAACTAATATACACTGTGATACTTATGTGATGGTATTTGATGATTGATATAGAAATATCCAGATTTAGTTAAAAAAAAAAAAAAAAAAAAGTATGTTCTAACACATGTATTGTGTTATTCTCTACCAAATACAGCAAACTGCCACAGATTTCAGAATTACTCTTATTAGAATAGTAGTGATTATACAATACAAGTTACTGAGCAATAACAAGTATGTGGTACATCAAGTTAGTAGTACATTTAGTAATTAGTTCAGCAAAATTATTTTTCTGGAAATATTTGTTTAAACCAGAGAGGAAATTAAATTGTAAAATTGACTTGTTTGTATGGGACTTTTCTTGTCAAAGCGGCCACTCAGAGGGCTTTTTTGCTACAGATCATTATTCACTCCTTTATACACTGGTGGCCGAGGCTACCCGACAAGGTGCTACCTACTCATCAGTAAATTAACATTCACACACACTCAAGGATCAGGAGCAATTTGGGGTTCAGTATCTTGCCCAAGGCTACTTTATCAAGTAGACTGACATGGTCAGGGATTGAACCACCAACGTTTCTGAATAGTGGGTGACAGCTGTGTCAATGGCAAAATATTCATTCAGTTGAAAGAAAAAACAAAAACAAAACAACTAAGCTTTTCAAGTATGTCAGTTATTCCTGATTTTATAACAACTCCAATCTAGGAACATCTCAGACTTTATTCAACAAGGTTGCGTGTTATAATTGATTCAACTTACACACTTTTTTTTTTATGTTTATATGCTTTGATAAATTGTTCATCACCTGCAAAAAAATGCTGTAAAGCAGTGGTTGCTGTACATACCTTCAATGTATGATGGACATAGCAGGAATATCCTATTCATATGTGGAACACTAGATGTTCAGTTCGTTTTTGTTGTTTTGTGTTTTGCACTAAAAAGGTTTTAAATGTTTCAAGATTTTTTGTGGTTGCATAATTATTTTCAGTGTCTAAGGTAACCTGATCCTAATCTGTGTCTTTGTTCAAGAGAATGAATACTGTCCAAATACACTGCGTAACAATTAATAAGGACGGGGTTATATATCATGATACAATGAAATAATGCATAAAGCATTTTAAAATGTATTTGTTGCTTCAATTACATAACAGTAAAGCCTTGAATGTCTTGGGTTACATGTCTTGCATGGTTATGAAAACTAGGCAAGTTGTTTTATTAGATACATTCAAATAATGCTGAATGTAGAAATATAAAAAGAAAGCCTTTATTGTCATTGTAAAACCAATGAAATTTTTTGTGTTGCTTCATATGTAGAACATTTGGGACAGACTAGCACAAAAAAAAACAAAGAAAAGAAAATATACCCAAGGCAATAAACTAAAAAGGGAATAATTTAAAACATCTGTGGTCTAGAATAGGTGCAGACCACTGTGCATGGATATACTTTATTTTATCTATTTTTTTTTAATCATTTACATAGTGCACATATTCTGGTCATTTCAGTACACTGATGCAAATCTTGTAGCTGGAATTCTGCAGAAGGTACAAGAGTATTTGCATTTACAACCGCATCGCGACGCTACAGCTGAACAGAGCCACACTGTCCAACACAAACATCCTTTTTCTAATGCTCTTCTAAGAAACAGAAGAGCATTTTGCCCTGATCTAGGTCTTTCAGGCAGCCGTTCGCACAGCTTACCACACCTCAGTAGCTACAATTGGCAGACGTTAGGTCGTAAACAACACTGCTCCACACTGCCCCGCAATGCTCAGGCTCAAAAAACACTTAGCCTGTGTCACTGCAATGGCAGCTTGTGTCTACCTGGGAGGTTAAACTCAGGGAAAAATAACCCTGTTCTCTCAGTTTCCGGAAGATCATTGTAGCCTTCCTAAAAGAAAGAAAATGGAAACCTGAAATCGCACTTAGCTAAACAGTCGAGCGTTCTTGAGAGAATAAGAGAAGATCAATTTGGAAGCACGATTATATTGCTGCCAACATCATTGAACAGGTAATGTAACCGCGGTTTGGTGACAGACTGTGTATTCCCACTGATTACCTTTACTTTCATTAGCTAGCTAATTTTAGCTTGTTTGCTCTGGTTGTGAACGTCATTGGTTGACGTCGCTTGCTCGGTTAGCTTGCGGTGGTGCTAACACTAGCGTCAGTGTCTATTTAATGAAATCCGCGTGTTTCGCCCCCTAGTAACAATAAACAAGACAAGTGTTAAGTCCAGGTCATGTGTCCTAACATTAGGGATCTAGGCAAAACTGTCGTAGTTTGTTTCAAAGTAATGTAACAGAGGACACTTCATCACGAAGTTCCTGGCTAAGTTAGCTAATGTTAGACAGGGAAGCTAACTAGCTTAAGCGTAGTGAAAGATCATCACAGCTGGGGTTGTTTGGTCAACTAAGAAGCTTGTTTTGAGCCGATGATACCCGTGGTATCACACTGACCCATCGCAAGGCGCTCACTGTTTGTCTTACATATAAGTATAAATAAAGTGGGACCTCCTTTGTAGTGTATTGTAGTTGAAGTTGGCAGATTTGTCAACCGTGTGAGACGCTAGCTAGCTGGCTAACAGAGCTAAGCTAGATGATGCCATTTTGTTTTCATCTCGACTTTGACCAACATACTGCTTTCCAATTGGATTCAGAAATACACAAACCACCAATAACATCCACAATAACCGTAACTATTAAGTAGCAACGGTTTCAGTGTTGTCCAAATAAAGTAGCTTGCGTTTTCGTTGAAATAAACGGAATGGTTCAGCTAGCTAGTGTTGTGTTTATAACTTAGCCTGTTAGCGGCGATTTGCGATCAGGTCTTTCCCTTATTCTCCTTATGCCTGATCACCAAAACTTTACTATGCCCTCCATAAGAGCAGTAAACATTATATATAATTGCTCGGTTTATGAAATTTAAGATAGGATAATAATGTCTAACGGAATCTGGTGCATTGATATTGTCGCCTCAATCCTAGACACACAAACATTTAAAAGGAGTCGCTTTTCCAGTAGAGGAGACAATTTTCTTTAAATGTTCAAATATTTTAAATAAACAGTTCACAGCCTATTATATATGCTTATTTAATCATCTTAAAATTTAATGCTTGCAGAAAGTTTAAAGGTTCATCTTTTTAAATCTCTGTCAGACACTCAAGGTTAAATATTCATGAACGCTGTTCCAAATTGTATTAACACGCCAATAAAGCAATTCTTAACAACAAATACATTGTTTACTTAAACACATAATACACTACTACTAAGTCTAAGAATGGTATTATTCCGGTAATAGAAATATTTTAATAGAAGCTGTTCTTTTTTTTCTTTGACACTATGAACAAACACATTTTAACATAACCATAAACATTAATTGTTTTGGATTTATTCAGTACAATAAGGCTGTGTAAGACTGCTGTAATAAGACTGTGTAAAGTATAATAAACACACTGATATGGTACACAAACTTAAGGCAGTTAAGTTCAGTGGTAAAAACCAGTACAATGAATCTGAGCATTTACACTTATCCCAAAACAAGCTTCTTGGAGGTAACCATATGAAATGTGATGACGTTTAAAACTATTGTACACAGTAGCCTGTCTCAAGTGTGTTATTATACTAGAAACAAAGAAAAAATTTGTGGCCATACCAATCGTAAAATTTTTTGGTTGAAAGCACAAAAATATTAATGTCTGGATGCAAAAAATCCCCAACAAATATTCAGTAATTCCATTTTGTATTTTTCATTTTGTCCCTAATGTGAAAAGGCGTTAAGTCAATCATGCTTGCATTTCCTCCTCCCGGTAATCATCTTTCCCATTGTATATCTTTAAATACAACAATTATACAAATACAAAAAGCATAACGATTGCCCAGCCCTACTCTGACCACTGGACGTAAACTGTGCTATCGTTAACCTAACTTTGTCCACATTTGGACACCGTATGGTTGATTGGCCACATCCGGACCGGACATCCGGTCTGATGCACTTTCCAGTCTTTTTGCAGGGGTATGTATTTGATGATCATCACTGAAGTGTAAGTAATTTATATATGCTTAAAATGTTACATATCAAGCTGTGTACTGTAAGTGACTTGGACCGATGGTTCATAGACAATCTTTATCAAGTCTATCTTTTTCTGTCTTTTTCCGAAACTATGCAATCATATGAGTGCATTTTGTAGCTAGCTTCACCATGGCTTTGTCCAGCCAATGAAAATTGGATTGTATGTGTCATAATCTGTAGACAATTTGGAAGAAGTTTAAAAAAAAAAAAAAAAAGAAAAGGTGGGGGGTGGAGTTGTTGCCACAAAAGAGAAAAGAACCAGTAGTAAGTGCTGCAGTTTTAATTAAAGTCTAATGCTTTATTGCTTACATTATCTATTTAGATGAATTTTGTTGTTGTTGTTGTTGTTCATAGTATATTTTTGCACACTAATTACAATGACTCTGTAAGTGGGAGAGGGAGAAGAAGTTGGTGTCTGTGTACATGTGTTGAATTACATGACAGACAGATGTTGGTTATATCCGTTACCCTTCAATATACATTTTCTTATACATAAGGTTAACCAAATTTTAATGTTTTTGGCATTTGAATAGTTTATGTTCCTATTTAAAAAGAACAACATGAGAACAGAGAAAGGAGGGGACTCAGAGATAAAGAAGACAGGGAGAAAATAGTTTAAAGGCCAGTTAATGAATAGATAGTTAAGGTATCTGTGTGAGAAAAGTTTCTTTTTCTTTAATTTCCTTTACAGGAGCTTCAAAATGTTGAAAGGTGGATATACAACAGATTATAATGCTGCTTTAGTTTGAAGATGGAGTCTGCAATTCTGATAATAATTGCTGTTATTTGAAATAATCTCCCAAACATAGAAACCTCTTCAGTCAGTGCTCATTCCGCATGTAACCTTGTGTCAGATACACCATTCCTCTCGCTCCCACTGCTTTGCTCTTGATACATCCATGACCTTTCCCCTGTTCTGTGCACAAGTAAGAACAGAACAGTTTTATGTGACTCAATTTGATTGTTTACCATTTTCAAAGCCAGGGCTGTGTATGAATACTTATTTTTTTCAGCTCACATACGGATCGGACAAATAGTTGACATGAGAATCAATTCGCTGAATTTGACAAAAAGCAAGAATCACAGACTCCACCTCTTAAGGTAAAAATATTAAGAGCTATGCATGTGGTAAATATAGTGTACAATGTGACATTTTATAGAATTATTCAGCCATAATCAAGATGTTAAATGTGCCTTTTAACTGAACATTAAATTTATTTATGACTTTGAAAAAAATGTATTTGCATTTGCAGATGCCTAACATTCTTCAAATTAAGAAGAGGGGGAGGAAGGGAGGAATTGGATGCAAGAGGCCAGGAGGTGGACGCCAAGCCTGCTGCAGTACAGGCGGCTGAGCAGTGCTGGATCCCTCAGTCAAGCCTGAGATACCGAGTCAGTTGAACAGTGGCTTCTCTCTGGGTTCATGGTCAGAGGCAACTTTTCACAGCAGAAGATGAAAATACCCTGCTCAAATCCTATTCCTGCCAGTAACAGCTAACCTATAACAAAGTCTGACGTTCTATACCATACCCTGGCCATTTCCAACTATAATAATCCTGAAAAACCGAGCACCATGCTTGGCCATTCGTGATGGATCAATTTCAAGGGACACCACCATTTTCACCTTAATGTCCAGCACCCCAGACATCACTGACCAAGAGCTGTTTGTAAGGCACTTCCTAAAGTTTGCTGTGCTAAAAGCCCGCTACTGCTTGTCATGGATGGAAATTAGTCCCACCTTAATTCAGAACTTGTCAAGGTGGCACAGAGGGAGGGGGTCATTTTCCTGTACTTGCCACCTCACATGGCTCACATCCTGCAGATTCTGGATGTGAGTTTCTTGGTACCCTTGAAGGCAGTTTTCTCTGATCTTACATCGACAGTGAGCCACTCTTTCTTGGTTTCATGATCCTGAGAGACTATTACCAGAGGCTTAAGGATCAAAGATTGGTGACTCGGTTCTTCCTGTGCCCCACATCATGCTTCCCACCCCTTGCAACATCCTCTAACCCCTGTGGTGACATGTAACTAAATAGAATTTCAGGTATTTGAACTTGAGTATTTCCTGTTTGTGCAGCTTCTACTCTACTGCATTGCACAGGCAAATATATCACTTTTTACAATCACATTTGTCTGACTGCTTTTTAATACATTTCCTGGGTTGATAAAATTAATCTCTTTATGTAAGCTAAATAAACCATTAAAACCCCTTTCAACAATCAGGAAAATAATGTTACATAGCAAAAAATGTATTTTTTTCTGAACTTTGAGAAAAATTGTTCTTAAAGGGTGGTGATTCTATAAACATATGAGGATCTATAAGTACTTCTCATGATGTAAATTAATCTGTCCATCAGAATATAAAGTAATTATAATTGATGCATTTGCAAAGATCAGCAAATAAATGCTATGTATGTAATGCAGCAGTAATATGGATCAGAAATCCATTATAATATATGATAGTAAAATGCAAGCAGCAGCTATCCACATGCTGATTAAGTTTTGATGCGTTAAGTAAATTTTGTGAACAAAATTGTGAAAATTTGTGAAATACACACTGTACTTTTGCTTAAGTAAACTATTTGACCTCTTCAACCACTCCCCATACCTAGTTTCCCCAGCCCAATATCCACCTAGCCCCTCCACTTCCCAATCACTCACTCATCATGCAATAACAGTTAGGATAACAGCCATCCTGGCAAAAAATAACCCAAAACAAAGGCCAGTGATATACTGACGTCTCAGGAAGTGTCCATCATTGAGGACCAGCAGCAACCTTACTTGGCAGCTCCCTCCCCAGCTACAGAAGAGTTCCCCTCGGGGAACAACATCACCCTTTGAGCAAACAGATGGTAAAGCATTCCTAATTTATACATTGACTAATTTAATATCAAAATGGACTAATTATGTTGATCCATAAACATTTTTAATTGTATTTTTTTGTTAATATAATGCCTATTGTTAATAATGCTTCTTTTCTTTCAGAGCCTCTGATGTCACTAGCTGGATATCCCCTCTAAGATTCCTGCCTTCTTTGTTCTCCCTCCCACTGTAAATCATTTAATATAACCTGTAAAAAAACAAGCACAATTTCATCATGTTGAAGACACTGGCCACAATGAAGAATAAACAAGTACTTAGATTTGTTATTTATTCAGCCTTCCAAACTCTGCAGACCATGGTTACCTTATCACCCAGCTCCTCCTCCTTGTCTGCTGGCCCCATGCCTTCTACCTGTAGTGCACTTAAAATTATTTTTGCATTCTTGTTTCAAAAAAGACACTGAATAAACTGTCTCTCCTCTCGTTTGTCCAGTCATCTGTCTTGTTAAATTGAACCACTATAAAATGTCCCCTGCTCTGTGTATACCAATGGCACTATACACTGTTTAGCTACTGACTAGATATTTGCTGTTAACACAATGTCAAATCAGTCAATCGTGGGGCAATCCATGCATATAAGTATGTTGAAGTGGTTGAAATTATTTGCTGAAGTTCAGCTTGAATAACTGCTTGCCTAAGCACAACATGTAAGAACGTTGATTACAGAACCCTTATTGATTGGCATTAGAAGATTGAAAAATGTTTCCTGGTCATATAAGATGATTTTTGCTGTGACATTCATGTGGCAGTCAGCTTGTTACACAGCTGGCTCTGGTAGTCTGTTTATAAAACAGAAATATATGTTGTGTTAACTATGTTGTCATTTTGCTTATTACTTATGCAATACACACATTTTTTATTGTTGCATTGAACAAAAACAAATCGGTAAAAGGTCACACACTGGAATTGACCAAAAAGACCAGATCTTGATTGGTCTTGCTAAATGTAAATTCAAAAAGATATTAATTTTATTTCTTCTTTTTTATCTGCAGCAGCTGGATCTTGCTGAAGATAGGAGAGAACCCCTCATCCTCCCTCCCTTCTGAATCAATGGAAGGGTCTGACAGTTCAGAGCAGAGTGGCAGTGACCAGCCAGAGTCGCAGCGCAGAAGGCAGCTGGACCGCCTGGACAGAGAGGAGGCCTTTTACCAGTTTGTCAACAATCTAAGTGATGCGGACTATCGTCTCATGAGAGACAACAATCTTTTGGGCACCCCAGGTAATAAACCCTTAATCCCATTGCACTAGTTATGTGACCATTAGATCTGAATACTAAGAAACAACCGAAGGTCATGGTTAGGTATCAGTAAACATTACATTCCATGTTGTGAATTAAAAAGATTCAGAAACCGTAATTTGTTAATTTTGAGATTGGTTCAATGCTTTTTTTTTGTTTCGCATTTATTTCACTTTTCATTCATCAGTCATTCTTTTTTTTTTTTTTACTATTGTCCTTTTCTCTGGGCTGCTGTGCTCTGCCTGAACTGTATTGAAATCCTTTCCTGCCTTTTAAACTGTTTATACTGGCTATTTAAGATCTATGCATATGTGATTCATTTTTATTATTTCAACAAAATACTTCCTCATACTGAACTTTATTATCCACTACACTACATGTCTTTACATCAAAAGTAGAGCCCTTTTTTAATTATTCACTTTAATTGTGAACACTTTGCCGCTGCAGTATGCCCCCCTGCTGATTTGCATAAAATCAGACAATATGTGTTCTTAATGAGGGAGTTAATCTTTCCGTTCTTCCCAGCCACCTGTAACGTCTTTCTTCCAGCTCACATTACAGGTCAGATGAGAGAAGAAAGTTCATAAAATACTTACCTTCAAGGAATATGTGGATTGCTAAAAACCCTTTAATAACAGACTATTTTTGTGTTTCTTTATGTCTATTGCAGGAGAGGTAACAGAAGATGAGCTGTTTAATAGACTGCAGCAAATCAAGGATAGTCCTGAGCAGCAGAATAACAGTACCAGTGCCCCCAGTACTGAAAATGGAGAAGATCCAGTTGGTATGTTTGCAATTTGTTTTTCTTACTACTTTTATTTTTATTTTAATGTAAAATTCTGGTTTGATTTGATTTGCTAACTCTTTTGATTTTCAGAACCACCAGAAAACGCTGAAGACCCTGCCAATGGGGATAGTCTCTTAGACTGGCTGAACACAGTAAGGCGCACAGGCAACACAACAAGAACTGGTCATCGTGGAAACCAGTCATGGCGGGCCGTAAGCCAGACCAACCCAAACAGTGGCGATTTTCGATTCAGTCTAGAAATCAGTGTGAATCGGAACCTGGCTGAACAGCAGGCTTCTGCTGAAGGGGAGCAGGAGACCCCACAGGAGACCCCACAGGACTCTCAGCAGGAGCCTTCTCAGGAGACTTCTCAAGAGACTGCTCAGCAGACTGCTCAGGAGATTGCACAAGATTCTCCACAGGAGTCTTCAGAGAGTCAAGAAGTGGAGACGATTGCTGAACCACAGGTGGCAAATGCAGAACCACAGGTGCCCATGGAGACAGAAGTGGTGGAAGAACCCGTTGTAGAAGAATTGGCTGTCATAGTGGAGCCAGAGCCAGAACCAGAACCAGAGCCAGAGCCAGAGCAAGAACCAGAACTAGAAGAAGTTGTTTCACAGGAGATTTTAGAAGAGCCTCCCAGTCCACCTGCCCCCCTGCCTGTACAGGCCCCACTTCCTCCTTCTACTCGCAGGGGACAAAGGAGACCCCGCAGCCGCAGTCCAGAACAACGCAGGACCAGAGCCCGTACAGCCAGGAGCCGCTCCCCTCTCAACCTGGATCAGCTGGATGGTCTCCCCAATTCACGTCAAGCTCACAGTTCTCAAGGCTTCAACCCTAGCACCAATGTTCCTCCAGTGCCTCAAGTGGAAGGCAGTTCACGGACTCGACAACATGTTCTTTCTAGGCAAAGCACTGCTGACAGTGATATTCAGACCACTAGGGCTGGTGCAGAAACAGTTCCCGAGGTCCAAAATGTGGCCTCACAAGAAGGAGAAGCTGCTGGGGGGGAAGGGGGCGCAGCAGGGCGCCGTCCCCCTACTATTATGCTTGATCTTCAGGTGCGCCGTGTGCGTCCAGGTGAATATCGCCAGAGAGACAGCATTGCTAGCCGCACCCGCTCGCGCTCCCAGAACTCAAACAACACTTTTCTCTACGAGAGTGAGCGTGGTGGATTTCGTAGGACTTTTTCACGCTCTGAGCGTGCTGGTGTGAGGACCTACGTCAGTACTATTCGCATCCCTATCCGAAGAATCTCTGATGCAGGATTGGGAGAGGCAACCTCAATGGCTCTCCAGTCTATGATTAGGCAGATTATGACTGGTTTTGGTGAACTCGGCTACCTCATGGATTCAGACTCGGACTCGTCAGATTCAAACCGTGGAGCCAATACTCCTGGGGACTTGGCTGAAGCCCTCAACAACCCGGATGCTACTCCTGCTCCCGCTCCTGTTGCTGATGTTGATGAACCACCTGTGGCTACAGGAGTCAGGGCAAGGACAGCAGAGACTGATATTGAGGAGGGCCTCACCACCGCTCCACCTGCCCCTGGTGGCAGGGCACGACCTAGACCCCCTATCAGCCTAGAGGAGCCCAGCTCACTGCCCTTCCTGCGGCTTGCCCACTTCTTCCTCCTAAATGATGACGACGAGGACCAGCCCCAAGGGCTGACCAAAGAGCAGATTGATAACCTCTCAATGCGCAACTTTGGTGAGAGTGATGCCTTGAAGACTTGCAGTGTCTGTATAACAGAATATGCAGAGGGCAACAAGCTACGTAAGCTGCCCTGCTCTCACGAATACCATGTGCATTGCATTGATCGCTGGCTATCTGAAAACTCCACCTGCCCCATCTGCCGCAGGGCTGTCTTGGTATCGGCCAACCGTGAGAGTGTGGTGTAGCTTCTTAATGACTGCAAGATTTTTGTCTCAAGTTAATTGATCCAATATCCCAAGTCCATAAAAAGGCTTTGAGGAAATGTGTCTCCACTGTTGAAATGTATTTCCTTCATACCATTTGTGAGTTTGATCATAATGCAGTCACAGGTTTGATTTAGGGAGCTCTATACAGTGACACTGAGACATGCTCAGTCTCTACTAAGACACTTATAACTGCAGTCCAAAGTTAGGCACAAGCAATGCATGCTGTTTGAATCAACCTGGAGTGACCAAGCAGTTTGTTGCATTGCATCAAGCCATGCACACAAGCAGGTCGGCATCTCTTAAAGAATCCCCTGGTGATAAATGCTGCACACCTGCAGGTAGTTCAGGCACATCTGCTATTTTGTATTAACTCCTAAATGGCGCCTTATATAGCGGAAGTTGGGTATTGGTACAATTCTTAGTTACACCAGTTCAAAGTATTAGCTGTAAATAAGCTTGTAAAATAATTTTAAATCATACTTTGTATCAGTGAATTGGTTATGAATTGTAAATTATCTCATATGAAGATTAGGGTCGCGTTGGCCGCAATTACTCTCTATCCGAGCATCCCTAAATTTGCTGTTAAACAAAAAGTTGGTATAAATGTACACAGCATAATCATTTAGAGATTGTGATGTCCAAAGTATCTAGGACATTAATTGGTATGCCATTTACAGTGTGACTGGTACTCTCCCTGTTTTTTGTTAACCTGAAAGAAACAAAATGCTGTTTTGGAGTGGCATATACCATGACAAACTGACATGATGAATTGTTTAAAAAAAATGGAATGATGTACAGACATAAGGGAAAGATAAATCCAACTAGGCTACTTTTGAAAATTGTAAGTTTATTTTGGAATCATATAGCATCTTTATTTTCTTGATCATTAAAATGATTGAGTGTTATTCATACCAGAAATTTTGGTGATAGATATTGGGTTGATATCAAGTTGTTGGCATGTGAATTTTTCCACCTAAAAAATACATACTATACTAACAGGCATGACTTCAGAAGAGTTTAATATACTTACTTTTATTCCCCAAATGTAAAAGGTTGTTACTTTTCAATGTACAAATAGGTTCACAACCATTTTGTCCAATCATCCATTAGCTGCTGGTCTTTTTCTTTACTTTCCCTACTTACCTATTTAGACTGTTTAATTTGTGACCAATGAAATTTTCTAACATGGTGTGGCATAGATTCCAATGAGCAGAAACTGACTTGAATGAAATTTCAACTCCAGCCAGAAAAGTGATTTACCCAGAGGTCCACCTCAGTGTACAACTGAATACTTATTAAACTAAAGGCTAGAGTGTCTGATATTTAACAAGAATGAAAGTTCACATCAGTGTCTTGGTCTTAGTTATATCTCCAGTAGAGAGTCAAACACTTGATCACTGTGCCCTTCTTCTGCCCCATGAGCGGAGCTCCATATCAGTGTGCAATACATGCTAAAGTGGAAGTAGAGAAATAAACACCATGATATAAATGTACGCTATTGTTAAAAAAAAAAAAAAAAAAAAACATGTTGATAATTGCTAAAATCTTAAATGAAGACTTATTACCTTTTTAAAATGTGTTGAAGTTATTTTATTTTATTTAGAAGTTCTGTAGGTTTTAGTAGCACTGTTGAACAGGGACACTGGCTAAGTAAGATAAAGGGCAATTCTGCCATCCTGTCATGTTTCTTGTTCCACTGTTTGATGTCTTTGCCACAATTATTAACTCCCTTTATGGGACATAAAAGTTTGAATGCAAGACATTGTCATTGTTGAATACCATAAACATGTAAATGAAATGTATGTTCCCTCTCAGGCCATTCTTTAGTTTTGGCCTTGTTCTGTGTCACCCAGTGCAGTATGTTAACTGGGTGTTAAATGAAACTAACCGCTGAATTAAACAAGTTGTTATGCTACAAAATGCATTGCAGGTATGCATTCTGTACATTTACTGTGTTGTTGGGTAGTTTTATTCTGATTTCAGATGCACACATTTTAGTTATTACTATAACCTTATATAATTAACAGCCTATAAATTATTTTGTTACCTTGATCTTATTGTTTGCTGATATTTTACCCTTAACATTCTCCGGTCTCTATAATGTGTATTTTTTTTTATTTTTTATTAATGACTGAGTTATGGTGTTAAGTGCAATAAGCTGATGGCTGGGGTTCTTTTAATGTTATGGCATGAAAGATGTTGCCCATTCACTTCTATATGACATTATTCTAAATATGTGTAATAATTTATGACGCTTCCACTTGGAGAGGTGTCGCTATTAGCACCCCCTACTGGTAGGATGTATGGAAATCCCCATTCATTTTCATCTCACAAATAATAATTAAAAAAAAAAAGAATGAAACGTTTTGATTCACCTTTGCTAGAAGTTGACGTAAGTGGACTCTGGATCACTAAAGTTTAAGTTTAGAAAGGGTTTCTTTTTAGTCACTACTCGGGTGAATGTGGTGTTGCAGCAGGTTCACAGTCCACAGTGGCGAGAAACAAGGAAGTGTTTGTTCAGGACGGCGAGGATGGCGCTTCGGACAGCTGGGAGCTGTTTGTTACCCTTTCAGAACTATCTCAAGGTAAATTCTGTCGTATTTTAGCTGACTACTAATGTTAACACCACATGTACTCACACACTCTTTCCACTCGCATCTTACATTGTAAGGACGGAGGTTCCCCTGTCGCCAAATCTCATAAAAGCTATGCAAGCTAAATGACCATCTACAAACATAGTTTACAGGATAAACCTACTCATTTTACGTCATAAGTCGCTTATAATAACTCGCAAACTCGTTGCTGGTATATATCTACGATATTATAACTACACAGTAGCTCTTTTCTTCCTGGCGGTCGCAGTGTGCCGTGCATATTCGCCACACAGCGGCGCTGTTCATTATTCATTAAAGCCACATAACTGCACAGAGCTGTGTCTGCACTGTGACACTGAGACACTTCGGATACCTGCCTCGATAACATTCCGTCTTTGTGGAAAGTGGAAAAGACAGAAAATACATAGAGTTTATTATGATAAGTTTTTGTCTAAGGTTTTCTCAGATTCAACAAATTTTCCATTAGATGATGACTCATTGGCATATTTGAACACAACAATTCAAAACCTCTGCCAAAAAAAATAAAAAAAAATAAACGTCTCTGTATGTAAGCAACAGGGGAAGTTTTGTTAAACTACCAATAATATATTTTGATATATTTTGTGTCCTGTATATATCCCAAAACATGGCAAAATATTTAGATTTCGTGGTGGCCAAGTTAACATTTGTATTTTATTCACTGGTCCCACGTTAAATTGCAATACTGTCCACGCTTTTTTAAAATATATGTATTATTTATCTTGAATGTTTTTGTCATGTCTCATTTAGATTTTCTCCATTCAAACACTTGGTGTTGTGAGATTCAAAAGAACATGTCCAGTTGAAGTGAGTCATCTGGATCATTTGGTTCTCACAGTGAAAAGTGTACCAGACACCATCAACTTTTATTCATCTGTCCTTGGCATGGAGGTCATCACTTTCAAGGTATTCAAGGTGTTTTGTGCGTCACATCTATTATTCTATAACCATTTATGTTATCAGCTGGAGTAAAAGCTGGATACAATATTGCAAATTAATTATTCAGTTTTGTCAGTAACATGTATTGTATAACATGTATGTTGAAAAGTGAAATGCTCCTTAATTTGGTTTGAGAGAACATCCACTAGATGGCAGGCTCTGATTGCTTCTTAGCTGATAGCGTCTCTCCACTCAGCCAGTTATGACACTTTCAGGTTTCTAACACTTCTCATCAGTCAAACATGCCATCTCTCCATTTTCAAGGGGAACCGTAAAGCCCTTGGTTTTGGGCAGCAGAAGTTTAACCTCCACCAGCTGGGTCAGGAGTTTGAGCCCAAAGCAAAGCATCCAACCTCTGGTTCAGCAGACCTGTGCCTCATCACCAAAACCTCCCTGGCTACAGTAGCTGCACACCTGAAGGTTTTTCATCAATCTCCTACAGACTTTCTCAAATTACTAATGTCAGCCTTTATCCTCCATGGTGTCCCCTCTTTTAAAAAACAATTTGACTTCTACTTGGATTTGCAAGTCATATTTGGTAACAATTGAGATGGCACTTGAATGCTCAGTGTCTGTTCCTGTCGCCTCTTCTTCTCTGCAGGTCTGCGGGGTCGACATAGAGGAGGGACCAGTGGAGCGGAGCGGAGCTGTGGGGACCATCACCTCTCTTTACTTCAGAGATCCAGACCACAATCTTATTGAGGTTTCAAATTATAACCAGTCAGCACCAGAGGGATCTGCTTGAGACGTGTTTTGCCTAGTTTGTGAATGATTCCAACATTATCTGGACCAGTTATGCACAGCCTGAGTCTCATCTATGACACTTGAGACCCAAAGTAAGGTAGCTGAACTGCACATGCACCATTTTATATCTGAATAACATCAGCTGGCTGTGCACAGACACTGTTCTTGTGCAGTTCTGATGACCAATTGCTGCTACTACAGTCATTCATAGGAGTTTCAGCGCTCTTAATTTGTGTAATTTGTGTCTGTGAATGTATACATTTCTCTTTGTATTATGATTACACATAGTTGGCAGCGTGATTGCTTAAGCTTATTGTTACAGTTTAGTTTCAAGTCAGCCTTTTTATATCATATTATAAACTGATATGAATCGAGAGTATACTTGTTTTAATTGTCGGTCATGTTAAGATTAATAAACAACAGACAATAAAAAAGACAAATCCAATTTGTGTTACAAAGAACATTAAAAATAAACTACTTTTTTTTTTTTTTAAATCCCTTTGTTAAATTGTGGTTGAGAAATTGAGATTATTATTTTAGACAACCAATGTTAATGGCTTGAGTCTTTGGCCATGTTAAATGTAGAAGACACATCATTCTAAGTGTTTTACCAAAGTAAAATGTCCAACAAAAGTTATTTAATAGATGAATGTACATGTTAAAGGAGTGGTGTGGGAGTATCAGTGGCAACAGCCGCAGAATAGAGAGACAATGATAAAATGTACAATTAATTCTCATCCACACACAGTAATGCCCTTGTTTGCATACAATGAAAAAGGTTACACAACTGATGTTCCAGCTGATAGTTATATTGGCTCTGAAATGAAAAGTGGTGTGGCTTTGCATATGAAAGGTAAAAGAAAAGCAGCATTGTTTGCATATGAAAGATGAGCTATCATAAACAAGCAAAGAAAAGGAGGAAGCTTTCGTCAGTGTATAGCTTAACACGGGGGCTTATTGGCAGACAGCAAAAGCAGCCTGTTCAGCCAGAGCTGTATGGAAACTCTATCCGTGTCACATTATAGGCTCTTTAGACCTGTGACAGGGCACCGCTATTGTATTGTCACATTTGCTGTGGGTGGAGAGAATATAAACACTGTGAGCTTGTTATTCATCCGTACTGTTGTCCCCTGTTGGGTTTGTCCCAAACATTCTTTTTTATGTACACATAAGGGGATATTTTTAGCTTCCCAGGGTCTATTGTATTTATTGTAATTTTTATGATGGCAATCTTTCCTTACGGTAAAGCACAGGAATGCAGGAAAGGTCCCCAAGTAATAAATTCCTGGTAATAGAGCGTATCATTGACATGTCCAAAGGATCCACCCTACATAATAATTCCCATCGCCTGGCCCAACAGAGATTTATGTGCTTATTTCTTTCTTTGCATTGTTTCCTTATTGAATTACTGCCTATCAGTCACATTACGGTTGTGTGTCATGTATTATATGATATTGTATTATCACAGTATTTCATGGTTCCTGCTGTTTCTATGTCTGTGTTCAGAGGAAAGGTTATTATTTTCTATGCCTTTAAGTAACAGTTTCTTATCCTACAGTACATAACTCGAAACTGCCTCCATCACCTGTTTTTATTCGTCAATATCTCAGTGACTCCCTTTTTACTTGTAAAATACTGTCAGAAATCTTTGCCCTCATTCCCTCCATTGGTCACTGCTTGTATCCATCCAGTGTTAAACTATGAATAATACCATTTCAGCCTAATTGGTTTGCATCAAGAAGAATCTTACCCAGTTTTTTAAAACCTCCAGCTCTGGACTTCAGAAGTGAGGGAATTTTGTAGTTGTTACCTTTGGACTCGTAGAAATCTGATTTTTTATCCTGTTCTATGACCTATGAGGCTTTTTTTTTAAGCAATGGATACAATCAATTTCTGCTTTTACACAAATCCAAACTACCCTTTAAAAACACAACACAGTAATTATTAAAGTTCAGGTACATTTGTATCATAATGACAAAAGGTAAAACCACATCATTTAATACAGAACATTATCAATCCTCAAGGTGCAATTTTATTTTATTTTTCTTTTCTTTTTTTCTTTCTTTTTTTTTTAGTTTTCAATGGATCCCCAATAATTACTTCAGCTACTTCCAAAGATTGTCCAACAGTGCTTGTTCTTCTGTTGTATTCTGAACCTTGTATGGTTACTTTTAGACTGTTATTATTAAGACATTGCAAAGCACTTCCTTATGGAATCCAAGACCACTTCCTCCTGCACAGACTCATTGCCACATATTAGCTTAAGGACCACAGACTGGAATGAGGAAAACAGCTCCTATTTCTCCGCAACTCTCCACAAACACTCATCTTACTGGGACTTCTATTTGCTGAGTAGTTATTTGTTAACTTTTCTTGCAAATTCCCTACCTGTTCCAGTTGAAGGAAACAAGGATGCTAATCATGACAAAAGGCCTGAAAGAGGATGTGTGTTTGTGATTAAAAGGTTCCTGGCAGTGATTAACCCAAATGACTATAATATGCCATATTTTGTGACCTTATCAGCGAAATAAGCTTAAATTAGTTATACATTCTCCTTGACCGTCATTTTCAATGTGGGTATAAATCAATAACTACTACTAATATTACTTTCTGGTCTTCAATATTCATTGCATATTCAGAGATCATAGGTCAGGCCATTATAGTGTAGTACTAATATGAGATACTCAACTTTTTCTGTCATCAATTAACTTCCTCAGACTCCTTTTTTTCTTATTTGTAATTTTATTTAATCTTATAAACAGAAACACCACATTTGTGTCATGCAATGTTGAAATGTAAGAGAAGAAAGTTTTGTCTTTACATGTTCAGAGCATCAGAAATGTCCATTGTATAAATTGATATTTAACAGTTTATTATTTGGAGCAAAACCGCAGTATATAAAGCACAGTATCTTCCAAACACTTAAGATACGTAAAGTGTTGATATTCAAAATCATTAATACATAATACATCTATTAAATACTAATAAAATAAAAGTTTTATTAGATCACTTTTTCAACACATATTTCTTAATAATATTAAAAAAGGAACAATACATTGAAATAATTTAGCACAATAAACATTAGTTAAATATTTTTTGACATGGCTCAAGAGATATTTAAGTATTTGTTAGTACTGTTAAAACATGTAACATAATTACAGTGTACAGTGACATGGCCTAAAGCAGATTTTCACCATTACTAAGTGCAATAGGTAAATGTGTGATATTCTCCAGCATTTATTCAGACAATGTGTAATTTTAAGTACCTCATACTGTAATTGTTTGGGTTCAAACTGACTTAATGTATTGATCACAATAATTTCTAGCTGTATTTGTGTTACTCTGATGGTTCACTGCAGATTTGAGAGAAGATCCCTGCAGTCCCCGAGTCGGTCCAGGTCCTCCACCACATCAATCAGCTGCTCGACCTTCTCTGAAGGAAGCACCTCCCCCGCGTTGTTCCTGAACTTCTTCCTCAGGCTCTCATTGGTCAGCGGGTTGCGCCAGTGACCGTAGAAGGTGTCACAGCGTCCCTTCAGAATGTCCCCCCCAACAAGTGTCACCTGGACTTCTCCATACATGCTGTTGAAGTTAGCTGGGTTGTCCTGGGGATGCTCCACACGAACACGGCTCAGCAGAGCAAGCAGGTCTGGGCGTTTTAAGGCAGCGGGTGTGAAGGACTGCACAGTCACCTCGCCCTCCAGGAGAGCGCTGCAAGCATTGAACTGAAAGGAGTGGCGAGCTTCATGCTCAGAGTCAGGGAAAGGCCTGTTGATGTACTTTGATTTGGGGACTCTGAGCAAGATGTCTTGGACTTCGGCTGGGGACACGGTGCCAGGGCTAAACCCAACAAGAAGCTTATGGACCGAGGCTGCAGCATCTGCCACCCAGTGCATCCCCAGATGGGCGGGGAAGCGCTTGAAGCCCATGTCCTGCTCCTCTAGCAGAAACATATGGCCGTCATCGCTGGGTGGTTCCAAAGGCTGTGGCACGTAGTCTTCATAAAAAGCGCTGAAGCCAGACACACCAGCGACAGCATCCAGGACCAGAGGACTCGCCTCTAGGCCTCTGGAGGCCAGCAGAGCAGCCTCCAGCCCCAAACGAGCCGCGTTACCAATGTGGAGGGGTTTAGACTGAGTGGCAGCATTCGCCATCGGGGCTCCAGACAGAGAGGCAGCTATAGCCAAAGCATGACTGCACCTGGAGTGATCCAAGGACAAGAGGCGAGCACAGGCGGCTGCACTTCCCATCGTCCCCACCACACTAGGAGGGTGAAACCTGGTGAGGAGAAAGGCATAAATAAATATATTTTGGAAACACCTACTGTTAGCTAACTAAAGGTGCATTTCAAGTGGGTGTTTTTCCATCATTGTGGTTAAAGCTCCTGTGTCTAAAGGCGTCTCTCTGTACAAACAGCTACTGCTTCTTGAGCCTCTCCACAAGCAGACACAGCTTATTTCAGGGGCGTAAAAGGAAACAGGGTTGGTTTTTTTTTTTGTCTTTTTCCTGTTTGACAAACAAGCAAATAATTTGGTGGGTCATTTGACTTGGTGTAAACACTTGCCAAATGGAGTCCTGTTCAATACTCTCCTCCACATGGCTAATTGTGCTAACACTACCCACAGAGACTCTGCTGTCCTTGAGAAGAACATAATAACACGCCTTTCACAGCTCATTGACACCACTAAGAGGCTGCACATTACGCTGCAAAGGACTTCTTGTCAACCACACAGCAAGAGTCAAATATGGAGCTCTTTAGACACATACGGATACTTGTTCTCCATGCAGAGTACAAAACCTCCCCTCCTCAACGGGGAGCTTTTTTTTTTTTTCCCATCAATTAAATCATCACTGTAAGGGTGCAGTAAAGTGCAGAATCTGCTGCTATGCTGCTATTAGACTATAGATCACAATATCTCACCTCTTGGGGATGTTGTAGGCCTCATTAGAGAACCTCATCAGTCTGCCCTGGATCTCAATGCCCACGTTGAATGCCAGCAGGAAGTCCAGGCCACTAGGTTTGCTGTTAGCAGGCATCATGTCACTCAGTGCTAACACAGCAGGAAGGACCGCTCCTGAGGGATGAGTCGCAGGGTGCCATGTATCATCAAAGTCCATAGAGTGAGTCTGCAGCAAAAATAAAAATAAAAACCAACCACATTACTATAAATATCAATAAGAGTATCTGTTCTGTGGAATAATACATAATCTAGCTGTCAACTCTGTGTCTGTGTTTAAATGATCCAATCCATCTCTTTTTCTGGGCTAATATATTTTAATTGGAAAATCTATTTAATTGCCATAACAGGCTACAACCACTAGAGGCAAATGCATGATCCAGAAATTAGCTTGTCATCCTAATGGCTTCTTTATGAATGGATTGCAAGCACTGTTTGCAGACATAGTGTTGGAAATGTCTGCAGAAGGGTAATGAGGTGAGTTCAGCATTTTCATCACCTCCCTCTTATGGTTGGCTGCCCACACAGCACCATAGCTGACGATAAAATTACTGTAGTTTGGATTTAATGTGCATTTTAGGTGCACCGGGGACAATGGCAACCCATCTGTTCTAACTATTTATACTCACAGCCACTCCATTGACGAAAGCTGCCAGCGTCGGCGACAGTCTGGTGCCCCTGCGTCCGTACACAGAGCTGATGTCATCAGGGGCGTACATGTGCTGAGGGGAAAGACACAGACAAGTGAACGCAGGGAGGTGACACAAGGACATTTCTAATACAAGGGTTTACAGTTACAGATGTGTCATCACACATGAAGAGAACTTTTCTTTCAAAAGCTCTGGCATGTCAGTCTTCAGTTTGAAAGCTGAATACGTTTCTTTGTAAGTCAAACAGAAATTTGGACGAAAAGGTCACCAGACATAAAAAAGCAAACCCTTGACATTCAAACATTGAATTCAGTATAATAATAACATTGTTTTAAACTCATCTACTCTGTCCACACACAGCTGCTGGCATGACTTATCACTACTGTAGCCATAAGGTCAAGCAAATGCCTTCAGCTGTTTGATTGCCTCATATCAGATAAAAGCTCACTGCTTTGGGTTTTGCCTCACCTGGCAGTGCTGCAGGGCCAGCTCAAAAACATCTGTTGTACTGCCAATGAGACCAACTCCAATGCTGTCCAGCACCATCCTTTTGCTGCGGTGACGCACCACAGAGGACAAATGCTGGGGCTTTATTTCACTGATGAACCTCCCGTAGCTGGCTGTGACCGTGTCCTCAGGGGCTGGCTGCTTCAGGACTGCAGGGGGACAAAGCAAGGAAGGTAGTGAGCACAAAAGAGTTCAGAAGTCCAGAAGGAGAAAAGTTTAGTTTATTTGCATTTTAAGTTTACCTTCCACTGCAGACTTATGCATTTTTCTTACAGCCCAAACTGGTCTGAAGGTTTTCTGCAGGACAAAAAGTACAGGATATAGTTACCCCCAAACCTCCAAATGTGACATTTATTGTATTATTATATTTTTTTATTTTAAATGTCAGATTTATTACAGGCAGGAAAAAACACTTTTTTGCCTTTTTTCCAGACAGTTTTAACTTAATAACCTTCTATTTGCGCCCTACCTCCACAATAATGAATATTATTCAGCCTGTTTTCAAAGAGCTATTGTGCTGGTGTAACAGGTGTGGTACAGTATGTGTAATCTGCTCAGTCAAAGCGAGCTCTGTTAAATTCTCCTCTATCAAGTACTCACAGAAAATGCCTACACAGTAGAAGCTACATTGTGATTATAGTATTTGTGATAAATTCTACACAGAACTGAAGTAAAACGTTTGAATGAAAGTCCACATAAATTAAAAAAAACAAATATTTCAATAATCACCTGTAATGTGGACATCATGGCTTCAGTCAGCTACTTCTCTTCTTTCCTCTTTCTCTGAGATGCAGCAGGTTTGTAGTCAACAGGTTGCAGAGAGGATGCTGATGCTCTTCAGGCTGAGAGCGCACCTGCTTTATATAACCCAGGACAGTCCCGGAGTCACAGCGGTCACTGATACCAGCCTGGGAAGGACAAGGAAGGGCAGGCATATGTAAACAAATAACTTTTTAAAGTTGAATGGAATTTCCACTGCAGACATCATCGTCACCGTCATAACCAGCATCCTCAGAAGAGGAGGAGGAAGAGGTGGTGCTTTATTGTCTAAGGTGAGGAGCAATGATGTCACCTCTCAGGTTGCAGATTATGTGATAGAGTGGGGGAATTTTCTTGAACTCCTCCTACACATAGGGAGGCCTTATTTATAACAAACTTTCATCCCTGCTTCAGAACAACCTGACAGTTCATCCGCCTGAGCATCTTGACCAGGTAACACTATTTTTATTTGATACATTTCTAGATATTGGAAAAGAAACTTCTATCATATGTAACCTTTAAAATACTGCACAGTGAATGATAGTGATTACATGCATTTCAAGTAGTAAATAATATGCACTGTTAGTTACAAAAGGCTATATGACAGAGAATACAGTCTTTATTGGGTTATTTTAAAATGACAGAAGTATAAATATATAACTGAAATCATCCTAAACAGCATTACCTGAAACTTTCCTTTGGAGCAAATATTAATAAATATCAGCCCTTTTATAACAGATTTAAATTTTGCTTATGGAGGTACTTGATGTTCTCCAGCTATTAGAGCAGGAAAGATAAACACAGCCCCTCCCTGTGCCTCCTCTACAGTGGGTCAGGCCTCTATAGGGCAGGGCAGGGCGAGAGACTCAGGTTTCTGTAAGTGTAAATGGGTCTTTCCAGTTTGACTTCACTGAGTTCACAAGATGTTTATACTGTATTTATGCCTCTTGAAGGCATAATACTGAACTACATTTTCTGTCTGAGTGAGTTCTCACTGAGTGGTCAAGTTTTCTAAAAGTCAAGTTGTATTTAAAACAGTGACATCTCTTTCTTTTGTATGACTTCAATGATGTATACTGATTTTAGCAAGACTTTGGCAATGAGTCATTATAAAAAAAATCATGATCAAAGCATAGTATTTTCAATAAGTATATTTGGATGATTTCCTACATCTGATATTCCACATTATACCTACTGTACCAGTATATATACCACCATACTTACCAGTACAGGAAGGGTAAAATATATCATAGTGAAATATCCCCAGCTCCTATTTACATTACGGTTAATACTTTTTGTACAGCAAAGTTATATTTAGGTAACAAGTAATCTAAATTTGTGTGTTTAAATATACAAATGATGCATCAACTTATTCTTAATTTTGTGAATGACAGAAAATCTGCACAAATAGACAATAAACTGAACAACTAAATGAGTATTATTTCCACCAGGCTGAAATAAGACAAGTTGCTGAAGCAAAAAGCCCCAAAGCTCCAAACTGTAGTGCGAAATAAAAAAATATCCCTGCAGTGTCTGACCTTCATGGAAACTTTTTCTGGTTTGTTTTTTCAGTTAAACTTCAGATCGTATAAAGACAGTATGGCATCATCAGAGGGGTTTCCAGCCAGTTTCTATGGTGAACCAGGTGTGTTGGGCATGCTGTCCAATGGGATCAGTGCATTCCTCGTACTTCTGCAGAACTTCAACACTGCACACACTGGGGATGCACCAGTTGGAGTGGAGAACATACTTGCAGGTAAAATTTTAAAAAATCTGACGATATAATATAATGTATATACAGTTGTAATTTACTTAAATTCTACGTTGTTGTTTTTTTTTACAGGTGTCCATCTCATCCTTATTGGTGGGATTTGCCAGCTGGTGGCTGGACTGCTTTCCTTTAGAAAATATGATCATCTGAGTGGCACCGCCTTTATTGGCTATGCTGCTCTTTGGGGCAGTTATGGTGCAACCCGAATCTACTTTGGTGCCTTAGCTGAAAATTCTACTGCAGCATCCATGCCAAATGAGACGATGAACAATATGTCTCTGTACATAAAAGAGTCTGCCATTGCTGGTCTGGTCCCTTACATCCTTCTGTCTTTCCTTCTCGCCTTCTGCTCTGCAACCGTCAACTATATCATGCCGTTTGTTTTTGGGGCCATTACAGCCACCTTAGTTTTTGAAGCAGTGGGTCTGGCGAGCTCCTGGGCTCTTGTGGTCTCTGGGGTTCTGGAGTTGCTCATTCTGATTTTTGCCATCTACGGTTCAGCTGCCCTTCTTGTCAAAGGTCTGACTCAGCGTCTAGTCCTCAAAGGCTTTGGCACCCCACTCTTTAATGTTCTCCTGCTGGGGACCACCAACTCCGCTAGTGCTCAGAGCATAGGCCAAGAGAAGAAAAAAAACACAAAATATGCAGAGCCAATGGCCTTGGGCTTTTTCTGTGACACTGTTGCCCCCTTTATCCTTGCTTTCTACAGCTTTGGGTACATGAAGTCTTTTGGTGTTGGAGTTGCATGGGTCTCCATCATCGCAGCTGCACAGTTGTTCTCTAGCTACTACGCCCACCTGCGCCAGGACTGCTACCACACCACTAAGTTTGGTCTTCATGCAACATATTGGCTGATCAAGGCTTGGGATGAGTTTGTGGTTTCTGCTCTGGTTGTGGATGACAGTAAATTGGTTTCAGGGAGGGAACCAATGGTGGGGAATTGGTTCTTTGTGATGGCAGGCCTGGTGCTCTGTGTAGGAAGCCTGAACACAGATGTCCTGGAGCTGATCCACAACATGCTGTTCATCCTGCTCACGCTATCAACAATCCCCCAGATTCCCCTCCAGGGATACTACATATTTTTTGGTGTAGCTTGCTCCCTGTTCGCCGCAGCCTCCCTGTACGGCACCTTCTCACGTCTTATCAACACCATAGCAGAGAAGTCTCTGATCCCTGTGGGACCACAACCCCTCTCATCTGGCAGGTTGAAGAAGGTTTTGAAGTGCTGCAGGGCCGAGCAGGGAGAACAAGAGTCTCTGCCCCAAACTGACCAGGCTTCAGACGCCCTCTTCTACCTTGCGAATGGGGTCGCAGCTCTGTCAGCTCTGCATGCAAGCTCATCCAGTACGAACCCTGTCTACCTTCATCTGACTGTCCCCTGGGTCCTCATCTCTGGAGGCATTATCCAGGCCTATGTTAGCCGGCTGCAAGTCACAGGAAGTGGCCGTTTTGGGTCAGTCATTCCATCCATCTATGTGGCTGTATGGGCAACCTGGACCTGGTTTAGGTTTGCAGGTATGTCTGGATTAATGTGTTTAAATGGGGGTGTTGTATTTGGATTACCAAAAATTTCTAATCACATATTTTTATTTTCTAGGTAACCTGCTTCAGCTTTCCACAGGGGCGGCCTACGGGTTTACAGCAGGAGCAATTGGTCTCTTGGTCATCAATGCTTTCCTCATGGTGATTGGTAAGGCCAGCAAGATTTTTAATACAACAATTAATTAGACTTAAAAACCCACCTGTCTACTAGAGGGATCTGGGGATAATTTTAGAAAAAAAAGGGCTTATTTTAATTATTTTGTTATCTATATCAGCTGCCTACAGGAACCTGGTTCTACTGTTTCTGACAGCAGTCATGGAGGTCGTTCTGGTCTGTTTTCTGCTTTCCACTCTGCAGCGGCTGCCATATCAACTGGAGAGTAAGAAAAGACAAAGCCTTATTCTGAACATATGTTGTTTTCAGGTTATATATAGAAATATGCTAAAATTCAAATGAGTGTGAAAGAAATACACCCATATAGTTAATTTAACATCATGACATTATCTTTACAGTGGCCATGCTTGCACTACTTTCAATTATCTGTATATATGGAGCTCTTGCATCGCTGGTGAACTGCATCATTTCACATAGACTGCTACCAATGGGCCCTCCCTTAATAAAAGTAAGACACTTTTGCTTTCTTCTGCAAATACAACATTGGTCTGTCATATTTTATCCTGCTCACTGAATGACAATGTGTCTGGTTTCAGGAGGAAGAGAAGCAAGAGTCTGCTCCAGAGCTACCCTGCCCTGTCGCTTCTTCTCGGCTCACCAGTGATCTCCTGAAGATCGCTGGACTTCTGGAGGAAGGAGGTGTGTGCGGCATCCCAACAGACACTGTGTACGCTCTGGCTGCCTCCTGCAAAAACCCTCAAGCTATAGAGAAGATCTACAATATTAAAGTAAGACCGAAAACCAACTGAGCAGCTGATATCATTTTACATTATCTTTTATGTGTGACACTAATCAACCTGTTATCTGTGACCTCTCCAGGACAGACCAGCTGAGAAGCCCATCTGCATTTGCATCTCTAATGTGGAGCAGCTGGTTGCAGCTAAGCCTCCCTTCAGCCCTCTGCTCTGGGAGTTCATGAGGAATGTGTATCCAGGAGGCATCAGCTGCATCGTCAGCAAAGGAGACTGGCTGTTCAAACTCGGTAATCCGTTCAGCTTTAATGCTGTTACTTGATAAACTTCCCACTGTTTCAGCTCATTAGTATACATTATCAGCATCCTCCTGACCTTATAATTAATCCTGTGTAGGAGTGGGCCCGGCTTATGACCGTGTTGGCACCAAGGACAGTATCATGATCCGCGTCCCTGACCACACGGTGACCGGCCACCTTTGTGACATCACTGGACCCCTTGCAATTACATCAGCCAATCCCAGCGGAGAGCCAGACAGCACCCACCACAGCATGGTCATCAAGTAAGTGAACTTGACTGCAATCAAGTCCTTGTGTTTGTTTTTCATTTTTATTTCTACTGTTTGGAAACTACAAAATAGACATT
>JAOWBC010001868.1:10315653-10326280 GCA_028566105.1 Hypoplectrus providencianus | reverse complement strand
TAAAGTCTTAGTTATTAGTTCTGAAGCTCAAAGAGACAAGCGTAAGGCAAGTTGCACTCACAATGCACCCATGTCATCAGGTAAAAAAATCTTGAAGTCATTTAAAATTCAGAGCATACTTTTGTACCTCACATTAGACCAGTGGTTCTTAACCTGGGTTCGATCGAACCCCAGGAGTTCGTTAAGTCGGTCTCAGGGGTTCGGCGGAGAGAGCAAAAAGCAACTGCCCCCCCTAACCCTACCCCCCCCCCCCACACACACACACATGAAATGATAGGGTCCGGTGAATGCACAAATGAAACTGGAGGGTTTGGTTCCTCAAAAAAGGTTAAGAACCACTGCATTAGAACCACAACTTAGAATGCATTTTACCATCAGAAGAACACTGACAGAGTGCGACCATTTCTCTCTCACCCCAATGCAGACACATTAATGTAATTTTTTTTAACCAGCAGGATGAACTACTGTAATGCTCTCTTCCTGGTCCTCCAAAATAGAATACAACTACTTGTCTACAATTACTTCAAAACTCAGCGACACGTTTGCTGACCAGGACCATAAAGAGAGAACATCATAGTCATCAATTGGCTACATTCTACATTTCCTACAGTCTGGGAGTTTGGCTGCCTGAATGTTGATATTTTTAAAAGCAAACTCAAGACCTGTTTCTTGTAGACTTTAACTGAGTTTGATCATCTATATATTTATTGTGTGTGAAGCACTTTTTGTTACATGTGCTTTACAAATACAGTTGGATTGAAAGGAAAAGGAAAGTTATAGAAGTTATAAAGTTATAGAGCAATCAGGAAACTTTGATATAGGGCAACAATCTGTACATGTTATAATGAATGTTTAATAAAACACAGTAAAACATATTCATGAGACAATTATATATTATTAAGTATTATATAAAAACATTATTTAAATTATTGCAGCTGCTTTTGAACATGATTTAAGGCATGTTTTATCATGAAGTACATATGTTTTTTAAAACACATCATTTTCTGATAAAAGGACAGAAAATATCGATTTAAATATATTACATACAGAACAGTGTACAGTGCATAGAAAAAAAACATTTAACATCAGTTTGGACAACACAAAAGACATGAACAGTTCAACAAACATGTGGCGACTATTAAATAGTCATTAATAATAAACAGATCTAATTAATTGAACAAAAGCTATTTGTGAACATCTGAATGCGTACATTTGGCAGCATTTTCAGGCCATTCATGGACACTATGACTGATTCCTGAGGACTGGACTTTGTTCAGGTGAGACTGTGGATGGTGTGGAGTTTGTGCTTCCTCTTCCTGACTCTGATGTGTCGTCTTCTGCTGAACCGTTGTCTGTTTGTGTTGTTGCCAGATCATATTCAAAAGCTGGATTTGTCTGCCCGTGTTTGTGCCGCCTCTGCACCGCCTCAAAGATTTGAAGAACCTTCATGGTGCAACAAGAAAAACACAGGTGTTAGTGTAAGCTGAAAGGAAACAGTGTGTTTAGAATGAATAGCAGAAGAAGAAAATTACCTTGGATTTAGGAATGAGACCGACTCTGAAGAAACCGATATGGCCCGTTTCAATCTTGGTGCAGTCAACCACAGTGGAAGCAATATTTTCTGGGGAGGGTCCGTCACATAACACTCCATCCACCTGATGCAGCAAAATGCATAAGTAGTTTATAAATAAATTCAATATGAAACCAGTGCCTCTTACAAAAACAAAATAATGCTGATACATCTTTCATACTTTTTTGCCCAGCTTGGCGAAAACTTGGTTGTGATGAGTTGTGTCTGCCTCGCCTGTAGGGTTGGCTGAGGTTACAGCGATGGGCCCCACCTGCAAGAAAAAAGATTGTTCTATTTATTTAAGGCCCTGCTGACTAGTTTTGCTCACTCAAGACTTGTAGTGCTTAATTCCCAGAGCTCTTACCAGATTCATGAGGTGTGTGGCCACAGAACAATCCGGGTTTCTGATTGCAATACTTTGCGGCGTCCCGATGTGTTTGGCAGCATCTCCTAAACCAAATGTGTCCATCCAGGAGCCTGTGTGAGCCAAGAAACAAATATGATGCTCATAAAACCCCAATAATGCAACATGAGGCACACACACAATGTTATGCTCACCTACCTCTGGGTATGACCATGCTGATAGAGGAGGGCCACGCAGCCTCCATGAAGTCGAGGAGCAGAGGGCTCAGCAGGTGTCGCACCGGCTCCAGCTGCTTGATGGAGGAGATCCACAGGGACATGGGCCGGTCCTGCGCCTGCTTCTTCACCCTGAAGTCAAACAATTAGAGAGTAATGACACTGAACGGACAAATGAATGCAGATAGGCGCTCACTTATGAGAATGGAAACTGACTTGTAGGCTTTGATAACAGCGTCGGGCCTGTTGCAAGCTGCCACCAGCACATAGACCGTGTCAGTAGGCATTCCGCATATGCCACCATTTTTCATGATTTCTGCAGATGGAAGAAGAGAAAATTTAAGTATGTTTACATTTTACTTTTTGAATGAACATTGTTGTTTTTTTGTTTTTTTAAATAGATTCTCACCTGCAATCTGCTGGACAGACGTGGCCTTGCGGGCTGGTACGTGTGGACAGAAATCAGCGCCTCCCCCTACCCCACTCAGCTTCACTAAAGGCTTTCCTAAGGGGATCTGGGGGGACTGGAAGGTGCTGTTAAAGATGTGCGCAAGGAAACAATAAAAACTGACAAGACCAAAGATGATGGTAACTCCTATGTCATAACCATAAGGCAGCGCACCTACAGCATCCAGCAGGAAGCTAATAAGGATGAGCTGGAAAGTGAGGGCGTAAAGAAACCAGGCGACGTTTAGAAACAGTGCTGCAGCTGTCACTAAACCGTTAAACAGCATGAAGCTTATGATCCCGACAGCCACATTAAAGCTTCTGGTGTCACCGTACAGGCCGCCGTATCGCGTCAACCCCCACACTGCCCACATCACCCCGTACAGGATAAACACTGTGCTCTCAAAGGTTTTCCCCCGAGCAAAAGCTACTGAGCCACACAGCAGCTGGAGTACCCCTCCAGCCACCACCACCCAGGGCAGAACCAGCACGGACAGAGGATGTCTGTCACCAACCGTAGCTGTGATGGCAAAAGCTGCCAGCACACTGCAGGCGTGGCCTAACACCTCTGCATCAGCATACTTGGAGTAGCCCAGGTGAGGTGCATGTCGATCTTTATCATGCGCTCTGAGAGTAAGACCATTCATTTTACTTACTAAAGCCTTGAAGTAGTGCTGCCCTGTGGGGATCATTGTAGTGGAGACCATATTGAACGTGGTAATTAAAAGCATGCCAGCCGAGAATACAAATATAGCTCCCTGTACACCCTGTGTGCCTCCTTGGAAGAAGCCTTGAGGCTGGGCTGCAATGGCAATACAATAAGCTGCAAAGAATAACTGGTAGAGCCCCTCCAGCAAGCTTTTCTGGCAACTGAAGAGAGCCAGGATGGAGAAAAGCAGAGAGAAGACAACAGGGAAGGGAACGGGGGAGAACGGCTGAATTGAGTAGAGTGATAGCAGGGCGCTGTAGCCCTCTGCAAACTTCAGCAGAGCAGTAAAGCCGTAAAAAGTGGCAGCTAGTGTGTCCATGGCTCTGTAGAAGAGGACACACATCCCAAGCTGGAAGACTCCAGCTGTCCACAGCCAGGGGACATGACCAACAGAGAGCTGGGGGACAACGCCTAAAAGGGGACAGACTAACACAGAGGCGGACAGCAAGTTCATCACCACACCTACTGAAACTGCATCACTACACTGCTGGGCCTGCTCTGTTTTCAGATCGTCTTTTCTCTTCAGGTCTGTTCCTGGAGGCTGCACTTTGCCGTGAGTGATGATGGACAAAAGACGTGCAAACCCAAAGTAAACTCCCACCACACACACCAAGAGGTAGTTAGCAGCTGTGGCAGACTGACCAAAACCTGCAGCTGACAAACCAGCTATTTGATGGGCACATGCTAAACTAATGCAGACGGCTATGAGAAACAAGACTGTTTTCTTAGCTATGACTGCTACGCCACCTATGATAAGCAGGGCTAGTGTAAATGCTGCCAGGCCTGGAACCAGAGAGGATCTCAGCTCTGTTGGCTGCAGGACACCCTGTCCCACCAGGATGTACACCAGACCTGAACCACACCACAAAGCAGAGACGGTCAGACACAGAGAGGAAAACAGCTGGGCGTGGGACAGGCTGCGGCGGATACCTGAGAGACAAACAGTAAACAGAGGCGAGCCTAATGAGTTTACACGAACAGACAAACAAATAAATAGTACGGATAAATTAAAAACAACTTGTGATTCACCATAACCAACCTGCATAAGCTAAAATGCTGGAAATAATGAGGAGCAGAATCCCCAGTGCAGTATGGGGGATGAAGTCTTTTTCAGGTGAGCTGGCATAGTTGTTCACCAAAAGTAGGAGAGAACCTTTAAGTCAGAAAAAAACATTATGTAGAGGACCCTGCTGGTTCACTAATTACTAAATACAAAGTACTCACTGCAGAATAAATGGCCCTTGTGAATGTTTTACGATGGCAAATATATATTTATAATATATATATATTTTTAAAATATAGAAAATGTTTTTTTTTTCTTTTTACTTTTTAAGTCATGCATTCATGTACAAGACATGTTTTAACTTTACTCTAACAATACTATTGCTGATTGAGCTGGAGCTCATTTAAAACTGTAAAGATTGCAACTACTTATTATTTCATTGTGGATTAATCTGCTGCTTATTGACTCAATTAAATGATTTCTCATTTATTTTGTAAAACTACTGAAAATAGTGAGAAATAGCTATTTTAGTATTACTATCTATAGCCCAAAGTGACACCGTTACAATGCATACTTATTCAGAAACCACACCTCCAAATTATTATTACATCTCATTACAACTATTCAGCAGAAAAGCTTTACATTTGAGAGATTTTGATAGCTTAATAGCTATCAAAACAGTTGTCAAATGATTTGCAATTCCCTTTACCTTTATATTACTATAATATGAAAAAAGGAAAAAACAACAACTGAGGTCAGTGGTGCACGTTAACACAGCTTACCGCCAGAGATGCCCAGAATGCCGACGGACACATGCAGTGATCGGTGTTGAGCCATACTGAAGCACTGAAGTTATTTCTCCAGGCGCGAGGCTGCTCTTATAGTGCTCCGCGTGACGTCAGCATGCAAGAGAAACCTGAGCCACGCCTCCATGGGAAAAACCTCAGACAGGTACGTCACATAACAGGAAAAATATGCTGTATTCCCAAAAAGAGTCCCGCAATTAATGTTTGACTTAGTTAATAGGGAATTTCCGTATAATGTACATGCAGAGATTTCATGAAGGCTGACGGCATTAAATAGCCTGCGTTGCATACAGAAACACAGTGTTTTTAAACGCAAGTTTAAATAAACACTGGATTAATTGTTCTTGTATAACACAACTAGGATACTTTCATATTTTTTGGACCAGTAAAAATCGAATTTGATGATTCACGAGTTCAATCATGAAAATTAAAATAAATCTGAAAACAAATAACGTTCATTATTCAGACTGAGTATACTTTGACCTGGGTGAATGAGATGATGCTCAGATTCATTATACAGCGCTACAGAAATACTTATTTGTAAACATGTTTGCACTAAAAGCTCATGCATTATACTTCCAGACAAATGACAAGAATGACATTCATACTACATGTTATTTTTTACAGTATCAATCTAGTCATTCATTAATAGCCCAGGCTATATCTTTATGAAAATAATAGAGCATGTAAATGCGTTGATAGGCTACTCATAGCAGAGCTGTTATTGCCTGAATTTAGTGTTTCCTCATTACATCACTGTAATTGTTGACTGAAAACTGAGAGGAATGATTCAGCATTTTATCTCCATGGCTAACCAGGATGACAGTGTTGCTGGTACCTCTCAGGTGCATGATGTCATCTCTTTGGACAGGTGGGAGGAGACAGAGAGGCAGGCACGACTATAAGAGTCTGCTTCAGATTTCAGTCGGCACACTTCTGCTGCTCAGCCCAGTCACTCACTGCTAGGCAACCAACTCTACGTATACAAGGTGAGATCTGTCTGTGCTTTTCACACCTCTGCTCTCTAAACTTAACCAATGCTTTCTCCTGATTTTAGATGACAGCGTAATGAATGAATGCAAAATGGTTAAATACCTTTAAGAGTGTACGATAAATACTTACAAGAATGCATATTAGTTCATACTAGGAAATGTCCAACGGTGTTTCCTGGCAGCAGAACCGCTCCTGTTACTCCTCTGTCACCTGGCTCTGTAAATTTTTTATGTAAACATGTGCAGCGGGTGGCACAGGAGGAAACAAATAGGGAATACAGAGCTCATAGAGACCGATGTGTTTACTGTGTGTTTCCTAGGAACCATGGTGAAGCGAGTTGCAGTTATTCTCTCGGGCTGTGGAGTCTACGATGGCACAGAGATCCATGAGGCCTCCGCTGTCCTTGTCCATCTGAGCCGGGCCGGAGCAAAAGTAAGGGAAAGAAGGACAACTTATTCATATGTCGTGTTATTTCAAAATCCCTGGATCCAGTCCCATTTAGAGGAATTTTCCAACATTTACATGCAGTTTCTGTCCATTTATTTAGCAGCAGAGCATTCTCATAAACCGGATCCACTGAGATGTAACTGTGATCATAGTTCTCAGCTGCAGAGGTTAAGCTTTACATGTTTTATTTCAGGTGCAGATGTTTGCTCCAAATGCAGATCAGATGCATGTTGTAAATCACTGTGATGGGAAACCCACAGAGGAGAAAAGAAACGTTCTGCAGGAAAGTGCTCGCATTGCCAGGGGAGAAGTGACTGATCTGGCAAAGCTAGAAGTTTCTGCATTTGACGCTGTCATCATTCCAGGTAAGGATGACCCAGCCACAAATACATGCAGCTGGGTCCAGTTTTTTCACCTCCACATGATATTTCTAAACCCATCCTTTGTGTTCCCATTCAGGCGGCTATGGCGTGGCAAAGAACCTGAGCGACTTTGCCGTGAAGAACAAAGACTTCACCATCCTGCCACACTTAGAGAAGCTCATCAAGGCTTTCCACAAAGCTGGAAAGCCTTTGGGCATGTGCTGCATCTCTCCCATCCTCGCTGCCAAAATCCTGCCCGGCTGCGAGCTCACTGTGGGACAGGACAAAGAGTGTGAAAAGTATGTGAAACATCATCATCTGATATCTAAAAACACATGAAAAATACACCCGTGGATCTGAAATTCATTGTGTTTTCATCTCCAGGTGGCCACATGCTCAGTCAGTAGGCACTATGAAGGAGATGGGCTGCAAACACGTCAACACGGATGTGGACAAAGCTCACGTCGATGTGAAAAATAAACTCGTCACCACCTGTGCATTCATGTGCAATGCTCCCATTCATAGCATTTTTGATGGAATAGGAGTCATGGTTAATGAGACTCTTAAACTGGCTTAAAGATTTTCTGATGACATTTTGGATGTTTGAATGTATTTTCTTTAACCAACTTTATTTTCTTAAATTTAATCACAAGCATGGAGTTTGATATCCAGCTATAGCACTTATCTTTAAGAACTCATCCAATTTTGTATTGTTGATGATTGTGTCGAGACTTTCAATAAAAGTTAAACTACAAAGTACAATTTTGTATTTATTTTCCTTTATAAGAATAAAACAGCAAGAAACACAAAGAATCCTCACCAAAATAACTGTGGGATAAAGATCTTATATACGAATGAGACTGAGTGCACACTAGATAAATACTGTGAAGCACCATCAACATTTTAACCTCTTAGCTTTTATTCAACATATTCCTAATATCATTGGACTATAATTTGACTAATTTGCAATAAAACAAGCTTAAAGTGGAACAGATTATTCAGTAGGAATTTTATAGGTGGATATTTTACAGATGTCACACCAATATGAGCTGTGTATTACTGAAGTGGAGGAGTTCTTTAAAAAATGTGTAATTATATCAAAGTGACATTTTTTGATCCTATATCAAAACCTCATTGCCTTACGTGTAGTAAGGAGAAAGAGAATTACAGGCAAAAACATTTTTCACACCTAAAGATTTCAGGCCATTTTGTTACTAACAAGTGGGACGAGTGGGAAAAATCAAACCTAATACAAACAGAAAGGTGTTTACTTGGTCCAGCACTTGATCCATTTACATCTGTAGATTTTTCATACTATTACTAAATGTTAGCATTAGATGATGCCGCAACACATACATACACGTACAAACAGAGGTTGAGTGTAGTTGACTGTTTAGCGTATAGTTGGTTCAACATTTCTGTCAACAGTTGTGCTGCACTGAGGTGGACATACCACTGTGGTGACCATGCCCCAGAGACTTTTATTGTGGAGGACTTTTGGAGTTTCCCCCACTTCCTGTGTGTGCTGTGTTTGTGGCTGCTTCACTGTTTTCCAGAGACTGCTCCCTTCCCCCGTGGCACTGAGGCTGATCACACTCACCTGTGTCCAACCATCATCTGCCAGCCCTTAAGACAGCTGCGGACTTCAGCCTCAGTGCCAGAGTATTGTTCGTCTCTACGCAGCGGTACACGGCTTCATCGAAAACTAAGTATAATACTTCGACTGCCTTTAAGCCCAGCTCTGGCTCTAACCTCTGTGTCTCCTCCTTGCCTTCCAGTGTCTCCCTCCATGCCTCACGACAGCCACAGACCAGCACTCCCAGCCCTCTCCGTGTCTCCCTGGACTTTGGACATTCCTCACCTCCTGTGCACTAAAATAAATCTGTTCCAACCACTTTACCCTCAGTCTGCTCTTGGGTCCTGCTTCCCCCGCGCCACACAACAACCACAGATTAAATTAGAACTTCTCTTACTTTGATTGATTTTTGTGTCATATCAACTCTCAAATGTTCTCCACTTCTGATAAAAGCATCTTAATGACATTGTAGAACTGTAGAATTGTAGTTTCAACTAAATAAGCATTATGACTCTTTTTGCTGTTTAGTTCCTAAATTGTAATTTCTTTGTCTGCCCCAGATATCCTGTTGAATCGTTTTGTGTAGATGTAGTATTTGTTTTGAATCATTATAAAGTTATCTCAATCTGTCTCCTAAAATTCAGTCATCATACATTTTCAGGCAGCACCTATGCTTATTGATTCCCCTTTAGAGAACTGGGTTGTGCTGGGACTGACTGTCTGAGCAGCGGTAAGGTATTTTGAAACCAGTTTCAACCAGTTGAAAACTGTCCATTTAAATATGTACATGATACAATCCAATGTCCACACATTCTGAATATTAAAAAAATATTTTATTAATTTACATTACATTTTCCATAGACATTTAATATTATGCATTTTTGATTAATTCTGCACATTGATATAAGCATGACATATTCCAATAAAGTGTTTCAGTAACTGTTCCTGTAAGTAAGAATATTCATGTGGTTTTGTTGAAGTGGTGAAACTGATCAGTTCCACAAGCCAGTTCTGTTGCAGCAAATTTCCTGGGACGATCAGGATCCTAATAAACAAAGAGAACATAAAGAATCAGGGTCAATACACAGTCTGTCATATCTCTATAGTATATAGTAATCACTTCATATTCATGTTTGTCTCACCTGTGTAGGATAGGCACAGGTGGGAACGTAACGGATCACAAACCCGCAGCACCTCTTCTGGGACATGTTGGCATCACTGGCATGGACGAGGAGTCCATCATGAATCTAGTGAAATAAATCCTAATTAATTCACCTTGTTCTTTTGCCAATCTTATCCATAGTTCTGTCGTCCTTGTAAGACAAGAAATGAACTCACAGACATCTGCCCAGCTAACAGGGGGCACAGCACAGCTTCATCAGCCAGAACCAGCTCCTCTGGGATCTCTTGGTTCACTGACAGCATGTTTCCAGACCGGGTGGCTTGGCGATGGGGCAACATGCCAGCACAGTGGCTACCTACAGGGCACAAAGACAAAGAGTTCCCCTCTCTGCTGATTGTTTTATTTACTGACATAAACCAGCCACCCTTTTTCCAGTCTTTGGTAGAAGGTGACAAAATTGTTTATGCTGCTTTTATTCAGCTTTGGTTCAACCAGGAGAGTGTCTAAAGGCATACATTTAAAGGAGAGGCATAAATGCAGAGCTGAGGTACCTGGGATGACCTGCAGGGCGCCGTTCTCTTCCAGTGAGTCATCTAAGGCGAGCCACACAGAGAGAACAGGGCCGCCAGCAATACCCCAATATCTGCAAACAGGTCATTTCAGTTAGACAAAACAAAAGGAAGCAAAAAAAGACAACAACCCAGTGTTCAGTGTGTGAACCTACCTCATATCCTGATGCCAGGCCACATATGGAAGAACAGCTTTGGTTTCTCCTTCTTTATTGTCCTGGATGTCAGCTTTGACTGTTGGGTATTTACAGATGAAACGGGAGTCCAGCAGGATGACGTCAGGGCCCAGAATGGCTCTGACCACTCGTATGAGTTGAGGGTGTTTGGTCAGGTCCCTCACCCACTGATACTGTTGGTGAACATTGTGGAGGCTGTACTGGGTGTAGTCTTCACCTGAAGCAGCCAAAAAACATTTTTTAACTGTTAAAATTAAATGTAGACAC
>JAOWBC010001868.1:10300315-10313167 GCA_028566105.1 Hypoplectrus providencianus | reverse complement strand
AATACAGATATACAACCCCTTCCCCTTTAAAGACTTATACAGTCCCTTTATGATTTACTGGGTGCCTTTACTTTAATTTCTAGGATAACTTAATGCACAAACAAATTCTGAACCTGTTCTTAAAACAATAAGTGAGGATGCAAATTGTCCGTGTTGCCAGGAATCACATCGTAAATTCCATCACAGCATTAGCGTCCAGAGAAAATCATTTACAGAGGAGATACCCGCTTCTCCAGCAGCCACCTCTGTTGAGTCATATGTGTCAGCTGTTATGGCTCCGATGTGGACCAGTGATCTGGATACAGCAGCAGTAAACTGTGCAGCTTCCTTCAGTGAGGGAGCAAACATTAACTCAGCAGCACACTCCAGAGGCGAGCAGCGCTCCTTAACAGCTGTTCAGGGGAAACCCACCCAAATGCAGCTTCCTTGTCTGACATTCTGATGTCATTGACTTTAATTATGAGGTTGTGGCTGTTTTAATGAGCCAAGACATTTGAGACTATTTCTCAATAGAATTCATAGAATTGCACCATATAATGAAAGAAATAATTAAACAAGTATCAGAAACAAGCCTGGTAGCTGCTCTTGGCAGGAGAAATAGAGATATGTGACAAAGCCTCAGCCACGTTTTTATCAAGATTATTGTCATTGCTATTTATTTTCGCATTTTTTTGTAATATATGGAGTAATCAGAGAAACCCATAACATAAACCTTAGAGATGTTGGTACAGTTTATTTGAAAGAGATATATTAGCTATATTAAATACATGTAGGTATCAAACTTGGCAGCAGAAGAACATATTGCAGACTATAATCTGTATTAAACAATTGTTATCTACAATCTAGTTCATAATATGAAGGGTAGCAAATAAAAACAATGAAGAGCAAACAATGCATATGATGTCAGATTTGGTCATGGAGGACGACTGCTATAAAAATATAATTTGCTTGCATTGATATATATATATATAAAAGTGCTATCTGTAAGTGTGAAGGATCACTAAAGAGTGAGTGCTCAAATTTACTTAATCTATTTCATATTAAATTCACCGTGAATGATGATGCTTTCTTTCTTCCTTCAAGCCTCAGCTCGACTCTTTGTCCCTGTTGTGGTGTTTGGGGCAGAGTGGGTGGTGCTGTTTTCTTTTCTCCCCACTTTCTGTCCTCTTGTCTCCTCCTGCTGGCTGCCGCTCGTTATTGCAGCGGTGGATCAGGACAGGGTCCTTGTTCGGAGGGGTTTTCTTCAGCAACAGCCGCTGCAGCATCTGCTTGTCAGACCGCTCCCTTCGGAAGTCATCCTCATAAACCTTGAGCTGTGACAATGTCACAGATTTCATAAAAATGTGAATTTCATGTAGATGTCTCATCTATTTATTCTATCTTTAGTTTTATAAATTAGCCTCTATTTTTAGATCATAAGACTACTTCAGTATGATTAAACTGCTGTTGCACTATACTGCATATTTATCATAACAAACAACCTGCAATACCAATATAATTGTACCACTGTTTGCATCATTAGTAGCACCTTTTTGTGGGGGGTTTATACGTACATTTTACCACAGACACTTTTCAAAACTAATGTTTACAGTTAGTGTGTTTGCATGTGTGTGCCTGCATGAATGTGTGATTTCAGCTTGATATGAGCATTTGTTTGCATGTGTGCACATTATGAAAACACTACCTGCTCTTGCAGCAGTGCCACCTGTTGGCGCGTCTCCTCCCTCTTCTTCCTCAGCCTCCGGTTCTCCTGCAGAGTGTGTTTGTGGTTGTTGTGCTCCGACTGATATTCTGCTACATAAATCTGGGTCTGCTGACACAAGACATCAATATGGCAGTGAGCCAATTTCCAAGCCCTATCCTGTGATCTGCAGATACTCCTTATATCACTGTGAAATGCTGCGCACAGCTGCCACTTGGTGGTGTAGTTCACCATCTAATTCAAGTTGAAGCGTTAAGCAAATCTTCCCCTGGCAACAGTGAGTTTGACATCAGTTCTGCTCTCATCACATCAGAAATGAAAACCTTTTTTTGATGCCGTGCTGAAGAAAGCAACCCACCTGACATTGCAGTGCCTCCAGCTGCTCTTTCAGATCCTGCACTTCTTGCTGGGAGTCCACTGGGGTGCTACTTTTCTGGCTTTTTCCCTGCCGCTCTGCCTCTGGGCTTGAAAAGGCTGGGAAGAAGGAGGATGAGGGGTTGTATCCAGAGATGTCACTGGGTGACAGGTCAAGACCTACTGGAGGATTAGTGCTGGGGCCAGACACAGGACCCCGGATCACAGCACTGAAACTGCCCTTTAGGTAAGACACAAGACAAATTGATTAAGCGCACTCAAGCTATAAATCAGAGAATGCCTCACTGACAGGTGGATACCTGTTTGGCAGGTGTGCAGTCTCTGTCTGGATGGTGCATCCTGCTTTCCACCAATCTGATGTATTCATGCAGCTCCTGGTTCTTCTTGAGCTCCTGCATCAACGCCTGCTCATAATACTCCTTCGCACTCTGCAATCCCATCACAGCAGGGTTAAAACATTCCTAAAACATCTTTGTTTCATTTGAGGAATATCACCAATGTCAGATTTGTCTTTACTCAGAAAGATGCTGAGATGCTTTTATTACCATCTATTTATATCATTATAATTCCCTTTTTACCTGGTTACCTGAATAGCCCAAGAAAACTACCTCTGGTTCAGTGTTAACTGAAAAAAGGTTACCCCACTGCGAATAACATCTGAAAATTTCTCCATATATACATGATTTTCTTTAATTTTATGTTCCAGCCAGGTCACCAAGGTGCTTAACCTATTTTCTTTAACAGCCCTTCGGTGTCCCATTATGTTGAAAGTGCCTTCTGTTTTTATGCCCCTTAACTGTGGAACTCACTGCCTCTGGATATTAGAGTTGCAAACTTTTTTAACAGTGTGTTGAAGACCTATCTTTGTAAGATGGCTTTTAATCAGAGTTATATTTTTCTTTTAATTTTAATAATTGTGTTTTACACCATTTGTATCCTCTGTGTTTCTTTTATTTGTTTTGTTTGCCATATTTATTTTTAACATTTAATTTTCTTCTTTTTCTAATTTGTTTTACTCTTGTAAATTGACAAAACAAAAAGGATTTTCGCCACCCAAAATTAGGGAAAAAAATAATATCAGTTTTAATGTAAATTATTTGAAATATTTAATATTTACTCCACTTTAACTTGCCATCAAATAGCCCTGATTAAGTTTATATGGGAAAGGGGTGAATGAGTCTATGCTTTCTTGAAAGCCACCAGATGGTGATTTTGATCTAACCCCTAAAACCCCCCAAAATACACATTAACACAGACAAAGGAAATAACTGGGGAAGTGGTAGCCTAGTTACCCTGGTGTTCTGTGAGGTGATATGACTGTTATACTCTGGTGGCTTCAATGAGAACATAGATAAAATTGGGCTGTTTGACAGCAAAGTTAAGTAGATAAAATATTCAAAAACTAGCTCTCCCTTAACCTGATGTAGATTTTTAAGGTGGCTTTGCTTCCATCCTCACAGCTTATCTTCCAAGTCAGTAATTAATTCTGACTGCCATCTACTGCAGCTCAAACACTGACCCCGGATAAGTACCTAATACAACCCAAGTTCAAAAACTCCCAAACATCCCTTTAAACCTCACATGTAAACCAAATGTATAATTTCCCACCACCTAAACCATAACCAACTGTCTTAGGAATTCCCCCATGTCCTGTATCTTCACTTTCTGTACTGTTGTCGTCTGTTTACCTGGTGGTGCTCGACTTTGAGCAGCAGTCTGCTGTTGAGCTGTTTGATGGCAGTGTTCTCGAGCTCCAACGCCTCCAGTCTGTGCTGTAGCCCCAGCGTGGCACTGCGGTACACCTGATCCCAGTCCTCATTGAGCTTCATCAGCTGTAACACACCATCACCATCACATAACCATCAGTGCATGGCATCCACTGCAGGCACTGAGAGTCCCATTCATTCCACCATTATCGTCATCATTCTCAGTCTGTCTCCCAAACAACGTGGGTAGCAGGACGCATATTGAAGTCAGTGAGGTGAGACACTACACTCTTTACTCAATGCTTGCAAGCTCTGTAAATACACCGCACTTCCCTCCCTTTTTATTAAGCAGCATCTAATTAAAATCAAGAAGCAAAGGTTGTATAACTTTAATGATGATTCTCCACAGCTTAGCAGCAGCTTTCACACAACGCCCACATTCCTCCTCTGGTTTTCAGAGGGAGAGAAATGTAATTGCCAACATCAGTAACACAAATGTGGACCTGTAGAGGATGAGCGCTGGTTAGAGGTGACGCTGTACCTCTTTGTTGACTCTGCGGAGCTCAGTGTTCTTGTTGAGCAGCAGCAGTTTCTCCTGGTCAGTGGAGGTGACGGTCATACTCTCAGTGATCAGAGTGACTTGTTCCTCAGTGGACAGCAGCCTGCCACCCACGGGACTCACATCCTCTGTCCTGCACACACACCAACACACAGGTACGGTTACAGAGTATATGTGCCATAAATAAATTCATGATGAAGAACATTAGCAGAGGATTTCCATTAATAAGCAAACACATGTGCGCACAAAAGAATGTCAGAGTACTTTTGAACACCCACTCGCATAGAGTGCACTTACAGAGAATCGAATCGGAGCTATTATGCACGCCCACTCACACACATGCATGCACAGTCACATTATGCACTCAAGACACTCACACACAGAGTGGTGCATTTCTCTGCATCAACAGCCCCAGCCAATCACAATCTCTGTTTACTATCAGAGGTGTTTGCATATCGATAGCCTCTGGAAACAATATGGGTGATGATCTCTGGAAAATGTGTTAAGCCACTTGGAGACAAGAATAATATTTGCAAAGATTAATTAGTCAAAGTAGTTTCCTTTCCAGCAGTCCTGCTGTGAGGGCCTGTATGAAAGTAATAGCTGCCAGTGAGGCGGCAGAGATCTAAAGCCCAGGGGGGAATCTGCTCACGGAATAACACACAACGGTGTATGTAGCCCCCAGGGCTCTTTCACACAAACATACAACAGGACTGCTGTATGTTCTGCTGTAACCTCAGAGCTAAGTACTACAAAGAATCACAATCTAGGATCACCTCTTATCCCCTTTAAGGCTAAACTCCCTCGCAAACACACGCTTTATCCACTTATGTACAGTGTCCTGCTATGTTAAAATCATGTTACACAATGTTAGAGTTGTATTCAAGGCCGTTCAAATGGGAAGATGCTGGTATATCTACTGCCAAAATGACTTTAAATGTACACATTCCTGACTAGATAGTTCTTTGACATCTTTGTATCATATGGATTATATGATTAAATAAAACAACCAGGATTCTGTGATTATGGAAATTTGAGATATGAGAATACAGAAACAAATATAATTTCAAGAAAAATACAGACTTGTCTGTTTTTTGGCTAAGAGTACATGGGATTGATGCCAGCTTGGCTTAGCTTAAAAACGGGAAACAGCAAGGCAGAAACAGCGGAATTGGTATTTCACAAAATAATAATCATAAAAAAATATAGTTTCATGGGCTGCCTGGCAACTTTTCAGTGAAGACCCAAAATTTTTTTATCGGTGTTGCCTAGCACTGATCGGCCCAAACTACATTCACAAAACAAGCCTTTAAAATGTAGTTTGCTGTGTTTCTTGTGGTCAGACCTCACAAAGTATGAATTCAGACTGTTGACACATCTGCATATTATTATTCATTATTATTTTATTAACTTATTAATAATATTAAGTATTACTATTAATATTATCTTGACGTATTTTAACATATTACTGTTATTGCAAAATCACAATGCAATCAGTTATTTTGGGTTCTTCCTGCCTGAGCAGCAACATAACAGCAGTCAAACGGACGCAGTTCATGGTGAAGCCTGTAGCTTTCTCTTTTGTTATGTATCAATCTTCTTATCCAAGACACGGCAAGAAAGTGATTACGTGAAATTTCCAGGATGTTGAACTTCTTCTTTCAGAAAACTTCTTTTGAACTTCTGAAGGCCCCTGGACAAGGAACAATCTCAGAACAAAGGGAATTTCCATATTTCTTGGGGGGGGAATGACCTCTCCAGTAAAGGTCTTTGAGGTAAAGGTTATGCTCTTTATTGACAATACATTGCAGTTTGTGGAATATCTACATAGTTTCATCTGACTATCAAAAAGGGTTATTAAATTAAGAGAAAGTTTACCCAGAGTCACAATATTTGTCCAAATGTGCACTCTGTACCATCTGTCATCAAGTTCAACAAAGCAGGAAAGAGCTTTGGAGGCTGTTTATGGCCACTAATGAGTGAACTGTGCACACAGAACTATTAGCTCTGTTCCGAAAGATGGAGGCAGGAGCTGAAACAAATGAAATAAAGCTTTATTTTAGTGGCCAGTGTGGAGGGCAAAATGCTAACATGCCCAATACCCTGTCTTGGCAAGTCAGCACTGTGTATTCAGCCATCCTATTGGGACCACACCATGCACCATGTCGCACTGATCCACAGCCTTTTCTCTCTCAGCTTTCTGACAGCCGATACACACTGTCTGACCTAGTTTCACAAAGTTTTCAATCGTATGCTGTCTTGGAAGGATACCAAAATGCCACTGCTTCCAGCAGCAATATGGTAATTCCCTGTCATGGCATATGATAAAGAAAGAGATAATATCTTTGCTTGTTGCTGGTGGCAACACAGACACATATCACTCCAAAAAGTAGATATCTTTCTCTGTTTAACCATTCGTGGCCACAGTTGGACCCCCTTACAGAGGAAATTTTATGTTTTCAATATGGTTATTTTCAGGCTGTCTAATCATTAGTGTAGGTAGTGTAGTTACAGTATTTGCCAAGTGTCCTCACATTAAGAATCACACTATGACTCACTAATATATTAAAGAAGTGGCCGTAATATGCAAAAGCTATTCCGGGTTGATGACCTGGAAGTATATCACTGATATTTTATTTTTAGTCGCATTTTTTTACAACATGATGGAGTTTCAGAGTTGCAAAATAATGAACTAAAGCCCACAACTTTATGACCTCACTGGAAACTCTGCAGTCACTTTTAATGCCTCCTCTCATTGAACTTTATTTAACTGTCTCTGAAAACGTGATAAGAAATATAATATGTCCATACTGTGAGTTTAAAACAGTCTCTAAAATTGAATACACTACAAATAATGATCAGACAATAAAAAGCTTAAATCATTCTTATCCATCAAATGAGCTTGACTAGTTTCAAACTGTAAATTTAAGGAAGTTTGGAAAAAACATGGGGTGGACACAGACGCAGGAATCCAACGTACAAAATGTACAAAATAATTCAGCATTCATTTATTATTATGTTCTGTCTTTTTATTGTTTAGTTTTACTGTCTGTTTGTCCTTGTTTCCACTCCTTTTTATTCTTCATAGTAAATCACTTTTACATCTCTTGTAAAAAAAAAAAAAAAAAGTGCTCTATATATAATGTTTACAACAAACTATCTTATACTATATTTTACTCACTGTATAAAGTTTAACTTCAATTTGTCAGACTTGTTGATTTAACTTTAATACTGAAGGCCATGGTTGGTGGAGTTGTCCTTTTAAAGTTTTATAGCATAAGCTGATAAATGTTCATGTTTTTATGTCCACCCCTGTATGTAGAGTTTGGAAACACACATACCATAACTCCTTGGTTGATGTGTCACCGTCCTGGCTCTGATGGAGGCTGCTGTCGCTCTTTGGAGAAGTATCTGTCTGTGGTTCTGCTGTCGCTGCCAAGGATGATACTGATGACGAAGACGACAAAGACAACACAGCTCCATCCATGGTCGATCCAACCTTCAAATCTTCATAAAGTCTGAAAGAATATTAAAAAAACAGTGCCTGAAACATGAAGTTGCTCTTCTGAAGAGGTTCGGTCTTGATACGTAGCGTACGTAAAAGAGGAAGTAGTCGAGACCAAAAGCCACGTGATGCAAAAGTTATGAGAATAGGAAGTGACTCTGGCGACCGTTTCAGCTTTATGTAAAGAGGGCCTGTCCCACTGTGCTGCTTAAATGCACAAGTTGTGCTCTGATTATACATTATTCAAAATGTTGTCACAGTTGACATGTTGTTTTGTTTTGACACTGTTTAGAGATTCTGGGAAACTCCAGTCAGTGTAGGAAGTGTGTGTGAGTGTGTGTGTTTGTGTGTATAGGATGTGTATATATGCTTGTTCCTGTGTGTTGGGAGACTGTTGCCTATTAACGGAGCTGTTGTCTTATGTTTTTAAATGAGCAATTCAGGAAAGAGCTAATAGCGGGGGAGCTGAATAGATATGCATAATTGCAGAACATGTAATTGATAATAATGGTAACACATACATTTATTCATGACAAATAATGATAGGGTCAGACTGATTGCATTCACCAGTCGGCTCATTACTGGGATTGAGGGAAGTAGGCTGCAGCAGGTTAATTAGGAAATCACATGTTCATCCAAGGGACAATCAAGTAAATTAAAGGATTTTTTGTAATTATGTTCCTCTTAGTCAGGCTAAGCTGTCTTTTATTAACACTAAGGAAATTAATTTGCCAACCTCGTTTGCTTCACTTTCTCCTCCAACAACTGAGGCAGAGATTCAAGGCCACTTGTGGTGAAGAATTTGCCTGCCAAATAGGTACCGCATGGAAGGGGGGCTGCAGTTGTGCGGCTCATATGTAAACATCCTTCTCTACAGCTGATGATTTCTAATGAGTATTCAGAGGTATGTAGAAACATTTTTTCTGCGTGTTAGCAGTGAAACTTATCAGCATTGCTACAGTTGTCACCAATATAGCAACTTACTGTCCAGCTAACTTAGTATGCACTACTTGTATTCACAATGAGAAGGTCAGTATAGCCGTCATAAATAACTAACTTCTATTAAAATTAATGACCAGGCACCTCAACACAACAACAGACTGCAGCCTTTAAACTGGGGCAAAAGTGAAAAACAAACCATGATTTAGAGTATTATTGTGCTCCGTGGTATCCAGGGGCCAGGTTAGAAGTTGTTGCCATTTTACCATCTGATGCACCACCATGAGATAAAAGCAGGAGGGGCAACAGAATGTGTCAGTGCTGCCCAGCAGCTCCGACCTGCTCCAGTGATTCCGTTCACATGCCTGTGCCATCTATCATGGGCGGCAGTCAGAGTATTGCTGTGCCAAGCAGAGGCTTTGCTGGGAGGCCCAACGAGGGAGTAGCGATGCAGTGCCTTTATTGACCCAAGCCTCTGTCAAAGCCAAGGACAAATGGGCTGCTGCTGCACTGGGGGATTGATTTTTAGTCTAACAGGAGATCGTGGAGAGGAATAGAGAGCGTCCCATGGAGTGAGGACGCCTAAGAGGTGGATAGTTCTCCAGGGTTACTGCTGCTCCAGCGGGTGCCTGTACTGAATTCCTCATCAGCAGCTTATAGGAGAAAGTCTAGGTTTTTTTTTTTTAATGGATTGGAGCAAATTAAGCCCTTTAACACTTGGTCTCTCAGCAGAGCCACTTTTACCGAAAGAGTGGCTTCACCTGTTCGTCTCCAGCTGCAACAGTTTGACCGACTCAACAAGGGTCAATGTCTCAATTTGAGCGACCGTTCCAGCTTCAGTTACTGAGTGCATCTCTGTGTGTCTCAGCTAAGATCCATCAAAATAAATGAGCACTATCCCATGTGTGTGTGTGTGTGTGTGTGTGCCTGAGTTGCATGACTGTGGTAGAGTGTGAGAGCAGAAGTATGGGCTCTGGAGAATTTCTGTCAAAAGTAACAATGCATTAAGCTGCCCTCTCGTGACTCACCACAAAGGGACGTGACTCACAGGGCAGCATGCATGCAAACTTGTTTTCACCCACATGCATACACACAAACACACACTCCGAGTACCGAATGAGTGTGCGACAACTTGAGGGACCAGAGCAGCAGAACTGCTTATATTAAACTGCTCTGACTAGCAAGAAAACCCTGGGACTGAATTCCTTGTAGATCCACAAAGAGCAGAACTGTATAAAGAAGTTATTTTCTATGCATGTCACATTGTCACATCAATTATATTTTGAGCATATAAAAATAAAAAATATAACAGCACATTTGCGTGCATCACATAAGAATGCAAGAAGCAATGAGAGGGAGAAAGAGCGTGAGATGAGGCATAAAACATCTGCGTCCTTCAAAGAAGATGAATGTGCCAGCATGGAGGCTGAAGCTACTGAAGGCCGTTTTAAATGCAGAAGCCGTCAATAATACAAAACGCTCTTTAATTAAGCTTCTGATGAAATGTTTGACCTTCCCCTGCTGGTAATATTAGCATGAAAAGAAAAGCTCAGAAATGGAAAAGAAGGTGTTGTTTAAAAGCTTGTTGTTCAAAAAACTCAAACCTTTGCTGTTGTCAAGCTCTGAAATTCTCTTGCGTTAGGGTAGAGTTTGTTAGCTGCTCCAAAGATTTAATCGGAAATGTTCTGGGTGGCAAAAAAAACAAACAGAACAGATCAGGTGACCATTGGAAATTCAAATACAGAAGTAACGATAAGGAAAACAGCACTTGATCACATGTAATGAAGCACCAGGGAACACATCTAAAGGAATCACTACCTCTAATAACACAATTCACAAAGAGAGACCTTTGCATATTTACTGACAGGAAAGAATGATCCCTGCAAATCAAAGACAAAAGAGACTAAAATATGCTGTTTGAGATAAAGCTTGAAGCGTTGACAGGCGGGCTGGCAGGTACAAGCGCTGACAGAGAGGGATCAGCTATTGTGTTGAACTATTCAGAACAAATAAATCTGATAATGTCAGAGCTCCATAACTGATAAAGCCTCTCTAGTTTTATGACAATGGGAGAATAAAAGCTTTAAAAGGGAAACTCCACTGATTTCACGCATCAGAGTTTGTTCACAGGTCAGGGGGAGGACCAGTGAATAAAGTTTTATAATCGTTTTTGTGGCAACAGAGGGAGTTTTGTAAAATCTGATTTTCTTTTTTTTTTTCACAGGAAATAGAAGTGCCGCTTTGAGAGAATATGTTGGTTAACACAGGTTTGTTCTGAGTCATTTGCAGAGGGCCAAGAGAGATTAGAAGGCATCAAATAATCTAAAATATATAAATAATCTGGTGCTATTGGGTTTAGATTTGACCTTTAAATTGTGCTTTTCTTTGCTATGTAGGCATTTCTATCTCTACATACAAAGTCCCTTCTGTTTGCATCTCAGAGCCCCGCGTCAGGGCAAGGAGGGCTGACTGAGTTGAACAAAGTTTTAATGTGACACTTGCTATTAATTTGGCCAGTTAATCACAAATGCTCACTATTCTCCATTAACTAAGCTTTTAATGCTCCCATTAAGAATTGATGTCACCCTACTTTGCACTTCAACAAGGGTGAGCTCATTAGGGAAAATCTCTGAACATGGCTCTTCTCTGGCTGGCCATGACACAATACATCAAAGTCCCGGCTCACTGTCTGGATTATATTGTTGGAGAATAAATCTAATCTGGTCCACTTAAATCAGTAGCCCAGCCAAGCCTGTCATTATCTCTTTGTGTAGTCTCCATCTCCATTTCTTGGTTCCATCTGAATGTCCTTCATTTCTCAACTTTACTCAGCCTTTCTTCCCTCGCCTTCTTCTGCCCTTCCTTCTTTCTTGTCTCCTTAATTTCAATAGGAGGACAAAGGGACGAGAGCCAAACACTTTGCATATCTGGCCTAGACCTCCGCCGGATAGTTATGACCCCTATTTATCTGCAGTAGAAATTATAACAGGTGACAAAAAGATGGAGCAGCACTGTGTTCTTTTGCTACTGACACTGTGAATCACAATCACAGCGCAATAGGAGAACCAGAGTGAAATGCGGCCCGAATCTTTTTCATTTAATTAGAAATGGAGCCGAGCTAGAGTTGCCCTGCCTATCACACTGACTCGCAGAGGGAGAGGGAAAGAGGCCCCCAGTCACAAAAGCATCCATCAACACATGAAGTGTGTGTGTGAACAGAATAAATATTGTACAGGTAAAAGGGTGTGTGGAAGTGTGAGGGCAGCAGGAGCTTGCAATATCACAGCAGGCTGCATCCAAAAGATTTCATTTTCAACATCTCCCTGCACCCTAATCTGTGTGCCGGCTCAGAGCCCGAGAGTGGAATTGAGGGAAAGAAGGAACAGTTGTATAGCACATGCAAAGCATCAAAGTACCTGGAAAGATGTCAGAGCTGGGAATCAAACAAAAATAGATTCTTGGCAGCACAGAATTTCAGTATCACGGGTACATTTTACCCCTTGCACTCTACAACAATATGTTACAAGAATGGAAAACACAGATCAGTCACCATATTTGTGGCAGATTGAAAATAAATCTGCCACAAAATATGTTGCAGTAGTATATGACTCAGTGCTAACAATGTGAGGTTTGTCCCGGGCACAGTCAGTGTCACTCATGCGCTGATCACTGGACCACTATGTGACCCCATGAGCAACCCGAGCCCCGTATTGATCCTCACCTGCAGACTTCACACTGGCCATGGCAATAAGCAATCTCATAACTCTGTCCTGCTGCTGCAGAGCTCATCTGTCCAGCAGGGGTGTGAGGTTACTCTATGTGACATGTCATATTTCCTGGCCAGCCCTTTATTGCATTACAATTGCTCAGCCATATGAATGAAAGCAAAAAGCCGCACATACTTGCTGAGACAACAGAAATTTCCATTATAATCATTTCAGAGCAGTATGTGGCCATTACGAGAAGAAGTAAAGTAAATAGGAATTCCATGGCCTGTGAAATATGTATTTGTATGCTGCACAGTGAAATATTCTGTGTGTGTGTGTGTGTGTGTGTGTGTGTGTGT
>JAOWBC010001868.1:10289924-10300215 GCA_028566105.1 Hypoplectrus providencianus | reverse complement strand
TGTGTGTGTGTGTGTGTGTGTGTGTGTGTGTGTTTGCTCTAAGAATATGAACTGAGGTCTGTGGGGATGTGAGCGAAAGGGGGCGGAGAGCTGTGAGCCTTTAGGCTCTGGATCAGCCTGACGGAATCAATGGGATCAATTAACATAGGACCCGACTGAAAGCAAACACTATATCAAATCCATCTGTAATCCACTATGTGTTTTCTTCAGTGTGTGTGTGTGTGTGTGTGTGTGTGTGTGTGTGTGTGTGTGTGAGCGCATGTGAATACTTCCAAGATCAGCATATGATATGCAGTGAAAGAGAAAGTGAAAAAAGATGGTAATTTCCTCTCACTGGCAGAAGACCAGTCTGAGCTGATGAAATGGAGAAAGAAAGAAATTAGGAACTGAATGGCAAACTCTTAAAGAGATAGCTCAGACTTTTTGTAGCGAGGTTTTAGGAGGCACTTATCCATCGTCAGCATGTTACCTGCTTTAGGTGGTTTGCAGTTTATAGAAGCAGGTAAGAGTTCAGGCACAGGATGAACTGCTGGGGCCAGCAGGAAAACACATTTTGACACGTTAACAAAAAAAAACATCAGTAGGAGTGTAAACTATATTTACAGTACATTTATAACTTGACCTTGCCATCAAAAAGCCCTTTTCTAACAAAAAACTGAAGCCATCATCCCTCTCTTTGTTGCCATCTATGTATGCTCTCGTCAAAGCAACTCCATTGACTAAAATCTTTTTTTGATTTTGCAGACACGGGAGTTGCTCTTTGACCACTGCCTCTATTTGAAATTATAAATAGTTTCACTCAGTTTGTGTCAAAGAGCAACCCCGCCAATTTATTTTTTGCTTCCATATGCTATATGGAAGCAAAGTATATGGATATACACTTGACACAAGAGGTTAACGGCAGTCCCGTCTGAGCTCTTGACAGTGTTGGTTTTGATTTGTATCTGTGAATTTGATATCACCCAGTGGAATCATCACTGTGTCACCAGATGGATGTACATCATCATGCATAATCGTACTTCAAATATATTCTCCACCATAACTGTGTTTGCATCTTTTCGTTCACTATGTGATAAAGAGCGATGATTGAAAAGGTCACCGTGCACTGTTACTAAGAAGGAGATAAAATTTTTATTTATGGTGATAAAGAGCAGTTATAGCAGAGGACAGAAAGTTTGCAGTGAAAATATATATTCTAAATGTGTCTTACTGAAAGAGTTACTGAGCCTTTCCACAACTTGAATAAAGTTTTCTTCTCTCTGTGTTGTCCTCTGAGTATCATCGGAAACTTGTAGAGGATTACCAGCGGTGGAATGTAAGTAAGTAAGGGGCTGTCTAAATACAGGCATCTTCTCCATTTGCCTTGCTCCACAGCACCTCAGCAGTGGCTGTACAGCTGCTGTAGACTGTACAGTTTTGAGTAGGTACAAGCTAACTGTGACACAACTACAGCAGCTGACTGTGTAGGCTCCTACGCGATAAGCCTGAAACATAACCCTCCCATTAGTCCTGAGTGTGTTGAGCTCTTTCTTTAATACTGTCTAGTAAATGCCCTTGATGAAATCACTGGTGGTTATTTCCTCAGAGATGAGAAAGCTCCTTCAGAGGACATTACACAGCTGTTTTCACAGGCTGAGTGGTGCTGCCTGTGACGTTTAAATTAACTTGTAATACGCCCCTGTGGAAAGCTCCTTTAAATGAAACCTTAAGGTCCGCCTGCACTTTACCTATCCAAAGGGACCAGGTGTGTTGATGCGACACCTCCCAGCCTCCATGAGTGCATGAAATGTGAAAACAGCCATTCGGTATATATGTTCACTGTGGGTCTGCATTGACTGTTTTGTGGAGAGTCAGATAATGATTCTGTGAAACAAATGCCTGCTTTGGGCCTGTTATAGTATAGGAGGACATTATCCAGACAGGTTCCAGACAGTAAGTTTCTGCCCTTGCTTGCTTCTCATTTACTCAAAGCCAATATGACTACCGTATTTATGTGGGGCGCTGGGAAATGATAAATGGTGGTGTACTGCCTAATAAATATGAAGTCCCTGGATCATTAGCTGTATTAGATTGGAGGGAAAAGTGCATAATCAGCCCATGGATGCATGGTAGTCAGGGAGCCATCGATATCATTGCATCAGCACACACTCGGAAAGACAGAGATAGTAAGAGGCAGGGGAGGGAAGGAGAGAAATGATTAATTCAGTAATGGACAGCGAGCAGGCCGAAGCGATTAGAATACGACTGTCTATTTAGCATTCAAATGGGATCACTACAGCCATGGATAGTAAGGCTGTTTAGTCTGGGAACGCTGCAGGATGTAAAGCAGGGATGGGGAAGAGAAAAGTTTTCTGCCAGTAGAACTCTACAAAGTTGCAAGGAGGGGGAACATAGGCCATGAAGACACGTTTAGTTGTGTTGTCAAATTTATTGCGCTGACATCACCTTACATCCAGTGTTGCCTTTAACTCCTAGCCTCCAGCTAAAGCTCAGAGATGGTGGAGAAGTGGTGCCACAGAGTGCTGCAGTGGGCCATCCCTCCAGCCCGCTGACAGGCCAGTCGATGTGTTTAATCAACCAAAGACTCGCTATAGGGAAACAGGCTCTGCATCAAAGAAGTGCTGATACATTGATTCACTTCACCTCCAGCCATAACAGCCTATCTGACCCTGATCCATGAGCACACATGCAATCGTCATGACACAGAGAAAATGTTAATGGGGAGATTCAAAGCGTGCAGCTAGAGAAATCATACGGCTGCTGTGTTGTCACTTCACAACAGCATAAAACTGACCTGGACGTCCTGTTCAATCAGACGGCTCCTAATTTCAAACACCAGTGACACCGAAGTCATCGTAAAATAATATAAAATGTGACAATAAAAGAGTTTCACAGCCATCCGCAGCACTGACAGTAAAGCTTCTCTCATCTGCTAATGCCCAGCTAGATTTGGAAGCTGCTCACAAAATCATAAAGATGAAGTATTATCTCCTCCGTCTCACTTCCACTGTATCCTTGCGGGACCTTATACAGTAACTTTTCCCAAGCAGATTTCTTTGAGCAGTAAAAGTGTCGAAATCTCTAAAGTATGAGGATACACAAGGGTTTTTACTGGATGAGATGAAACAATCCAACTACACTAAGACATTGTCCCACACACACATTTGCACGTCAGTCATATCAACATCATGCTTTCACAATATGCCACTAAGCTATTGTCTCTGAAGAGGTTTATTTCTGGTGCAGATTTCAGTGCCAGTGTGGGAAATTGCTTTATGTAATTTATTCTCCTTATCCTCTGACATGAGCCTTCCTTCACATGAATACACCACAGAAGATAAACCCCATTAAATTTTTCCCCACCGCTTATATACTGAAAGAGAATAACAGCCAAAATAGATTTCTTTGAGGATATGGCTCGTAAGATTACATTTCTTTTTACATCATCTTCTCCCATCTGCTCAGAGTCCTTCCACTCCCCTGAAAAGAGGCTGATGGAGGCACTGCTGCAACCCTCTAGGTTTCCTTATTCGTCCCACTGCCCCTCGCTCTGGCCCGGCATCGTTAGCTCACCGCAGGCCTAATTGGGCTGTGTCTAATAACTGCCATCCCCAGGGTGTGCTCTAATGAATAGAGAATATAATTAATGCCACGGTGACGGATATTGGCTCACAGCCCGTAGGCAGGAGCTGCTCAGCATTCCACTTCTCCACCAACTTATCTCCCTCTGTCTCCTTCTGTCGCTACATCCACTACGCTGAGCGACCGCAGCATTATTAGCATTGTCTGTTCACACACGTTTCAGCTTTGCTCCAGAGTGATTGCAGTTCTGAAAAAGCCACAGATGCGTAAACTTCCATTTGAGATGGCCGATCGAGTGAAGCCCTGAAATTGCCTGGTATTATATTGATATTAATCCTATTGTAAACAATTCTGGGTCTGTCTGCCTCGCTGTTCTGTGCTCTTGCTTTTTTTTATTCTATTTGCAGGACTGACTGTGAATTTTAAGCATGTTTGTGCGAGCGTGACCGACTGTGGGTGGATGGGTGGAAGTGTGTGGCACCAGTGCTGTGTCAGCATATGTGTCAATGAGGCATCCAGGTGAATCCAACAAAAGACGGAGCAGTGAACAGCCAGCTGCTCTGCCCCTCAGTGAGCACACCTACAGGCATCCATCTAGCTGTCCGCTGCTCTGTCAAGCCTCACAGGGAGACGCTGATGGATTCACCCTCGATCCTGCCCTTTCTCCTCTTTCTCTACGTCTCTCCTCTCTGCCCTCCCGCCTCCATCTGTCTGCCATCTGCTCCATCCCTCTAACTTCCGCGCTCCCATGTTACCTCGAGTACAGTTTGGTTTCACCTCTCTCCCATAGCCTACTTTCTCACTTCATGTTCGGACTGCTTGGTACAGGTGTTTGACTGTCAAGATCAGCAAGAAAAACATGATTTGAAAAAAAAAAAAAAAAAAAAAGGGGGATCCTCAAAACTCAGTCCGTCCATCTGCTGCAACATGAGCATTCAAGTTATTTTGAGGGCATTCTGAGCACTGGAATAACACCTCATACTGTTGGTTTTGAAAGGAGAATACTTTGTGGCACACTACCGACCCCTGGTGGCAGCTCAACGCCACTACACCTCTAAGGTTTGACTGTTTCTACTTTGACTGGCAGGGTCTCTGGCCAGGCTCGAGTCCAGGGTAAGCTCTTAATGAGCCTCCAGTAGGGAACAAGAGAGAGTGAGAAACAAAGTTGGCAGGATGGAGAGCAGCAGTAAGAGGGGCTAAAAAAAAAAAAGAAGTTATAACGAGATGTTGCTCTGTTGCCTCAGTCGGCTGGATGTTAAGCTAGGCTGGTATGTAAAGCTTTGGCAGGATTTGAGAGTGAAATAGCAGCTGCACACTGAGAGGCATCATGCTAATGACCATGCTGGAAATGGATGGACAAATGCATGCCCTTGTCTGTGTTTATACCTGCATGTATCTCTGTGTGTGGGTGTTTGTATGTGTGCGTTTAGGTCATGTTCATGCATTTATCAGCCTGCAGTTGCTGCAGTAGTGCCTCTGCTTGATTGACAGCTTATTAATGAACATGAAATCCTACATATTTATCAGGCTGGCAGAGTAAAGCCAACCCATTATGATAAAACCATTATGCAGGAGGCTGAATTCATGACATGCATGGCTTCCATGCCAGTTGACTGAAATAGCTATAAATGGATTAAATCAAGTATGCAAACATCCTGACTGACATAGAAGAAAAGCTGCATTACATTGGTAATTTCACAGAAAGTCTTGGCTCCTGCAGTGTATTTCCGTGGGATAAAAATAATGTCTTTGTTTGTATAAAATGAAGATTGCTTCCTGTCTGTGTGGATGCAAGTGTGTGAGTGTGTGTATGCACAGTAGGATAGTTATGCCATTAAGGTTTCCATTCAACATCTTAACATCACAGCACACTACACTCCACTGCACTGACCTTGGCTGTAATTGCAGTAGGACCTTTTCTTTTATGCATTGGTCACTGGGATAGAGAAATTAAATGTCAACCAAGCCTGAGGGGAAAGAAGAAGCAAGGTATTGCACTGTATCGGATTGGAAGCTTTCCAAAATGTCCGACATTCAGTCCCACTGTTCCCTCTGCTCCTCCTCAGAGAGGCCCATTCTCATCATCTACACACACACACGCGCGCGCGCACACACACACACACCCCCCCCAACAAGTACTTGGAACGATGTCAAAATCAGTACAACCCTTCACTGAAATGTATACTAATGGAATTCTGTGGGAGGCTACTTAATTACAGAGGAAAACAGAGAAAACATTGAAAAACACACGCATTCATTCATGCTGCCAGGACTGACACACACAAATATACACGTAGCGATGTACACGCACGCGTTGGCACACACAAACACTTGTCACTAAGCGGTACAGAAGACAGAGGGATTGAGAGTATTCACATTTGGAGGGGAAATAGAGCATGTGGTGACAGCAGAGTGGTGGGAGCGTCCAGAGGGAGTCGGTGATGTGCAGCAGAGAGGAACTGCTTTGAGTCAAGGTTTCACAGAGTCACAGGAGGGGGAACACACACCAGCTTTTCTAAAAGGTTTCTCTGATTCAAAAAATGTCCCAGACACTTTTTGTCTGTGCACTTCGATCACAACACTGCATTCCAGTGTTGAATGTTCTGGCACTTGAAACTTGATTCAAGATTAAAATTTGGACGTTTCAAGGAAAGGAGTACATTTTTATTCTTCAAGGACTTGTGTCACAGCTGTTAACCAAGACTGCATAAAAATAATGGACTAGCCACTGTGTTAGGCATTTTGACTAGCCTCATCTTGGATTTTTGAGCCAGAATTGATTAGAAATGACCATTCGGAGGAGCGGCTGACCCTAACTATTTGCTAACTTGACTAGTACTTGAAGTCTCTGGTTGACAGTGTTCAAGCTAATGCTAATTTTGTGAGGGGAAAAACAATCTTAAAACATGTACAAAATGTATTTACTAGACAAACTAAATGTTTAACTACTTAGAGTGTCTTTTAGCACAACTAATTTTTTTTTCTCTCTTTAAACCTGTTTATTTCTGCTGTCATGTTTGCTCACTTTTGGACCCTCAACTGGTCATTCAAGGAACTTCATTTTTTGCCACTTGGCCTCATTTTTCAGGCTTAGAGTCCTGCTTGCAGTTGACATGAAATGCAATCTAACACATTACCTTTCATACTGGCTGATCAGGAAAGACTTGAACATTACCAGCTGCCAAGTTAACGTCATGAAACAGACTCATTTATTTGATATAACCATAATACGTTCGTTGCTATTCGCCATGTGACACAGAAAGAGTGTTGTTCTTTAATGTTGTTAATATGTCATGGCAGACTTCTTCTCTTCTTTTCCTCATATTTTCATCAGTGGAGAAGAAAAATGTTAAAAGCCTCAGCAGCTTTTTTTTTTTTTAAGCATGTTCCCCTTGGATCTTGGAATCTTTGAAAAGTGCAGTGTTGAAGTCTAAGATCAACAAAACTGATCTCAGTCAAGCTTCAAAGAGCTTTTCTGATTTAAAAGACGGGCAAGGCAACCTTTAATCATTTACTGTGCTTACTGTGATGTATGGCCTTGTTTGTCTGGCAGTGACCACAACCCTAAGACTCTAAAACCAAAAAGGATTTATCACCTTCACTGTCTCAAAAAGTGTTTTGCCTTGTCATGCTGGTAATTTATATTCTGCAGGCCTCGGCTACTAACTTAACCTGTCTCTACGGCATTTAGTGGATTCATTGCCAGTATTTTCTTCTTCAGACGGGGCTTTTTCCTGCGAGGTGGTTTAAACAAAACCTCCTGCTTTCTACTTCCAGGGCCTACTGAACACTTAGAATCCTGGAGATAAAAATGAGTGCAGCTGTGTTGAAATCATTGGTTTCTCAAAGCCTTCCCCAGGAGGTCTGAGATGAATTTGCCTCTAATGAGTGCAGGTTAAGCCCACCATTGTCATACATCTCACCCAGGGGAAGAAAAATATAACGTCTTTGGAACAAATTCCTTCAACCTTGTGGAGAGCTCCCCTAATACTTCTAATACATCATGGCAGCAGGGAGAGGGCAATTTTCTGCACTACTTTTTCAGAGTGTTGGATTTATTTTTCTCACAAGACTTAATCAGAAAATGAAATAGGCCATCCTTTGACGTTAACTGATATTAATTCAGTTGAAAGCAGATAGTCAGCAAACTGTTTTACATTTGTACTGAGCGATAGGTTTTCTAAGGTACGCACACAAAAGATAGCAGTCTATCAAAATGTGTGAGAACTTGTAATTACAAAAACTATAAATGCTTCAACCAGTTTTTTCTTAATAATAGTATTCTGTTAGCACAGATTGCGTTCTCATCAATCACCAGTAGCCCTCCAACTCCTTGAAATTAAACAAAGAAAAACAGTATTCTGTGATACGGCTTCAGCAGAGGCTGGCAGTTACACTCCGAACAAACTGTACTTATCACACTTTGAGTGACACCTTGTGCTGCTGGTGAGCCAGTTGCGTTCTTTTATGAGCTGCCATTACTGTGCTGTGGGAACATTCTTGTGGGTGTAGGATTGCAGTAATTTGTGTGAGTGTGTGTATGTGTATGTGTGTGTTCATCTAACCTGAAATTTCTCCCAGAAATCCAATAGCACAGTGTAACTCAGCTTAATCTGTCACACCTTGATGAGCCCGGCATGTAATCACATTTTATCCTGGAAATGTTTCAAAAGTCCGAATGTGTACAAGGGACGGAAATGTTGTCCAAAAAAAACCAAAACTGTATTTCACTTAAGCTGTAGACTTTATGTGCTTCTAACTACTTTGGAATGGAAATTAAATGTTTTTGCACGGTTTGATGGCTCAGCTGTGAATGGTTTGTAATATATTTTTGAAGACGTCTTTGCAGCTGTAATCCATTTCCTTCATAATGTGACTGAATAAACGTTTTTCAGAATTCTATCAGATCTGGCTCCTCTCCTGTTCTTGTAGTCTCCAAAAGGATGAGTAAAAGCTTTAAAGACTTTAAAAACAATCTCATTTCAGAGAAAAATTTGCCTTTGGTTTGATTCATTTCTTTGTCTTTGAAAACAGATTCAAGAGTGGGATTTTCAAGGCTGGCCACTACTGCATCCACACTGAAGAAAGCTACTTTTAATCTACTGAAAAAGGACTTTTCATTGTGAAATATGTCTAAATTGCTGTTGTCAACAAATAAAAATATACATACAGTACATAACACGTAGAGCTAATACTACTCCTTCTTGTGCATTATATTTGTCTTCCCTCTATATGAAACATGCTTATCATCAATATGTTTGTCACTATCACCAAATCAAATGAAACCTTGTGCTGTGAAATGGTTATGAGTACTGCCAGGCTCACTGAGATTCTCTTTTGGCTGTTTTAGCTCATTGATTTAGATATTGGTGTGGTACCAAGATACAGATTCAAACAGAGAGGTAGACAAAACCAGAGGGTAGAAACACACTGCCTCCTTCTTGTACCTTTGGTAGTAATGTAACTGGGACAGAACATTCATCCACATATATCTGTGACATTTTTTTTGACAGCCTACTACACAACTAATGGCTCTAGGTTAATGTGTCATATTGAATCACATTGTTCCAGATGAAGGCGGGGCAAAATTTACACAAGCAGCACACATTAAAGTCTGCCATTTGGCAGCGAAAAGACCAGATAAAGTGTGACTGATGGTATGTGGTGCCACATCAAATCTAAGGAAAAAAATGAATCATCGCGCAAACACTGCAATGGAATGAGGCAAAGAACTGAAATGAAACTTCAGTCAGAACAGGATTTAATATGTCAAATAAGTAATCACATGCAGGGGAACACTTAAACTGAGAATCACTAACTAGATTTGTGAAAATGTTCTCTTAAATATATTTGGTTTTCATCACTTCTATAAACTTTATGTGTGTTCATCACCACACAACCAAACTTAAGTAGACTAACAAACACTTAACTTTGAATTGATCAGATCATAAAGCCTGAAACAACTACTGCACTTCACATTAAACCAGCCATAAACAGCCAGTGTTTATAGCTGGTTTAATGTTATTAAGCTAGTCAGGGACTTAATGACACAGCAGATTACTTTAGATGTATGCATCTGGGTAATTCTATACCCTCAGCTGGAGGGGAAGTCTTGCTCCTGGGATATTTAGTTCAACCTTTTTTTCCTGTTTGTATGACATTTAAAATAAATAAATAAATAAATATATATATATAAATATATAAAACATATAATCTGTCAACTACTACTGTTAAAAGATGACACCTGTGCTTAAGGAGGAGAAAAGAGCTGTCCTTGAATGCAACAACCAACTGGGAACAAATGATGACATTTAGCAGAATCTTTATGCAGCTAGAAATGATTTTGTCTCCAGCAGGCTAGCAATTGTTTCTGTCAAGTGTGGGGGGCAGGGCTTGCAACACCGAGCCAGCGACTAATCACACTGTATGGAACAGCCAATTGTGGCACATAAATAGAGATGTGTGTTCCTACAGATGTGCATAGAGCTCATGGGAATCAAACAGCGGTGAATACACTGAATAGCCTTTTGTGAAGAACACCCTTTTCAGATGTTATCACATGATTGAAGGGGTGTTGTCAGTGGTTATCATTCCCATAAGTATGAGCATGTAGGGGCCTGCTCCACTAGAACAATCAGTGTGTTCTTATCAGCCAGTTCAATGTTCTGTAGGTATTTATATTTGTGTGTGTGTGTGTGTGTGTGTGTGT
>JAOWBC010001868.1:10262917-10284102 GCA_028566105.1 Hypoplectrus providencianus | reverse complement strand
AGATAAACATCAAAGCAGAATGAAAAGCCTGGCAGAGAGTCAGAGGGTACCATTAAAACCTACAGCAAAGTTCAAGTTCCTTTAACGAAATAAACATTTATTTTGGACAGTTTTAAAGGCTTGGCTTTATATTTGGGCGAAAGATGAAATTAGAGAGTTATGCTAAACCCCGAAGACCTGATTTAGATGAGATGTGACCACAGAGGGAAGTCTGTTACACTGGTTTGAAGCATTACTACACATCTGCTCCCAAATAGAGAGAGGGAATTATTTGCTAGTCTTCTTCTAGCCGTGCAGGGTGGACTAAAATAACCCCATACAAAACAATGAAGTACAAAAAACATGGAGCAAACCCAAAGGAAGGATTTTAAAGTTCAATACTTTCATTAGAGGAAGCACTTTAGACATTACTGCTTTTAATAAAATATTTCAACATCTAAATATTCCTTTTTTTTAAGTGTGCAGAGACCAGACAACAAACCTGAACTCAGTGAAAAGACGGATAATGCCTCCCTCCCATAATGAAACGTAGAAGCTTTCCACTGATTTATGGTTGCAGTTAGAGGCAAAAGCAACTTTTTAGGCTGCCATCAGAAAGTAATGTTCTGAATAATGATATATGCTGCCGGCTTTAAGCGTACGTTCTGCTACATCTGAATCAGATAAATTGAGAATGAAATTACACAAATCAAGACGATCGCAGAGCATACTTGTGCCTCAGGCCGGTAAGTAGATTATCACAGCAGTTTATCAAACACTGTGTTGTTACGGGGTCACCAGTGCAGCCAAAAGTCATGTGTTGGGTGGGAGAACAGAAGATGGCAATATTCCACACTTGGGCTTAAATGATTAGTCTATTAATCTGTTGATCGACAGAAATTAACTATCCCTAGGGAGAGGGAGGGAGAGAGTGCAAATCTGTGATGTTGATGTTATTATATCACATTTTGCATTGTTTCATACTATTATAAATTAAATATCACTTGTTTTTGATACTTGGACAAAATAATAGATTTTAAATACATACATCATATATATATATATATATTTACCAGAAAGCACTAAAAACACACACACACACACAGCTGGAAAACACACAACAGCTTCAGCATTAAATGCAGATGAAACGTCGACAAAAACCAAAGCACAAGCAGGAAAACTAAAATCAATGGGCACTGGACACAACAGCCTGGCAATGCCACACACACAGCAGATGGAGAGGCATCTGTCCTCACATGTTCATGCATGCTAAGCCTCTCATGGTCGCCATGAAGTCACACTGGATCCATCAAGGCTTCATTAAGAATATGCCACTTAAACAATAATTGGCAACACAGGGGAAAGGATAAAATAGCTTCTGTTTGATGAATACTGACGTTATTTCTTTACCATGGATTAGTTAGGTGTCAACAAGGTATAGACAGTGTCCAGCCTCTGAGCTGGTGACAGTTTATATACGACTGACAGCTGAGGAGAGTCTTTCCACAGCACAGCTTGTCAGGGGTGGGCTGATGACAGCCTGAGGTGAACATTCAGCTTGGCAACTATCTCATTGGGGAACGTGTTGAGTACTTCAACAAGTGATGGGCACTCCCTCCTCTTTGTGACCTTTCTCTTAAACTGCTGCACAAACACTGCAGGTTACGTCCACCACAGCAATGGGAAAGTGCAGCGGGCAGGTGATGCTGGGGCTGAATTAGGAGCTGAAGGGGGGAAAGTGCAGGAGCAGGCTGGCTGAACCTGAACTCTCTTCATCCTGCTCTTCCATGTTGATGTTCCCAAGCTGTTACTGACCAATAGAGACACTTTCACTTTCACTTTCAGTGAAGTCCTTACCCACAAGTTTCAGCTCAACAGCAGGCAAACTTTTGAATACAAATGCAAAATCTTTTGAATTTGCAAAACCACATTTTTATTCTCAGATTTATTTGACTTGGATGAATTGATGATTTGTATTTGCACTGACAATAGTGTTGCTTGCAAATCCATTTTCGATTGCAGTGTCGACAGTTTTGCTGTCCAACCTCCTTTGTTTGATTGCAAATTAAAGGCACCAAAGTAATCCCATTAAATCCTTGTGGTTGCGTCCTCACCCACAAAATTGTGGTTTCCATACTGAACAGTCACTAAGCTGCTCTGATAAGGAGAAATGACAAACATGGCTACAAGGTTGAATGTCTACATTGCTTCGACAGAACTTGTCAAATTTTAATGCTGCACAGTCTGTTCCTTCCACACCTACCAGAGAGGCAGGTTTCAGTGGCCACTTGTGTCTGGATTTAGTTGTAGAATTTAAGTTGAAAAGTACAGTTAGGGGTGACTGAGAGTGTGTGTGTGTGTGTGTGTGTGTGTGTGTGTGTGTGTGTGTGTGTGGGAGCGCACACATTCATTGTACCCTCTCCTCCAGGAAATGCTCAGGGCTCCGGGCATAAAGATAACAGATGCTGGGAGTGCGGGTGTGAAGTCATTTCTGTGTGTCTTTGTTGAAATAAGGATTTTTTTTTCTGTCACTGAGTCACTCTCCGTGTGGGAGACTTGGTCCCCGTGTTGGAGCTGTCTGAAAAAAAACTTTGCACTACCAAAGACACAAGACAGAAGTGTGACAGAAGTGCAGGAATAAGTGCAGTTCTCCTGTGTGGATTCTCAGAGGGTTCTCGTCTTACATGCTAATGCAGTTTGACTTCCGCTCATCATCTGGCTGGTTCACCATGTAGCACACGCAGCTTAAAGCCGTGTTCAGACCGACACCGGCTCTGAGTCGAAAAATCCTCATTCATCCATTCACAGCATTGGCACAGCAAAGGATTAATGGCTGACTTTAGCAGAGTACAACTGAAACTATGAGCTCAACTTGATGGTGACAAAGTAAAGTGACTGCAAATCACATTTACAAAGTCAAATACAGGCACCCTCTGAACTGTCATCCGCATTTTCATACAAACATTAATAATGGAGCATTGATGAGTTCTATCTGTATTAAATAAATCACTATATTTCTTTGGTTATTGTGAATCTTTGGTGATAACTGATGTTTTTATTATAAAATCAAATGATGATGTGAAAACAAAGTGGTCATTTATAGAGAATCATCGCTTAAATCAGCAGCCCCCCTTGCTTTTATGGACTCTGCTCATTTAGCTGTCTGGCCTGCAACTTTCCTGTTTTGGGTCACTACTTTATTTTTTTTTCAGTGTAAAAGCTCTAAAAGCCCCTTGGACGCCACTATCTGGTGAATATAATGGAGCATTAGCGGCCAAAGAGCCAGATATTTCCCCCCGGAGATGGCAAAGACCAAAAACAGAGCGAAAAAAGTGAATATTCACCAGATGGCTCACAACATGAGTCAAAATTAATTATAATGTGTTCAACTGCTGGATATGTAAAAAAAAAGCAACAGCTTGCTCAAAGTGTCACCATGCAAATGTGCCGATATGTTGATGTAAAAACAATACTTTGAAAAACAGACAGACCGTAGCATATTTTCACACAACATAGGGAAATAACGTTATTTTTCTAATACAGCCACATGTAAATAAACATGACAATGATGACTTTCTTGAAAACATCAAAATAACTGTAGTAAAAATGACCAAAAAGCACATTCATAAAAACACTACTTGAGGTAGTGCACACATGCAAAAGCCTCTGAGATTGTCACACACTGAAAAGGAAACAGTCACGGAGGCTTTGCACCCGCCATCTGCTGTGTACAATCTGGTCTCACATTCAGGAAATATGTTTTAGTTGTTAAGCGCAGCGCACCATAAAGTTAAGAACAACTGAAGCTGCAGCATGCAAGTTACTGAACATATCATTATCTTTAATGAGCTGTCACCATAACAAATAATTATTTTCAGCTGGAGTGAATGGGACAAGTGATGAGAAGTTCTGTCTTTAGAGCATCAAGCAAAGGAGCCGTCGCTGCAGTTTGTGACAATAAATTTACAGTGTAGGATACAGGTTTCACATGAAAATACACTTCAGCCCCTAAGAAGTTTCCATGTTTTATTTCCCAGCAGTTGGGAGAAAGTGAAAGAAGAGTCTTATGGCGCAACCTTGAGTTGTAAAATATAAATATGAAATAATCAAAACACTACACAACACTAGTTCCCTCACAGTTTCTCTCAGCTTCCATCAACTCACCATAAAAGACAGAAACACAATGTCAGGCTAAAGTAATGACATGAAAAAAATTCAGTACTCTTTCTATTTCAAACAGTACATAAAACAGTTGCTACTTTTAATAATATATACTATAGTATACACAATTTAATACTACTTTCAGTGTGAACACAGCTCAAAGGTAGATGAACCGAGCCAGGTTAGACTTTTCACTGCATGTATTATTGTTGTTAGCTTCATGTTTTCATGCTCGTGTGTGTCCTGACAGCCTGATCTGTCTGTCCTCAGCATCACCTCTAAATTATTAATGTGATCATAACAAATTCTGAACCCATCCCCGGTACCTATGGTGAACAGTGCATCTCTAGTGTGTGGCGTGGAACTGGAAGGCCTCTGGTTTCTTCAATGAATCAATCACTCTATCAGCCAATTTTCCATACTTCCATCTTGACCAATAATAAGGCTAATTCCTCCGGGGGCCTTACTCATCAGCTGGAATCATATATTTGCCAGGAAGTTAATTAAATACTGTGGCCCTGATGTCATGGCTGCGGGGATGTCAATCATGATATTCAATTGCATCAGCCATGGCCAGACTATTTCCAGGTTCCAGTTATGTGGGAGGCCCACGAGCCTTAATGTGAACCTCACTCAATCATTTTCAAGCAGGTACAGTTCTGTGGCCCCTCTCGCCCTGTTTACATCTACCTGAGATTAGTTCTGCACAATCAGAATCTGCTTCCTCCCTTCCCTGCCCCTTTCTGCATACGGCCTCTGCATATAAACACAGATGGCTCTGGTCCACGTCTGCATTCAGAGTGAGGCGGAACATGGAGAGCATGGTTATACAGGGTTTGGTCACAGTTTGTCTTATTGATTTATCGTCTCTTTCTCTGTGCGTCTATGTCATCCGTCTGACTGGCTCTCCTCGATCTCACTGAAGCTCTGCCTCATTCCCTGCCAAGGCAAGCTGTAATAAAGCATTGTATTTCATGTGATTCTCTGTTACCTCAGTCTCAGTACTGGTGCTCTGCACTCAGTGTCAGTCTGCTCGTTTTGTGTCCAAATTCACACTGGAGGAAGCTGTTTAAAAGGATTTAATTAATAGGCACACCATGTGCAGACTTCAGGCTTATGTAAGAAAATCTTAAACAGAGAACAAAGCAAATATCTATCATGGATACAGGAACTGTCTGCTATTATATAGAAAAAGGCAGCCGCTATTTCTTGCTCCTAACTTAATATGCAAAATGTTTATCCACCCACAGAAGTTCTTTCATGGTAACCTGACATGCAGCAAGTGGTCTGTGGCATTTTCTTCCTGACTCTGAAAGACCGAGGGCAGGTTGAAGTGCACAATTAAAGCTTTTGGAAGAAATGTACAACATTTGGAATGAAAATGAACTGCATTTAAATGTCAGAGAGAGAGAGAGAGAGAGAGAGAGAGAGAGAGAGAGAGAGAGAGAGAGAGAGAGAGAGAGAGAGAGAGAGAGAGAGCAGCTCAGGTTGTTTAGCACTGCCCACTCACTGACTGAAGGAGAAGACCATCAATTCTCTCCATCCAATTAAGCAGGACTTTAAATCCATCAGCACGCTTGAATCTGCCAGCCGTCTTCTGAACACTAAACGTGCCTCACATACCTTGAAACATAATTGTTGTTCCACAAAAGTGCCAAATCCAATCAGAGAAAAGCACAAAAATATGAAGCTGTCACATAAAGTGCTCTGCTATCTAAGCTCCTCCATGCTGCTAACAGAAACCACTTATACTGTAACAGCGGCCACATTCTGCAAAGCTTCCTCACTGTCATGTACAAGAGATCCACTTTAAGGGAGTTGATCTAAGCACGCAAAACACCAAGAGTCAGCATGCTTGCATAATGAATTGCTTTGCATTTTAAATTCCATTTGAAAAGTAAATATTTCATTTAGACAAGATACCCTGAGGCTATTGATCATAAAATATTACAGAAGCAATTCGTGCACATTACAATATGTCTGTCTCCTCATTTCAAGGTCTTTAAACATTGCAACACAACATTGTAAAACAATAAAAAACTGCATTACAAATTTGCAATAACTATCATCATATGGGAATTCATTCAGTATTAATCCAAAGTGAAGATTTGGGGAAACTTTTTATGAGGTCAGTCTCTAAGAAAGATCTATTCTAAACATACATATAAGACACAATAATGTGCTTAATGCACGGTACAATTAGATCTATAAGAACTCATAAATATTCAAAATGCCTTTCCCCATAATCAAAGCACATTAAATAGGTTTTTTTTTTTTTTTTATAACTTATACTGTATAACTGATAATCTGACTGTTCCTTCAATTACCATACCCTGACCCTATGATTGCATAAAACTATAATTATGTATAATACTGTAATCATAATACATTGTGATAGTTAAAAAACAATGATTAATTTGTGATGAATAAATTATCTATCTATATTTTTCTACAGTGTTGTGAATAACTGGGTCTGGCCCTGAACTCCAGTAAGTAAAGAGTTCTCCTTATTGCCTCTGATGGTTCACAGGACGTGTCTGGGCACACACACTCTTTCCTCCATGAGTGCTGCCAAAGGAATATGGTGTAAATTACACAGTAATGTAATGCAGATAGTCTGCAGGAGTGGCTGACCCCCCCTGGGAGAGATAAACCAGGACACACTGTTTTTGTCTGCCCGTCTGCTTGGTTAAATATTGATGGACTCAGTGCCGTCTAAGTCCATTGTTTTGGCTGCCTATAACGTTGCCATAGTCAGATTACACTGTTGCGGCCTGAGCTTTGTAAACAGGCTATCCCCGGTGTGTCGGCTAACCTGTGCTGTGGTGTCAGTCAGTCTAATCAGATACTGCAGCCTTTTTGTTCTCCATCACGCTGAGCCAACAGCTGATGGAGCCTGGTGTTTGATTGCTGAGGGTTTAATGCACTTGCCAATCACAAAACCTGTGGGTGCACACAGGTGAAAGTCAAGCTGTCTCGTTTGCGCTGCTGAATTCCATCAGCCTTTAACCTGTGTCTGGAGAGATATTTTTCATATTTCCAGCGGTCCGCAGTTCCCTGGATACCAAATCCAAGGTTAGAATCCACTCCTTTGTGTGATTGATCGAGCCATTGGTTCAGGGAAACCAATTGCCCCAAAAGTGAGGTCCATCTGGTAAACTGTCCAGGGAACTGTCATTCGCTGCAGTGCCAGAAATGGAGGCTTTCACAATGTCGCCATTTATAAATCCTAATTTCCCAGTTTGATGTTTCCCGTCAAGACGTCTGTGTCTGAAGGGAGTTTTTCCCAAAGTGGTCATTTTCTTAAATTCCAATTGACGAAACATCTTCTCTACTCAGTCATTGTGGCTGAGGCAGGCTGAAAAGAAACAGATTGTATAACGATGAACTTCTTCAACTTCCCACTCAATAGCTCCCGAGAAGTAGCAGCGAGTGGTCGATGATTTCCTGTGGGCTCTTTAAACAAAAAAACATCAAGGCCCCCACCCCACCCCAAGTCTGGCCCTTTGTTCTGTGGATCTGGAGGGGAGTGCATAAAGCTGGTTCACTTTGAATGATGAGGTCATTAGCAGAGATAATAGGACTTTGCTGTAACGATCTTAAAACTGGGATAACACATCACATTTTAAAAAGCTGATCTGTCCAACCATAAGTCACAAGCCTCATCCTCCTGGTCAGATCCCCCCCCCCCGTTCCCACTGTAATTTTCATACAGGGACTAAATTTAACACTCGCGCTGCAACACCCTTCTGAACTCCTCAGTCTATGACAGGGTGAATAATCTCTGCTCTCTGATGAAACATCTGACACTCAAATTATTTCTGCTGCGAGATAATGGCAAGGTTGGTCATGCATACTGCAAGCTGTGAGGTGTCAATGGGAATGAGGTTCCATTTTTTTGTCTCATTGGCTTCTGTGTGAGTGTGTATGTGTGTTAGGGGTCGGAAAAAGCGGCTTGTGAATAGTGCAGTGGTCCTTTTGAAGGTGTAATCATAATGAAATAGGACAGATATGAAAGCAACAAGGTCACTCTCTGAAAGAGACATGACTTAACTGAATAAATAAACAGCAAGGAGAGCCCCATTATTCAGTCATAGGTAAAGGTGTGTGAAGACAGGCTGCCTCCCTTTATAACATGCACTGTATGTGTGCTCTGATACTGCCAGGAGCAGAGATCAGAGACCTATTGCTCATAAGCCATAAATGATCCAACTCACATATGAATTTGTATGCTTCCTCACTTTTTAATGTTCTGGAGTGTTGTTTGTGTTGCTCCCATAACTTCTGAGCATCATCTCCAGGAGGCTGTTGCACCAGCAGTGTGTGAATGATCACATAAGCCAAGGTGCAAAGTCCACAGAAAAGGTACAATGAAAGAGCTAGTTGGATAAAAGAGCTGTTCAGTGTTTGGATGCACCACATAGATGTAGGGTTCATCTTCACTACTCCGATAAAAGCCCACACGAACCAAAATATTGTGACAAAAAAAAAGACGTTTTTACCCTCTGTGAATGAGTGGAAAGTCTGGATGCGGTGTTTATTACCGTGTTGTCAGTCAGGCTGACAATTTGGATAAGGTTGGCGCCTACCAAATTAGGGCTTTCAGGCACGTTAGCTGTCTGTTCTGTGTGCCCTAAACACTGGTGTTCATACACAGCTCTGGCTCTGAATGGGAAACAAAGTAATTCAGACTAAGGCAGAAATTCTACTGTGGCTACTGTCCCTCTTTTTGTCCTCACTCAGAAGGAACAGAACTACACCTTGATAGTCAGTGATAAAAAATTAAATAACATTGAGGACACTGACTTGCAGATTTTGAAGAAAACAGGACTACTGTATATTTGTTTCAGTGCTCGATGAAATGAAAGACAGTGAAGCTGTGACAGTGAGTCATTCTGCAGTAGTAATGAGATATGTATCCACTGATTTAGACATCTATTTTACAATAGTTTATTGGAAAAGTTCTTTTTGGGCCTCACATGACAAACATTTGCTTCATTTCAGCCACGGTTGTGTTTCTATTGAGGGTAATTTCAGCTGGTCAGTCTGCTGGACAAGTGTAAAAAAAATCCATAACTGTGAGATGGTTCACCATTTGATTTGGCTCACACATTTATAATATACAGAGACTGAATTTATGCTGCTTTCCAGTCCCAGTTGTAATTAAGATGAATGATAACACTGTATGCTAACATGCTAATGTCATCAAAAGACATACTAAGACATGCTGAAAAATACAGGCCTGTAATGAATGAATGAAAAGGATAGATTCTAGATTGGATATTGCAGATCCATATATGCTTTTTTATTTTTTCCTCTTAAATAAAGGCTTTCAGACTTCCAGCACACTCAAAATGGAGCAACTGATACAGTCAAGTTCCTCAAACATGCACAAAAAAGAGGACCATGAAAAACCTCACTCTGATTTTCTTTTCAATGCAAAATCGATTCTCATAAGTAGGGAATGTGTGTGTGAACACACCTCTCTTTTTCTCTGGTGAGTTCAATGACATCAAGAGCTGGTGTTCTGAAGTGTAAATGGAGGAGATGTTATTTTTATGCTGAGCACAGACTCATCCTATCGTAGATGTGAGGTGAGATTTCAGACTGCCAATTACTTCAGACTGCCTGGGAGGTCAAGCATAGCGGCCAGGATCTGCCAGCTCAGCCGGCTCTGTGCAGATGACCCCTGGGAGCATCAGTGGACTTAGCTGAACCTCAAACCCAAGTCGAGGCGATCTGAATCAACAGACTATGGCCTTGTTCACACTGGACCACAATTACACAGGGTCATCATGTGAATGCTAAACTGTGACCTTTAGTTCTTGCAGAGCTCTTATGAATAATTTTCACTGCAGCCTTCGTATTTTTAAAAGACTCTGTGTTTGCTGAAATGTATTCAGTGATTATTTATTTTGCAGTTTTCTTTAATTCAACAGGTTCAAACAAGGTTAAGATCACCAATAATCACAAAACACACAGGGAATCCGGGTTACATTGGCAGTGTAAAAGGCTTTCTCTCAGCATAAATGTACCTCATCCTTAAAATGAGAAGCACATCTCTGACTCCAGCCCTTTTGCTGAAGGCTTGGTCTTTTATCCTCTACTCTTCTCCCTGCACACTATCCATCAAGCCACTGAAGTTCATGGACAACAGCATATTTTTTGGACTTATGTCAGTTGGGGATGAGGTGGCTTACAGGTAGGAGATGGAACATGTGGTGACCTATTGCTCTAAATGTATGTCGAAGCCAACATCTCCCAGGACCTCAGTGCGAGCTGTACATCAGCTCCCCTATTTAAAAAAAAAAAGCCTGCAGCAATTTCAGCCTGCCAGCAACTATGATGCTGTCTTTCTTAACTGCCACCATATAGTCCTTTCCCTTCTCCACTATCACCAACTGGTGCGGCGACCGCCAAGGACAAAGGCAGACTGCAGTGTATTATTCGCTCTGTGGAGAAGGTGATTGGCTGCAATCTGCCATCTCTCCAGGAACTGTCCACCTCCAGAACCCTGAGGTGAGCAGGAAAGATTGTGTCCTACTCCTCCCACCATGGTCACAAACATGTCGAAAGAAGCCAATTTAAAATTAATGGACAAACAACCTTAGATATTACTTATTCTCAACACACTGAATTTCAATTTAACACATCCTATTCTGGTTTTCAGTGAATTCTTCCACACATTATATAACGTATAGGCCTGCTCCACACATAGCCATTGTATGATTTATGAGAAATAAAAGGAAAGGCCTGTGGTATTTATAGTACATTCATCATAAATGAGACAGGAGCTTGGTTCGGTAGCAGAGGTGAACATTAGGGTGTATTACCTCTGACTGAGAGTGTGACTCCGCTCTTTGGACTAGTGAGAAGGTCACAGCTCACCACTGGAGGCCAGGATGGAGACGAGTAGGAGCCAGTGAAGGTGAGAGCCAAGTGCAATGTTGTGGCAAAAAGAAAAGCCTGTGAGAAAGGGCAGGACACACCTTTGAGGTATATGGATTGAGCTCCAGATGGAACGCGTTGGCTCTCTGATTACACTGTGCTTCCTTGTCGTGCCCTGAGGGCGTGCTCACACCGGTCACGTCTGCAGCGGTTCAGTCAAGCTGTAGTGCATTTAGTTCTGCTGTTTAGTTCATTTTGGCAGGTGAGAACAATGCCATCTGAACCTGGGCACAGAACAAATAAACACCTGCCTGAAAATATGACACTTGGTCTTCAGCCAAGCACAGGAGGGAAAGTATTAATGGACAAAGTTAACCTTGGCTTATCCATTTCTTTGCTTTTACAAGACATGACATATCGCATTATGAATAGCTCAACAAATTTATTTTTTCAGCTACAGTAACAAGATGAAGTGTCAGGGTCAACACAACAGGGCCCATTCTTCGGTTTATGGAGTCACATGTTGATAGATTGCTGAGAGTAGATTGCTGGAGTTTCGCAGTAATCAGTGACCAGCTGGAGAGGCGTGACTAATAACAAAAAGGTGAATAGTGCTAGCTAGCTTAGTAACAGCCCAGCAGACCCGGTTTATCACGCCCATTCATCTTGTCATTGCTATTGGTCATCGTGGGCTGTATGATAGATGATGTGACAGAGACACAACAGGACTTACATCCTACCATTAATCACCAGGCTGGTATTTACACACCAGGAGAGCTGCTAACAAAGAGAGGGGTGGGAGTGTGTGTGAAGTAACAAGAGCATTTCAGAGTACCATTCTGCTGCTAAATGTGGCTTTCATGTGTGTGTTAATTTGTCATTATTGCATATTGCAGGGGTTATGGAGAGGCACACCTGTTTTATTCAGCTTAAAACATGCAACCACGCACATACTCACATGCACACACCATCTGGCTCTGACACTTGTGAAATCCCACCAACAGACCACAGCACCACAGGGAAATATAGATCTGAGAGAATAAAAAGTCTTGCTGATTGCCCTAAACAGAGCAGCGACATGAAGCGCAGTGCTCTTACTGTTATACTATCGAACTCAGAATGTCGCCACGTCACTGTCGAGCACATCTCTCTGTAATTAAGATTTGCTTTGACACAGATGGCATGTCAATTATTGGACATCTGTTATGGTTTATTATAGAATATAAGCTGCATGAATCGTCTTCATATTGTCAGAGCTGTTTGACAATTTTACTTTTGTAAGTAAATGACAGCTGCCATTTGGGGTTTTCATCGTGGATCCAAATATTCCCAGAGAACCTGAGGCCAAATTTCTTTAAATGTCAATGAATAAATGTCAGTGTGTGCATGTCCCTGTCTGTCTCTGTGTTTGTGACTGTAGTTTGTCCAGATGAAAGTTTGGGGATAATACAGGCATATGTTTTGTACAACCATAGGCTGGATCATTTTCTGTACACACTAGTATATATATATATATATATATATGTAAGACAGTGCATGTTTTTTCGTCCTTGAGAAAGAAAGGCTTGCAGCGTGGGAAGGGAATGGTTCAAAGCACAGTCAGTGAAAAACATCCTAATCTCTGATTTAAATTAATCAAACCTTTGCATTTAAACTATAAACTGCCAAGTACAATTTAGTACAAAGACATGCTCCATGACTTGTCTAATCCATTTAGTGTTATTGCCGAAAGGCATTTGACAATCCATTTCCTTCCTCCTAAAAACATTAACAAAGAAATGTTTTTTTGCTTCGTTCATTTGTGTTTTTGTTAGCAAACTCCATTCTTCCTCTGTGCCTCTGCTGGATATTTCTATGTTTGGCAGTGGAGGGAAAGTATATGGCACCGTTTTCAGGTGCACCCTCATGCACAATACAAACACAAAAGGGAGCCATTCAGAAAAACAAAAGCAGCAGTGGTCCAAGAACTGCACATGGTACCTTAGGATTAGCAATTACACCCAATGAAATCATAATGAGATCTTATGATGAGACATCCAAACTGTTTAGAAGTGCATCAGTAGCTACTTTTGTAGAGAACAGATTAAAGGAGGATCTTTATAATAAAAAATATCCTCTGAATCTATGACAGCCTGCTGCCTAAGAGGACACAGAGGGAAATCAGTAATCAGTCTGATTGGCTGATCATTGGTCGTCCAGCGTGACTGGTTGATGAAGAGCCACATAAGTCATACAATTATACTTAGTATAATCAGATGACTTCTCATCAGTCTTTGTTCTGCCAGCTTGAATGTGAAAGAAGTGGGTGTGTGTATATGAGACTCTATCTACAATAAGTGTGTAGAGTTATCTAACAGTTGTTTATGAATGTTACAGAAAGTAATGGGCAATCATTTGTATATAAGGTACATTATGTACCAGCTTATCTTAATCTAAATTAATGTTTGTTGTTCGGGGTGACCTCATGTGGCCTTAGTAATGATATGAGAAGAAAAGGTGAAAGTCAGATGAAATAGCATAAACCTGAAGTGTTTATGTTCCCAGTAAAACCAAAAGTCAACATAGTTACTTTTTTACAGAAGTTAGCTTACATGCTTTCTGTGTCACCGACCTAACAACATATAGAAGTATTTATTTGGAACTGTTCTGACTTCAATTTGTAGTTCGTTTGGAGTTAAAGTTGTATTGACCACATTGATCACTTCTGAGTAGGCTTTTATGGAGAGAAAAAGAGGTGAATAGAAATTGGTCTGAATTTAATATTTGAAGCTAAATTTGTGAAAGCGATTTATTTTCTTTAGCTTTGCCAACTCAACTTCATTATTCATTTTCAACAAATCCACTGGTAAAATTGGACTCCCATAGTATCAGTCCTTGACTCAAGAGGCTCTTAGTCAACCAACCAAAAGCCAATGTATTCCAGTAAAACAAACTATCTTAACAAAAGTTATAAGCTGTGGCATCTTGGTATAAAAAAATATAACAATGAAAAGCTGGAGGGCACTCCATCTGTACCCTCAGCAACCAGTCAAGTCTCATGAGTTAATCACACTGTGAAAAACATCTGGTCTCCCTCCTGGACAGCAGGATGGAAAGCAAGCCTGGCCACAAAAAAGATGGCTGACTCCCAACCTGGGGGCTAATTAAAGGAGGTGACATTCAACCAACAATAGAGGGGATAGAGTATGGCAGCTGCAATGATGACTATCTTCTCTTAATCAAAGGTGTTAATGCCTTCAGTTAGGAACTCATAACGGCCGCACTGAGGATGAAATAAATCCAATCTACCAAGAAAAGCAAGCCAATTTGCACCATTATGGGTATTAGTTGCTCTCACTGTGATCAGGGTGACTTTAGAATGGCTTGTTATCCATATTTAAGAAGTTTTCTGTGGAAAAGTTTCATTGTTTCATAGATTCATTAATATTTTAGGACATATCTGAATACACATGTTGGGATGTCTCCAACCATCTGCCACCTGGCATTCCTCGACTGAACAATGAATATCAGAATGGGATCTCAACAACATTGTATTAACTGGAGTTTTCAAAGTCCCAAAGCCCATCCTCAGACAAAATAGAGACAACTTGTCCACTGTGCCAATTTCATTTGGCACCGTTAAAGTACGCAGAATTAGCAGTTAGAAGTCCCTGTTTGTAATATACCTATGAATGTACAGACAAATATCATTTGATATTGATGAGACAAAAACCGTGTTGATTCTAAAGCAGCTTCTAATCTTTTCTTTTGATGACTTCATCTTTTTACAGCAAGTCAACTAATTTCCTTTCAGAGAAAAAAAAATATCCTCAGGATACGGAATCACATCTCTATATCTGTATATTTAAAATCAATACCTGACATCTTGTAATGGAGTAAATTATGTTCCAGATCACCGTCATAAATGGATCAATTGTTCCTTGGCGAATGGCCTACCTTTCTACAATGTTTCATAAAAATCCTTTTAGAATTTAATAAGGTTAACAACATAACCTCTTTGGCAGAGTTGTTGGAAATATATCCACCAAAAAGTGTTACAACCTGATGGCTAAAGATCAGTCAGCTTGTTCTGGGAGATGATGGGAGGACCGGGGCCACTGCAGGGCAGATGGGAGTGGCAGGCTGTGGAACGAGGGGAAAGTTACTAACAAAGAGCAGAACCACGGACAGATTGCAGAGTTTATTTGTGGTGCCTGGTTTTATTGCAGCATCTTTGAAACCAGAGTTTGTGTCATCTTTGTTTTGGATTTTATAACTGTATTTCTGGTTGCTTTCCTTCACCACAGCTCACATGGAGGGTCTGACTACCATAGGAGCTTTTCTGTGGCTTGTCACACAGGACTGGCTAATGATTCTGCAGATGGTATCCAGTGAGGTAACAGCAGTCAGTGGCCAAAACAGTAGACTGGGCACATCAGAGCAATGTCACTGAATAACTACATCAGACTCAGACAGCATTAGCTCACCGTGAAATGTCTAATTTGTCTTTGGGAATTTCAACCAAATGATGATCCAAACCAAACCTACAAACACACATCTGTTCTCTACTGCTGCAGTAGGATACACATATATCTTTTTTTAGGTTAAGTTCCTCTCTCTGACACAGTGGATTCTGGACACACTCAGACTTTGATTTCTATGATTTCAGAGCAGACCTGTCAATCTCTGAGCACTCAGAATTGTGACCCGTTCCTCTGTTTTGAAGTTCAACGAACGGCTTTGCCTTGAAAGTGACTCTCCCCACTCTGCTCGAGTCTTCCCACATCCGTCACTGCCACAGCAGACAGGACACAGTCTGCATCCAAGATAAAGGCTCACATAAGAGACATTGTGCTCCGAGACTCAGCGCATGACCCACGCTGCATCCCTCAAACAAACTTGTCAGTACGTTTAAGAATATTTATGAAGAAACTTTGTTTGTTTGCAACAATTTTTCCAATCACAGACAAGAGGCAACAACTTTATTGGTGCTGTCTTTTTCTCTACCTTCTTCTCTTCATTTGTCTGCATCTCTGCCGTCTCTATATCACTCTATCTCTCTCTCTTTCTCTTTCTTACTCTATCGTTCCTAAAAAATCAATAATTTCTAATAGATTCAGGACATGATTGAGTATAGGCGTCAGTTTTCCACAGGCTGGAAGAGAAGCGTATTAATCACTGAAAATGTCTTTTTATTATTTTGCACCACAGAGCCCTGTAGTAAGCCTCAGGCACACGCTAACTTAAGTGAGTGTGTGTTTGTGTGTGTTTATGTGTATGTTTATGAGTCTCAGTACAAAATCATGCCACTAGCCCCATCAGTGCGATATCAAAGGCATTGTCATGGTAAGTGCACATTTTTATTTGTGCAACTGAACCTGCACTTCACTCTCAACATAGTTTTGTATGAAAGATCACTATAACCAAAGAATGGCTTCCCATCTGGTTCAAGCTTACTGTGGATTGAACTTTGGCCTTTTTCACAAGTGGATGATTTGTGTGGCGGTTCTTTCTATCCGTTTGTCGCCTCTGAAACCACTGTCTCACACTGACATACAAAACACACCCAGGCTGACACTTAGTAGGAAATGTGGAGCTGAAAGCAGAGAGCGTTTGGTTTACAGTTAACCTCAACAGTGGACAGGACATAGGTCCTGGATATCCACTGGGGAATCTCTGGGCTCTGAGTCTTTCCTTTCTTTTCATATAAGCAATGTTTATGACCTTGTATCAGGGAAGGCCTTTAGTGGAAATCAATATCTTAACATCAGTAAAAATACTTGTACCGTACAGACTGAATGGATGAGAAAAGGCATAAAAACACAGAAGCTCCAACACAAAAATCCAGATATTATTGTACAGCACATTTACTCAGGTACTATATTTAAGTACAGTTTTGAGTTACTTTTCTTGAGTATTTCCACATATGTAACATTAACTTTTTACTCTTACTTTTTTCTTGCTTTAGTCACTGTATGGTGAGGTACAACTATTACACATGAGCATCAACCAGCATTGCTATGAGAGGATTCCAGTCAGATACACAGAGACCGATAGCGAATTCACAGAGTTTTTGTTGAACTTATGAACCAAACATGGCAGCACAGTTTTTGAATCCCCCCCAAACTGACCCAGAATCCAATTGTAAACTGATTTAAGTTGCAGACTGTGTTTCCAGTACTTCTTTTTTATTGAAGCTCAGTGTTTGAATGTTTCTTGCTGAAATTCACCATGGGAGTCATAGTTAACTTTTCCCTCCAAGTTTTTGTATACACAGGCTTGTGCCCTCAACTATTAATCAAAGAAGCAGATATTTTCTAACAGTTCTTAATCTGCTATATTCATGATTTCACGAGAACATTTTCATGCTGATCCAGTAGGAGAACTCCAACTGTGAGTCATGTAATATTGGCCATGGGAAAAAACGAACAGGACCAAAATAGCTCTGCCTACTTTGCAACTCCATATTCACTGAAACTACCATAGAAAGTTGATGAATCCTAATGTTGAGTTCTACTCTTGCTCCCTCAGCTAGGGCTTATTGAACAAGATATTTCCCTCTAACGACATATATTCTTGCCCTTTAAGGAACCCACAGCACACAAAAAGAACAGCAATTGCCATTTTGAAGGGATATTTTGTCAACAGGGATCTCATTTTCAAACCAGCCAGCCAGAGAAACCAAGAAGTCAGCCACAGACATTCCCCTCGGGGATTAGGGATTCAGTGTCTCACTCAAGGACCCCGGGAGCAGCTTGAGCCTGGGCCCTTTGATTAAACAACAGGCTCGAGCTGCTCTTGCTACCACCCTGCTGCTACTTTGAGAGGTACAGTGTGAGTCTGTAAAAACTGCAGCTCAGGTAGAACAGCTCAAAAATCGATAAACATGCATGCAGGCTCGCCGAGTGTCAAAGAAAATAGAGACGTGGAAGTGTGGATTAAGTCAGTCTAGAGGCGCATCAGCCTGCCTCTTCAGAAATTGGCATCACGCTTGGACAGACCACATGGCAGATGCGATGTCAGAGGATACTAACTGGCTCCTGCCAACAGTGCCCATTATCTGCTGGGCATGCACGCAGGGCACAAGGTTAAACTAACAGGCCTGCTTGTCCCAGATCAAGCCTTGCTGACTAAACACACCAACACAGGCACAAACGGCTGACACGACAGTATGGCATACTGTTTATGTACGTTGTCATGCAGAAAGCTTGATTTTGATTCATGACGGCGAGCGGGGAGGTTGCATTTGTAACAGTCTGCATCACAGTCAATACGGAGAGGCATGCAAATGGTATGCATGTATGCTGTAGAGCTGGATGTGTGTGAGAGAGAAAGAAAGAGGGAGGGAGTTGCTGCTTGCATGTAAACAACTCTATTAGCAAGCTGTCCTTGGATGATCGAGAGCGCCTCCATGGGATGTCTTTCTCTGGTATTCTGTCTATCCACTTTCCCCCTTTCCCTTCGCTTTTATTTCAGGCAGCACAAGATGGCAAATAATGGAACACTTAACAGACTGTGAGCACTTATATTGTTTTCGCTGTCACCTCTCATGCATCCAGCAGCAGTCAGCACACAGTGCAGGCATGACTTCTAGCTCTGATTAAGTGTTGCTTGCCTTCTGTTCAGATGTCCGTTTGACATTTCGCATTTCCCTTCCGTTATTTTAATATTCAATCCACCACCTCATAATCCCATTACTGTCAAAAGCCTGCTTTGTGCCCCTCACTGTCTCATGTTCTCGTTTTTCTTCTTTGACAATGAGCCAGCAGAGAAAACGAGTCTTTCTGAGCTCAGGAGGGAAGGGTGAAGATGAAGAGGAGCAGGGAGACAAGAAGAGGGACAGAGACACACACCAGACAAAAAGAAGAAAGAGTGGGGTGACTGGGGCAGAGCAGAAAGGAGAAGAAGGAGAAAGGAGAGCTGAAAGATGAGGGTTTTTGATTTTGAAAGGAAAGAGGTGGAAAATAGAAGCAAGCAGAAGGTTGAGAAATACAATTTAGAGAAAAAATAGATGACTAAGATGAGAGAAGAGAGGAAGGCAGGAGAGGTTCAGGTATTTCTAGTCGTGCTTCGGGATAAATATGTGTCTGTGCTCGTTCATTATCTGCTTTTCTCATTTCTCCCCAGCAAAGTGCAAAGGTTTATATAGCCTCTTTTGTGTCGTCGTCGCAGAGTGCTCAAAGCATATTGTCGGCTCCGAGCTCCACCTTCAGGTACTCCGCAGTCTATTAGTTCACATAAGACCTCCTCTAATCTCTTACTCCCCTGCAGCTTGCACATGTTCAGTGCTACTTCATCATCATCCAAAGGACTAAACAGAAAAAAAAGCTAATAGTGTTGGAAATCTTTTCCTCTCATCAGCCTAACTGTGATGGGGCAGAGCACGCAGGAATGCAAACGTTTAACCTTGGAGCTGTCTTTGGTTAACACATTGCGTCCTCCCACTGCAGCACAATGAAGAACAGATAAAAGGATGGTGTGTGTGTGCGTGTGTGTGTTTACATGTGTGATTATTTCAAATTCCAAAACCCTTCCCTACCTGACTGCAATGCCTCATTCCCCTATCAGTCTATTTGCAGTGGAAAAAAAATAAAATTAACAGAGGAAATCTCTTACGCACACACAGCTGAAACAGTGTTATCTTTAGCATTGCCTATGAGACACACTGCCTATTAACGTACATCCACCCAACAACATCAACAGAGCACGTTCATTCACACACAGCTGTTCAGATGCACAGCCTGGGGCAGAGGCAGGGAAACAGACAGAAGCATGCTCTCATGAGAAACGAGCTATGTTATCTCTGTTATCTTCCTCCCCAGCTGGGCCCGGCAAGACACAATAACGTTGTCGCAACGATCGATGCGTTTCCACAATTCACAGAGCTGATGGAGTGGGTGTCAAACTCTGTAACTTACTTTTTTTACATTCCACCCACCCCAACGCGCTCACACACACACATAAACACAAACACCTGACTACACAGTCCCAGGGCCGTTCAATCAAAAGCCATTATCTGAGTTACGAGGAAGGTCAAACACATCAAAGGTCAAAGCAGCGAGAGGATGTGTTGGGAGGGAACTTTATTATGTCATTATGCCGCTTGGCAGCTTTTATTTGCCAGTGATGAAGCTTGTGTTGTGTCACAAAAACGTATCTCACCCAGGGAGGAAGAGTGATGGCTCCAGACCTGAAGCTTTGTCTTGCATAAGTACCTTATACAGTGGAGTACAATAACTGAAATGCTGTACTCAAGTACAAGTTCGAGGAACTTTGAGGATGTTTGAGGTTGCAAAAACCTTTTAGAAAGATGAATCTATGTACACAGTTAATTGATTTATGGACCAGATATTCGTAACATTTTGATAATGGTTAATAATACATTTGTAAAACATCTAAGAATATTAATAAAAAATCAATTATAAAGTTGCAACTGATTATTTAATTTATGTGTTAAATGGTTATCATATAGAAGATTAAGATACAGTCAGTGAACAAATAATTGCTGTTAGTGATTACTAATAAAATATTCAATAGGGTCAACATGTAAAAAAAAAAAACCCACTTGGCGTTAGTCGCAACTTTAAAATATCCATCAAAACTATGTTTACATGAATTAATGATTATTTGTGTCACCAATAATATTGATATCACAAGTTATAATTAAATAGTATTAATACTAAATTTAAACACTTCAATAAATTATTATGTATATGCTAAACTACCCAGCAGTATAAGGTTTATAAAGTTTTTGTGTTGTTGTTGGTTAGACAAAACCAGCTTCTGACAAGCTGATAATATTACCTGCAGTAATAATACTGCAAAACACAAACCGTAAATACAACACAATACAAACACAATTTAGAGATGGGGTTCTACCTATTTACCACAAAGTGCAATATATACATACAAAACGCTTGTTCAAGACTTTGGATAACAAGCATGTTGCCTGGCTAAGTTTCCTGTATTGGTGGGGCTTACTGCTAGCAGCAGATATTGTTCTCTCCATATGAGTTCCTGTGTGGTTTTATTCTGACCACCTCAGCAAAGACAAACAGGGTCCTGTAATGAAAAAGAGTAAATCCTCAGGGAGTCCCTTTGACAGGTGATGTCAGGTTTGGTTTGGTTTCACCGTGCATGTGTGCACACTGCTGTGTGTGTGTGTGTGTGTGTGTGTG
>JAOWBC010001868.1:10198699-10224738 GCA_028566105.1 Hypoplectrus providencianus | reverse complement strand
TGTGTGTGTGTGTGTGTGTGTGTGCATGTGCAATGAGTATGCACAGCCCACAAGGAGTTATTACTGTAAGACCGATTCCTCCCAACCCCCCTCAGGCACACGCACATGCACACACATATGCACACAGCCAAACTTCCACAAAATTGATTGTGTGGGGGTACATTCATTCTCTTCAGAGAAGCCTTATTTAAATTTTTAATGGATTCAGACTCTTTGAGGAAAATAGAGAAGTGGCTTCTCTGAATGCTTAAAACCCTCCACCCATCCCACCTCTAAATTTGTACAACCCTGAGGGAAGGATGCAGCCCAATACGAACATTTAATGTAATTGGACACGCTAAATGTGGTATTATGCAGAACATGTCCTCACGTAAATAGCACTCTGCCATGCATGAATGACTGATTTAGTTTGAAACCTCAGTGTTCTCTTCATCTCTTCCCTCAAAACTTTGAGCACGATATCCTTTACAGGGACGCATTCATGACGGCTATTGCACTGCATATAAAGTAGCGTGTGTGTAACATAATAATACCTGTTATATGTGCAGAATATTCAAATTATTTATGAATCATTGAATTGCTACTTATTTTAATGGGATTTATTATTGATCCCCACAGGTTCTCTACTTAGTACAAAACCAATCTGATATAGTTAAAGTCTTAACAGTACGGCTCACTTATTTGTTTAGTTGCAGCTATTACTTAGTACTGGAGCAAAGTGGGAAGCAGTAGAAAAATCAATATGAATCATAACTAACAAAACAGGGTATAACAAGCACATTTTTGTGTGCAATGCAGCATTAATGCAGACTGATAACCTGCTATGAGAAGCTTAATGTCAGCCGTTTAATAGTCACAGGGATTTATAATGAAACAGTGGAAATAACTGGCGTTTCTTCCATTTGAAATGGAATACTACAAGGAGTGTATTAAAAAAAGACTCCAATATGTGAACCTAGCGCATGAATGAACAACCAAAGCAGTTCTGTAAAACCTAATTTCACATAGGACAAGGGTTTCTGGATATTTTACTAAAGTTTATAGCAGCCAGTTTTGTTCTTCTATTACATGAGGACTAAAAATGGGTTTCAAATTCAGTTTCCCCATTTTCCCTTGTGAATCCTGTGAATACTTTAACAACTAAAAGTCCTGTAACAATAGTTGGCTGCATGAATGTTGAAACAGATGAGGTAATCGGGGGGGTAGATTAAACTTGATGAACTGAATTCCTGGGTGCCCCCTTATTGGTATTACCTTTCAGACAGCCCTTAGTGCCCCACCGCATAGAGCAGGTGCCACTCCTTCCTCTCAAATATCCAGTCCATCAGTGACACAGTCATTTCTATTCATACCAAAAACAAACAGGATGTTAAGTTATTCTTTAGAAGATATGTTGTTCTGGTACACTTTTGTACTTTTTTTCTTATCTTACAATTGTTGAGAGAGAATTTGGCCTCACATACTGTACAGTAAATAGACCTTACACACACACACACACACATGGGGACATACAGAATGAGTCATGCTAGGAATTAGGGTCATTCTCCTTTGATATCTTTTCCCTCCTGACATTAGCGGATGGTAACAGCCTGGCTGGATGTCTTTAAGGTTGATATTTGAAAACAGAATCACCATTGATCTTGTCCAGAAATTTTACGGCCTCTTACTGATAGCGGTTTGCACAGCCGAGGGCCACCGCTGAGATGAAGCTCTTGTCTGATTAATTAATGGTCTGCAGGTAATGTGGGCGACCCGGTCTCAGCAGCAGTGGAGTAGATCCTCTGGAGAAGGATCGGCCTGTAATGAAGGGCACTTAGACCACCTGCCAGGAGACCAGAGCCGTGATTAAAAGTCTCCACGAGTTTCCTCCGACTGAAACAGACTGCAACACAGATGTGCGTTACGGAAACGATCTGCAAAACCGTAGCTTCTGTATTTTAATTCAAACGGTGTGCAAACAGAAGAAACTGCAGGAATGCATCAAAAAACATGTTTGCTTCTAATCTCAGTGTTGATGATGAAGTATCTTTCTTTGAGGAGCAACAGTGATGAATTGTGCTTTGCCCAGCATATTTTCATTCAGCAACTGTCTCTAAGGTGAAAAGTCTGGATTCAGACAAATCCTCTGCTAATGGCCTGTCATTCCTCTTGAGGATACAGTAAACACTGGCTCTGTAAATTATATTTCAGAGAGCATGCCTTCCCGACAAATATGCTGACAACACACAGCACAACAAATATAGAACATGAATAATGCACTTTCTAATGAAAGGGAAAAGACAAAATAAGACAATATTCATGCAAAAGCCTGTTGGGATATGCACATATCAAGGAATGATTTGAATGAGTAAACTGTAATCAGTTTTCAGAGTTTGCTGAAGGAACACACAGAAGGATGCTCCGTCTAATTTTGGCTAAAGCAGTTTTCATCCAGTAGTGGTGTACGATCACAGCTGCTGATCTGCAGGATTTTGTCTTTTTTCCAGGAAACACAATGGGATTAATTATGAATTTTGCCAGGGAATGAAGCCAAAAAGAGTCTATGTGAGTTTCAGTAGCATACCATACTGTTTTGCTATAGAGCCCTTTTTTAAAGGATTACAAACGGGAATTATTCATGAATATGCCTTCAATCCAGACTACTGAAGGTGAAAAATGCCTTTGGCCTAGCTTTTGTAACTAAGCTTCTCCACACTGAACATGCTGCAGTCTGATAAATATAGTAAGGCTTCCTGACATATAAAGTGTCAGCTTTAGTTTGTCATCTTTGTCACAGTCTGTGCTTCAGTCACCATCTGATTATATTGTTTTCATGTGTTTATCGCCTCCGCAAGCTAACTTGGAAGAAAAATATGTTGATTCACCCCAGTTTGAATGCAAGTTATTTGTGTCTGCTGGCAGGATCTGTTAAAAACCTGACAAATACACATTTTGGATGACAATTCGTAAACAAAAAGCTGTTTTTCCTAAAACCTAATCAAAAAGTATATATTTCTTGAACATAATCATGTAGATTCATCACCTAAAGAAACTTAGAGGGAAAATTAACAAAATGGTCGAAACATATTTAATGGTCTGATCTAGGCATTCTGCACAAACCAAACCCGGGACGCTTTCGATAACCTCATGAAAAACAGAATGCAATGATTTGCAAATCCCTTGCAGCCACTTCAGATGAATATCGTGCAAAGAAAAGATATCTTAATGCTCAAACTGGGAAAAAAAATGTTTTCTTACACTAATTCCAAATTTGAAAGGTTTCTTTGTTTATATATTTTATACAGGTTTCCCGCAGACGCTGATAACAAGATATAATGGCCATTAATGGGCTGATAACATTCCAAGCAGCAGTGCTCTCACCACAGGGTCAATTTAATTGATTCATGTATCTTCAATGGTTGCAATGGTAACATTTCCATGACAACTGAGAAATTCTGCCCGTGAAGGTCACGTTGGGGTGATGGACAGCTCCACAACAGCTACCCTACAGCTTGCAGCAAATTGTTTTGTCAGTTGCCCATTATAATATAATTTACCATCAGGGAAGCTCCTGTGGTTTGGAGAATGCTTCACCATTGGTGCTTTACATTCTACCTTAATTCCCTCCTACACAGTTACTGTACTTGGGAGTTTTGACTCTGGCCTTTTCCATCTGTCTGCCTCAACAGATTATGCATGAATGTGTGTGAAACCCTTATAAAAGATTTAGAAGAACTATGATGGTTCCCTCACGACTTTCATGCCATCAAACTGCTCAGGATGAGTCAGCGGATGAGGTCTTACACATAACGTTAGTGGTGATGATGGTGATGTTATTTTAACCATTGACGACAGGGATGAATGAGGATGGTTGGACATACTCCAGGTTCTGCTGTCCATTGTTTATTGTGAGTGTGTGTGGTGGGTCTTTGCATATGTTTGACGTATTTTTATCCACATTTTATGGTCCAGCCTGCTTATGTTCTATATCTCTTTTGGCTACATGACAAGTTTCTCCTTGAAGATAAAACACTGGTTGGTGGTGGTGCTAGGGGAGATGTGAAATCAGACACATAATTTCTAATTTAGAGAAAAACATCCTCACAATTCTCTTAAATCTCTGTGAAATGGTGAGAGGGTAGCTCCGTTAATGAACACCGCCTAAATATAGCTCTGACGGCCCATCTGCTGTTGTGTTATTACGGCTTGTAGACATTCAAAACGGGTTTAAACAGTCACATTTCATGTCTCAGTTTCTGAAGCGGTCATAAAACAAGTGAACATGTGAAACAAGCTGATGATGGAGCGTGACAGAATGGGTTCCTATCTGGTCCATAATGTGGAACTGGCATAGCCTGTTAATTGCACAATGCTGGCAGTTTTTGTATGCAATCTACAGAATGCAAGCCATTATGCTGCATTTCCATCATTCACATCTTGTATTCACACGATGCTTTCAGCATACTCAGATGTAAAAAGCGCCTCTCTATCCAGAATGGTTGGCGGCAGCTGATGACTTCATATATCTTTTTTGGCGACGTGAGGCTCCAACAGAACATGTGGCCAGTCTCTCTTTTGCCAAACGTCTCACTGGGCAAAGGTGCTGCTCCCAGCTAAAGGCTGTAATCTTTCTCACACCTGGCTAGTGTGGCCGAGGCCAATAACTGCCTGCCTCTCAGGCTCATCAGTCTGGCAGACAGTAAATCAGCCCAGGCCCCTGCAGGAGCCCTGGAGCCGAGCTGCACGTCAGACAGCACTTTATACCTAATACCTTCCTGCAGGCTTGCCCCTCTGTTGAAAATTGCTTTGCATTGTGAGCATACTTGTGGTTAAGGGCGTTGGTATATTGTCAAAATTGCTTTTTTTTTTTTTTTTTTACCCACAGCTGCTTTGCAAAAAAAAAAGTCTAAAACATCATTGTGATCATTTATGATGCAGGAGCAGATAACAAGCACACCTTCCATCCAGAGGGAACACTTTGAGCTTTCTGAAAAGGCTGCATGATTACTTTGAATGCAGCTCCTCTGGTAGTCTTTTGACAGAGCATAAGGGAGAAACTGACATACATTTCTTGTGTTTCTGCCGGTGCTGGATCCTGATGTGTATTTGTTATCTGTGTGTGCCCGTATGTGTGTTAAGTGCTTTCTGAGGCGGATGCAGGATCCTGTTATGACAAAAGCTTACGGCTTCAGACAGACAGATGTTCCTCTTCAGATATCGATCTCAGCACAGAACATGGCTGTGAGAACAAAGCCGCCTCCTGTGATTATGCTCCCTCTACAGACTGAACCTGGGGAATACTTTGTGCGCGGTACAGTCAAGACCCAGCTGATTGGAGTCACACAGAGATAAATGATTAATGCTTTTATGACAGTTTCTATTTTTATCTCTACCACGGTGGCTGTTTGAAGTTGGTGAGAGAGAGAGAGAAATCCAAACCGACTAACCAACTTATTTGCCTTGTTTTTGCTGTGAATTTCAAAGTCCACTGAGATTAGGGAGTGGGGGATATAGCAGCTGGCAGAGTAAAGGCTGTTTTTGAAAAGCTGAAACTTCAGAGCCACATTTAATCTCCACCTTCCTACCTAAATCATCCCCAGCAGCTGGGAGAGGAGGACCTGAGCAGGTGATTACCAAAGGCAAGGGCAAGGATGAGACACCATGCCGCAAAATTGATGAGGCCCAGTTGTCCTGAAATCTGACTGAAGTGACACCAGTATCAAAAGAGTAAACACACAAACACACACACACACACTCACAGAGAGTTCAGCATTCATCATTCATTGACTGACAGCTTCAGGGCTTATGTGACTGAGAGCTCTTTTTCTGATAACTGGAGGGGAAGAAGGTGAGGGCTTCGACAATTTCTTTTAGGCTTCAGCTGACATGTAGCGCTGATGAATGGAGGAGGTAGCCTTAATGTGACTAAGTGTCTAGAGTTTTGCCTCTCTGAGGAGGCTGCAAGGCTAAACTGTGAGCGAAATGCACGGAGAACAGAAAATCTCATTTTGGGGAGAAAACCTGTTTACTTGAGAATGTACCACATCCCAAAACTAAGCCGTTCTCCCAAAGCAGATACACTAAACAATGTATCTGTGAAGCTACACACACACTGGTAAAGTAATGTTACTATCTGAAGGAGCTAAAATGGAGATTAGTTTAAAAGGTTTTTATATAAATTAAAAATCTCTATCATATGAGATTTTTGGACATTTAATTGACTTAGGCAGAGTTGGACACACAGTCCTGCCCACAACCACACAGAACAATAAATCTTCATGGTGAGCTCAGAACAAGTGGGAACTTGGAACTGGATGCGTCTACGGTGCAGATTTGGTCACCCATGCTTCATTCATCTCTACTGACAATTGGAGGACCTCTTCCGAGCACACTTGAGGGATAGACTGTACCCTCGATAGTTTTATTTATTTACTTTTGGAAGAATGATAGTACTGTGTTTCAAAACTTTAAGCAATCATGACTGCGGTTTGTAAGGAATATAGCGGTAAAGAACAAGATTTAATTTGTCTTGCAGACCGAATAACTACAAATTAATGAGCTCCTATTATATGATTGTTGTACATTTTGTCTCACTTGTTTAGTTTACTTTTTCTGGTTTTCCAATCTCTCTTTTCCAGAATAATTCCTCTCTGACATGAGCACGCTGTGGCTGAGTGATTCTGTGGCAAATTGCTTGCAAACTAAAAGTTGGGAATAGCTCAACTTTTGTGCTCCTGGTGAAACCAACGCTAAGAATGGAAAAAGGAGTCAGTTATTGCTGAAATTCACGCGATAACAACCATTTTAAAAGAGTTGGTTTCGAGGCAGCGTTGTTTTTGTATTCCTCCCAACTGGATTCAGCATAAGTCTCCTCTGTGGTAAGCGCTGGTTCCTCCAGGGGCTGCCATTACTTTTTGGCAAGCAGCAGCCTTTGTTTTACCTCATCATCTACATTGTGGTTGCATTGATTGGCAGGTTTTGTTGTTGACAATTGGCTCACACACACGATAGGATGGTCTTACCAGGCTGGTGTTGCATAACATTACAGGGTTGACGTCGCTGATAGCAGCTCTCCTGTGCCGCTCGCCACTGGATTGTAAGTCGGAGTGTGCACGGCTGGAGAACCATCTGATAACAAAATATCGTCCTGCAATATATAATGTAAAAAATGTTTCTGTATCAGCACATACCATACAACATTTGCACTGATAGTGATTTATCTGTGAGTGGCCAATAACCTCCAGTAATCAGCCGACTGATAAATCTTTAAGGTAAGTCTACTCACTATTTCCAGCATAAAATCATGTTTAAATTTTCTATGTGAGATTTTAGTATTCTGGTTGTGTATGTTTCACAGTAGCAAACCACAACCTACCCTCAGTACAGATTATACTAACACCCCCTGTGTGTGTCCCCTTTGTGAATCCACAGAATAATGTGACACGTCTCACAATCTATCTTACTGACACATGGAGGGAACGAAGCTCACGATGTCTTTATTCTAGCCGGTGGTTCTATATGTAAAAGGCAGGAAATCAAGCAGATTTGACAGTCTGAGATATGCAGTCACAACTGGGACTGTGCAGCGGAAAAGGGCAACTTTGACGTATTGATGCAGAGTGGGGGCATGACCTGTTCTGCTGTCACTAATCAATGTTCACCTCAACCTTCAGCATTTCCTGCAGAGAGCAATCCCTTGTGTGCCAATGCAATCTGACAGCTTTTCCACCATCGCTGTGTGTGTCAGGATAGGGAATTTGTGACTGTTCTCTTCTCTTCCAACAAGAGGTGAGCTTTAGTGGTCCAATGCAGGGGCTTTTTTTTTAATGGTCTTGGTTTTATGGCGCTACGTAAAGCATGACGTTAGCGATGCGTGACAAGAATGCTGAGGAGGCAAAAGGATATGGTGCACAGCCACCTCTTCCCCTAATCACAGCCCTCATGAGCTCCTCCCAGTTCCTCACAGCAAATTTATGGTTCCTGCTGAATGCAGGCTGAGCTGTTTTGCATATTACCCATCAGCCCCTCGGGAGTGCGCCACAGATCATAGATTTGTTCAATGGTTTGTAACTGGATGAACTATCCAGGTAAAAACAGGAGAAGACAGAGAAGAGTCAGGATTTCATTATTCCAGAAACTAATACAGAAGGGGACATGAATTTCAAATTAAGTTTTGGGTTCCTTAATTACAAAACCTGAGCAAAACTGTTTTTTTCACCATGTTTGACTAGTATAAAGATGTCCCTCCATGGCATTAAACTGGTCTGATGTCCACCTATAGACATTTAATCCAACTTAATATTTTCTGTTGTCAAGGGCATAAAAACACTGTGCAGCAGCACCTGATTAAGGGTAAACTTGCGCATGATAAGAGCCAGGCATTAAACACAAACAAACAGAGCTAATCTTCTAATTAAACCACAGTTACATTGCCTGACTCTTAAATTACGCCACTGCTGCAGACAAAGACAGCCAGAGCAAAGCGAGGATTAGAAGTTATCCTATAGCTTTATCGACAGGCTTCTTTCTTCACTTATCCTAATTGTTAGGCTCTCTCGGTACAAACCGTTTCATTTCAGATGGAGAGCAGCACTCTTTGAGTCATTAAGTCCTCTCAGTGTGTCAGCATATGAAGATCTCTTCAGAGTTATCAGCGAGGATACATCATCTCGTTGAATTGAGAACAATTTCCTGAAATGGAAAGCGAAGGCTTCTCACTCTCATTACAGTGTTGTGACGGTCCTTGTATCGGATCTCATTTACATAACTCTCTCTACATCTACTTACTGTACTCCATTTTATTTTATCTGCCTCAGAGTAAAGGTGACCTGGGATTTGTAAATGTCATAGAGTGCCATGTTACCTTTTTTTTGTTCAGAGTTGTTTTTATTCTGACTCTCACTTTGACTCTAAGTGCTTATCATTATCATAATGTACTAGTGTTTATTGGCTTATGATCTGCATTAAGGAATACAAATGTGTGAACAAAACGGCCTTATACAGTGTAGGGATAATTTCGATCAAACAGCAACACATGTTGGTAAGTACTTTTGTTGGGGGCAGTACAAAATTTACTGAGGCAGAGAGTAAGGCTTCATCATATATATTCTGTCTATGGCAAAACACAATTTCATGACCTGCAATTAAAAATAAAAACCACTAATAAAGCCATCACAACCACTTTGCAGTGAGAAAAAAAATACCCTCCCCTCTTAAACTCTATTTAGCACAAAGAAAAATTACAAATCCTTGTCAGTTTTAGAAACACACTCACACACATCCCAACAGTTTTTGCACAGTCCCATTTGAGAAAGACTGCGGCCAGCAACAATGCACTCTCACACAGTGCCTCGGTAAATGCGTCACCATGTCTATTTTTGTGCAGTGATTTTGTTTTGCTGCATGAGCACTGTCTTTTGTGAGGCTTAAAGATCAAAGTCAGAACAAACTCACAACAGGTTCCAGTTCAGAACCAGTTCTCAGTGTTACACCTTGATATTTATAATAGAAAATCTATTCAACCACACGTCCTTCCTTTCTGTTGGTTTTCACTGCGCTCAACATTTAAAAAGGTCCTCAGACTGTCTTCCTGTGACCCTTTCTGTGTAATAGCTTTCTCTGGATGACTAGTAGGCTAGATGGCCTCCAGCTCTTCAGTGGGCCAAACCTGTTATGATGCAATGCTTTTACCACTTTCCCTCGAGACTTGACTTTTAAAGGGTTCAAGGCATTGCCCTCTGAAGTATGAAGTTCTAGTTTATGTTACACAGCTACTCAAGTCTACACCGTGGTGCTGTACAGTATGTCAGCCGACTCATGTTCCCATTGTGCTGAGGGTCACCTAAAGGTTCCCTAATTTAAAGTACATAATTTATAAACCCAAAGAGGTGCGTTCAAGTACAGTGGATGGCTAGACTTACACGGGTTGAATAACCATCATCAATCATTAGTTCAGAGGGACAATGAAGAGGCTCTACTGACCCATGACTGAGAGGAATCAATGCGAAAATAAAAACACCTACAGTGAATAAGCTCTCACTCCCACATGTACACAATGCTGTTGTTGCTTTAGCGAAGTCATGTAAAGTTTATCCCAGCCTACTATAACTCTGCCTGTTTGTGTTCCAGAATACTCTGCTTTATACTGCTGGCCTTTAGTCTGTTATATTTCACAACCATCCACCAGACTGCATTCCCACCTGCGTTTAAGAGCTGTAGTTCAGGTGGTTGGTTTAGAAATATCCACATTATTAACTGCTCTCTGTCTACTGGTGTTTACTGGTGTGTCCTTTTACCTCCTCCTACAGAAGGCCTCTCTGGATCCTTCTGTTTTAAGTGATTCTGGACCAATCTCTACGCAGCCATTTTATCCAGTATTTTACAAAATGTTGTTTCCATTCGAGCAATTTATTTTATGATTAATATTAAAATGTCTGAAAGTTGAAGTCTACTTTACTTGCAACACAGCCGCAGACTTGTACTTCATTGTACTATAATAAAAAAAATTGAGGGCAAAGGTTCTTCACTAAGCATCAGAATTTACAAAGAAATAATCCAGACTTTTATTGCTATGCAGATGATATACAACTGTTCCTGTTAAATGCCTCTTTTTTCTTGTTCTGCTTTACTGAAAACTGAACGTCTAAAAGTTGAATGAGTCCCGGTCAGAAAATAGTTATAATTACCCCTATGACCCGAGCTCTTGCAGCATTCAAAACCTTTCTATTTTGGGAGCTTTATTAGGATAATGTTTAAAATAAGGCCTGTAACCTTGGTATAACTCAGCGCAGTCTTCTGATGCTCAGGGGACTAAAGTGCAGCCCTGCTTTACCCAGCTGAGACACATTACAAATATCAGTTCATTACTTTCCTCTGCAGATTTACAAAAGGTCATCTTTGCTTTTATCTCCTCCAGACTTGACTACTGCAACACACTTAATTCTTCTATCAGCAGGCAAAACAGCCAAAGACTGCATCTTATACAAACACTCCTGCCAGGCTTTTAACTGGTAGAGAGATAAGCAACCACATCACACCACTCTTTACTGTCCTTCACTAGTTACTTTATAATATATACTTTGAATGACTTATTAAGCACCCCTTTGGCATCAGGACTTCACATCTTAAACATAATAGCAAAGTTGCACTATGTGTGGGTGAAAAGTCAAGAACACCCATAACATGAATCATAATCATAACGAGCTTTTGCTCATTAAGCCAACCTTTTCTAAATGCATCATGTTTTACATGAGTTACATATTTTACTGCAGATACATTGCTTTAGGGGCTGCTGGAACATATGCAAGAATCATTCTTTTTCATAAAATACGCCGAGGATACCAATTGAAAGTCATAAAATATAAAACAACATCTCCAGTTGAATCTATATAGCAATAACAAATTAGAGTGGGAAGGATAAGGAGAAGTAGAAGACTTCCTGAGGTGTTTAAGGGTGGGTTGATTGTTTTTTGGGGCTGTTTGGTGTTCTTATATGAGCTTCCCAGGAGTGCAACAAGGAGCCTGTATTTAAATCTCAAAGTCACAGAACACAAACAAAGATTGAGGCAGCACTAGACCACAACTCTATGTTCTGTAAGATTACTGTATTTATCTATGATGGCTTTGGAGACAGCATGGATAGTAGTTTCAATGCTATTATGTTTAGAATATCTTTACCATTTTATAAGCCACCAGACAGCACTTTCAGACAAGGAACTGAAGCTGTTTATTGCTATTTTCAAAGACATCAGATCCCCTTGACAAAATGAATGTTTTTTCTTTACTCACATTACTTAACTTCCTGTGCTCATATCTGCTTCTGTGAACTGTGAGTGTGCCAACTGCCATGGTTACTGCTGCTACAACCCTTCTTAAAAAAAAAAAAAGACAAACCCTTTAGCCATTTCCAAACTTGTTGTTGTAGTGTTAGCCTTCACACTATCCATAGCCCTATGGTTTAGCTGTGGTTACATGGCAAAGCTTAGCCTAAACATTTGAACCATGCCACTGTTTTTTTGCTCTCAGCTGAGTGGGTGTTTCTTTACGAAAAACCCAGACAAGAATGGAGTTGACCTTTAAGTTTTGAGACAACTGATAAGTGGAAAAATGGTCTGCAGCTCAATATCAGTCAAATGAAAGTTATTGTTGGTGCCACTCAATGTAAACAAATGAGTATCTCTGTTGTGAACAACAGGCAAAGGTTAAGCTGATTATTTGCAATCAAAAGAGTTTTTTTTTTTTTTTTTGATGACTGCAAATTATAATTGCAAATCAGCAGCAGCCGGATGTTGCTGCTGTCTTCCATACCACAGTGCTTTGTTGTACCTCTGCAAAGTACAGCATGAATAATAGTCATTTTCTCAGCGCAGAGTATCTAAGTGGTGGTGGTGCGGGGGTGTATTTTGGGCACTGTTTGACATTATAAGAGAAAAGGGGAGAGTGCAGTGAAAGACATGATTAGTCACAGGTGTTCTGGCTGCTGACGTAAACTCCTTATGCTGGGCATAGGCTGCGTTCATGTAATGAAGGACAGATTCCAGAGCTGAGATGAGTGGGCTGTAAAAGATACTATGATGAATGTACTTACAAAACATTAACAGTTATGTTTAGATTGAATATTTCATAAAAAAAAAAAAAGTGCCTCTGGACTTTTCATAACTGTGCAGAATGAATCTCTCTCCTTTATACTATTAAAGTGTGTGTTCTCTGTGAACCATCAGTGCGGATAAATGTTAGAGAACTCTGCCAGCTGGACGAAACTACCTTAAAGACCAAAGCAAAGCCAGAGTCTCTCGCTTCAAAAAACAATACAAGCAATAAGCTTACAGTTGTTTTTATTGGAGTGTGATAGATAATCAGCTATATGAAACATAAACCTATTTGATAATGTTGGCTTTCCTAAGTGAACCAAACAATTAGCTAACATTCCTTCAGTGCAAGGTTGCAATGAGAAGCAACAGAGCAATTGTGTACATTCATGTTACTAAAAGCCATTATGTTTTTTAAAGGGATTTATTTGTTCACAGTTTTGTTTTGTCAAATGGGAGACTGGGGAGCATTGTGCCAGTTTAATTATGTGTCTATTTTAGTGGTTGAGTTGTTGATTCATCTTGTAAAATGGCAATTTATTCTCTTAGAAGTGCAATTTTCCTTTTTTTTTTTTTTTTTCTAATCACAAGTGTGCTGTAATGGATGTCTTTATAAGTACTGTCAAGTTACCCCAATGAAGATTAAAGGACAAAAAGCTTGTCTTTTTACTTAAATATATGCATGGACCTTAGTGTGCAGGGTCTTTCTGTCTCAAGATTTAAAGGGGCACTCAAGCAATTTAATATATCACCTCAATAACGGTGGAGGACTCGCCAGAGACAGATTAAAAAAAGAATAGTCAAAATTGAAGGAGCAGAGGCCGAGATATCCTGACTTTTACTGCCTACTTTCGGTCAAATTTCAAATACACTAGATCCTTCAATTCCCAGCTCAATAGTGTTTTTCATTAGACCCTCCCTGCCTGTTCAATACTCATTTCTTCCAAACCACATACCTACAGTTTGGAACTGAGATAAACCTCAACGTATGTTTTTTCAGCTCCTACAGAGACACAAACACAGGCTGAATTGTACTCTTCTTGACACACAAACAGAAATCAGTGCTCTCTAATGCTCTCATGCTAATAATATCTCATAATATGTCATGAGCACCACAAAGCTTTAGTCATGTGTGTGTATCAAATAAAAGTAAATATCATGGAATAAGGCATAAATAGTACATATAGATACATCTTATAAGTGGTTGAGTGCAAATAACTGCAGTTCCCCAAATAACCACTTGATGCTGTTGAGACATGTTTATAGCCCGGTAGAAAAACAGTTCGAGTTTCTTAAAACTTACAGTTATAATTATAAGAACAATTTGAGTGACAGACAGTGCTGTCCCAGGTGATGCAACCAGGCTTCATTCAGTCCACCTCAGCTCACTCATACTCCACCTTCTTGCCTGTTTCTGCTGTAACTGGGGTCTAAAAGGCGAGATGTCAAGATGTGGATGGCACCCACATTGAGCTTTACACTGGCTGTTCAGAAACCTATAGGTGATGTCAATCAGACCAGTTTTATACAGTCCGTGTTTCTGACATTCCTTCCTGTTGATTGTGCTGCTGTGTGTCCAATGCAGCAAAAGACGGATTCTGTTTCTTTGCTTAAGTAACTCATGTGGTTGTATTACTACAAATTATATATATGGTTGTGTAGAAATATTTTATATTTTGTATACTGTTAAGCAGCTTATTTTTTTTTTTTAACAATGTATCATATTTAAGGAGCTAAACCTATGATTTTTTTTAACCTAATAGCTTGATTGTCATGTCAAAATCTTGGCAAACTGTTATTTTCTTTTGAATTTAAACCCAAAGAGGTTGAAATGGATTAAGACTGCAGTCCTTCGAGAATTTTTAGTTAAAATTTAAAATATCTTCCAGGATACTAAAAGTGCTGAAGCTGAAGGGTGTGATGTGTTTTCCAGATCTACATGTGATTAGCAAAAGCTTTTTCTCCGTGTGCTCATTGTGTTTAAACGCAAACAAGTCAAAGACAGGCTCTGAATCCTCAGGCCTGCAGGGGACATCTGCAAATCAATTATTAATTAATTACAGTCCAACTGAGCCCTCTTTCATTTCCGAAAACCAAACAGACAATTTTTCTTTTCTTTTCTCTTTTTGTACAAAAAGCATCCCGCTAATTAGCCAGTGAAACAGTGAGGAGATTTATAGCATGTCATTTGCTTTCCTGTTTGAAATTGATTATTTTTGTCCTCATGCATTGTTAGCTTGACAGCAACAAACTTCATGAGGTTCACTGACGGCTCAGCCCGAGTTAAAAATGATGTCGGTAATTTGGATAATTCCACAGACAAGCAAATATCAGGTGTCCAAAGACTGAAGTCAATTTTACCTTATCTGTCAGATGTGCAAGGAATTAGAAATTAGTGATCATGCAGCCACCCCCTCTCTGCACCACCGCAGCGTCTCACACACACAACACCGGGTCCTCTTTCTGAGAAAAGACTACATTCATTAGTGTCCCTCGTCTCTATTCATTGTCCTCCTGTTTTCTCTGTGTGTTCATTAGGGGGACATGTATGATTGGCCTGAGGTGTAAACATCAGAGTAAATCACCATAATTAGCCTTGTAATGCCAAACTGGTCTTCAGGGGAAATAATCTGTATGGCTTCTGTGGGTTACCGCTGAGCATTATTTAAGTTATTCCTAAGTGTGAGGTATTAAAGAGGCGAATGGTGCACATGATAGCAAAAGATAATATTCACATTGCTGGAATTGACAGCCGATAAAATAAGCTTCATCTGATTTATGCTGCTGGAGAAGGAAAAAGAGAAAAAGTACATAAAATATTGTCATACCAACTGAGGCAGTTGCAGTGGTTTTAACATTTCTGTTAAAGCACGAAATGGGATTTACATCTAGAGGAAGGGGTGTTGCTTAAACAGCGTTTGATGTTGTTTTGACATTGCGGGGCTTGTGTAGAGCACTGGTGGTCCCCAGGGAGCAGCATAAGCACCACACGTAGATGCTGGAGGGAAGAGGACGCCAAGGACAGCGTTTTCCCTACCTGAAAGATAAAAACGACTTTAACTTGAAGGATCAAGGTTCAGAACTGTGGCAAAAGTGCCACTATTTTATTCTTTTCTAAATCTTCTAATGCTTTGACTCCTCAACTGTAAGGCATATGGTCCTGGCTTTGTTGGTTTAAGACAAATCTATCGATATTTTTGTTTTTTATTCAATTATAAAAATCAGTTAGAAAAGGCCAGAAATAAAAGCTTCTTTTTGTCTTTGATCAGGCAGGACCTACCATTTTGCATTGCAAATGCCTGTGCATGAGGTCCGTTTGACATAAACTCCTATAAATCTTTAAAATGGCTGAGTCACTGCCACAGAATTTAAATGATACTGAAAGCAAAGAAGAATTTATGGCACTTTTCTTATAGCTGGTTTTTCTTGGTTGAAATGTACATTTGTTTTGTCACAGTTTCATATCCAGCAGATACAGAGCAACATGTAATTGTAGTCAGTCAGGCGCTTCGTGTTCATTGTTGTTAGCTGACACTTAGCTTAGTTTATGGTTTGCGATGGGCAGGTACTGGGTGCAGTTACTTTGCAGAGCAGCTACATTTTTGGGATCACCAGAATGCAAATCCTTCTTGTTGGACTTCATGTAACGTGATTGTGTCAGACAGTGTGACAAATCAGCATGTTGTGAGGAGCTACTGGCAGCTATGTGGTTATGGTGTGTGTAATGACCGGTAACAACGCGAGGTGACGTTGAAAACAACAATGGAAACAGTGACTGACAGATGGATCATCCAGTCACCTGTCAAGGAATTTAAAGTGAAGAAAACAGTTTTTCCCACTAACAAACAAAACAAATGACAGCTTCTCAGATTGTCCTGTACAACAATCACTCTAGCAGTGTCAGGTTAGTAGAACAGGGCACGTTTATCAGAGCGTGTAAATTACTTGGCTGCTGGAATTTGATGAGAGCCGTAAAAGTTAACTGAAATAGTTAAGCTGTGAGACTTAAAACAAAGATAATGATCTTAAAATGATCAGGAACTAGCAGTTTAGTTTTCTTACATGTCTGTCAGTCAGTATTACAAAAAAAAGCTATACAATTTGTCCAAATCTCTAAAATTCTACTGACTTTTATATTCTTACAAAACAATCAGTGGCAATCAGTGCGTCTGTGTTTCACAGAGGAATATAAAAAATGTTATGTACTAATAAAAGAACAGATTTCAAAGATTGAAGCCCACACTCCTTGAGTGTTTTGCAATTAGCAAACGTAAGAGGCATTGCACGCCACTGTTAAAAAGATGCTTCACAATAAAAACATTTGAAAAAAGGGACCTACGGATTTTTATGTACTGCAGTTAAAATGACATGATGTGCTGACTCCAATAAAAGTACATTATTTTGTCAGGCGCTGTTACCACACTTTCACCTTAAAAAACGAAATAAGTTTCAGTGATATATGCTGTTTTATGTTCTCTTCATTCCGCCTCCATTTGTTTACAATATATTTCAATCACCAAACACAGTAGTTTCCACAGGGTGCTGTTCTACTCCATGCATATTCACAAAGAAATGCGCTTTCTCTCTCCTCCTTCATTTCCAAAGACACTTGTGGTGCCTGCAGACGTGTCAACCTCTCACTCCCACAGTGAGCAAAAACTGGCTGCAGGGAACAACCCCTGGGGACTAACTATCTTAATTAGCAAGTATTTCTTTTTCCGAAGTGAAGCATGGCACAGCAGAGGGCACAGTGAGAAAAGGCCAACCCGCAGATTTCCATTAAAGGCTTAACCTGCTAAGGAGCTAGCAAGAACATCTAACAGCAGGGTGATCAAAGACACACAAATCCAAACTGGATTTGCATGGTTGTGTATGGACACACACAAATGGGTTTGCTGGTGTGCACAGGCAAACACACTGACTGTACAAACTCACAGGCTTGTGATATAATTCAAACCATTTAGGCAAGAAAAGCAGCTGGACCACTGAGATATCGCTGTGTCTGGACTCTTCAGCAGGTTTTTTATGGATATCCAAATTTTAAAAGCTTTCACTTTTCTTTTTCACATGCATCCAACAGTTGCATCGGTCAGAGTCATGTGTTATCAAGCTGAAGAAAAAGCCAAAGCACCTGCTCTTATAACCACGGAGCCTTTGAAGGCATTAGGATGCATATTGACAATACAGGACCCTGGGCAATTACAGGCCTTATCTTCCTGCCTGACAAACAGTCTGCTTCATTATGGGCTTTTAGCTGACAGCTTACCTCAGCTTCCCCCATTGAATCATCACTCCTAATGCAGAAAATGAAATGGCTAAGAGGTTTGTTAAATATATCTGGATTGTTTCACCATAATTTTCCTCCTTGGTAGTCCTTTTCAAGCATCCATTAGTGAGCGGATGCAGTGAATGACAATTGAAGAAAGGACATTGGGGGATGCAGAGGAGGAGGAATATGTAATGCACTAACTTCTTAGGGAAGGCACAGGGACCGGTGGTTTTCAAATTAATTCAGCTACAAGACAATTGCTAGCAATAAAATAGACTCTCTTAAGCCTTAAACATCATCAATAGCAAAGTTTATGATTTCAATTATGGATTGATTGATTGAGTCTGAGCATCAGGAAAAAACTCTTTGGCAAACAAAGAACATGATGGATATTCCCCAAGCTGCTAGTTTCTAAATGACAATTAAAGGACTGCCTGTCTTGATCACAGAAAAATACAGATAGTGTGTTTAACTTTTGACTAAGAATGACTTAATGTTGAAACCCTTATAATTGAGAGGGGTTGTTTTTCTTAAATTAAAAAATACATGCATCTTAAGGATTAATCCACAAATAAGGAACGATTATGAAATGTTGTTGAAGCTAGTATGAAGTGTTTGTTCCTATAGCACATAGCCCAACATCTGGGATTTGTGCAGTGTATTTCACTGGATGGCTTCCACTGAAAATGTAGTCAGTGGTGATGTGCACACATGGTTCAGCTCACCAACTGTCCACTGTCCATGGTGCTGAAATGTATTCGCTGGGCCGTTTGCTCCCCATGCGGCCAATATATATCTGTTTGCTGTTCGTGGTGCTAAAGCATCCCCACCAGGCCATTAGGTGTCTGCAGTTGTGAAAGAAATCCGTTACATGGCTGCTGTCCATGGTGCTGAACATCCCAAACAGGCAGTTTGCAGTCCGTGGTGCAGAAATGTATCAACCAAGTGTGCTGTTTACAGTGCTGAAACACTTTGTTTGTTGTTTGTATGTGGCTCTACTTTGTCCACTGTGTCTTTCCAGTGTCTAAACATTGTGGTCTGGTCCTAACAATCCATTTCAGCAAATTTATTTTCTTCATTTCCCCTTTATTTTCCTCTATTTGGTTAAAAATTAAGGTTCAGGCCCATGGGCTAATGAGCTATAATTACTGATGATGGCTAATTGCATCTTCCATTAGACATCTCACAATGTTACCATAGTAACACAGTGGGTGCCAGCCTTGTGGATGCTGGGTTGGTATATGGATGTTGTGTACAATATGCTACCTATAAATTAAACATGACAAAGCCACATGTTCCCGTTGATATGCTCCTGAATTTGGGCTCCTCCATTTCGCCCACACACTAGTTGACCTTTTTTGTGTGTAAAGGTTAAAATAGACAGCGGAGTATTTTTTTTTTTTTGTGGATCCAGGAAGCATCTGATATATGCCATGATCAGACTTCAAGAGAGCACAGAGTCCAGGCTGTGTTTGCCCTGGCCACAGAAATAACCTCGGTGGAGAGGTGTGAAGCAAAAGGAGCCAGAGAAAAGAGAAGCTGCAGACAGACACTGTTTGCACATCACAAATAAAAAGTGTTACAATGTGTGTCCAGGGAGGGGGGGTGTGGGGTGAGGGGTCTGTAAGGGCTTTGAAAAAGAATAGCGAGGGTGGAAGGCACAAAGGGTCAGCGTCTGTTTAAAGAATACACGAGTAACACGGAGGATAGATGGCACAGGGTGATTAGGTTTAAAGTAAGGGGAGATGAGTGGGTAGAAAAAAGGAGGGAAATAAGCGCTATTTACTTCTTTACAAGGAATGAAGGAAGGCAAAGGTACAGAAAGGCGAGGAGCCTTCCAAACATTATGATATGGATCATTGATGGCCCCCGGTGGTGAAAGCGTCTGATTATCTGACACTTTCAGAATTCAAAGCAAAACGAAAGCTAATCTGGCAAGACATTCAACGATCAGCTGGTTTTACATAAAGCTAATAATAGTTCAAATGCCTAAAGCAAATGTCTTCTCAGAAAACATCGCAGCAACATAGACATCTGTCAAACAATTAATGGAAACATGCAGTATGTAGCTTTGCAAACCTGATAATAATAATTCAACATTCTGTAAAGGCCACTTACTTCTTAAAGCTTAATTCTTCTAACTGAATTCTTACAATGTGACCTAGGCCTTCAAAGCTTCTCTCATGATTGACTTGGCATTTGCTTTTAAACATTGACTTTTTATAAAAGAACAAGCACACACGTTGGGTAGAAAAGCCAAGACTGTTCATGCAGTAAATCAACCTTAGAATCTTCACTGAAACATCGTAGAAAAAGAGTATCTTACAAGGTATATTATTGGACTAACTTTAAATTACACACAGATTACACTCAAGACAAATGTATATTTTTATGGATTAAACTGCAGTTATCACTCTCTCACAGACATTAGCCCTAAAAAGCCGTAAAAGTACATTTATATATGTTAAAAGCTTAAACCATCTGCTGTTATACTTACTCTTTAACTCCTTTGACACGTGTATCTGGGCCCATATGCTCACAATACCAGTAAAAAGAGATTCATTAACTAATTACTTGTCAATAAAAGTCAATAGGAATATGCTTGAGCAATGAAGTGGAATCTGTTTTTCAATAATGAACATGTGCTCAATTCCACTTCAGCCTCTGGCAAACACACTTTTATCGTCACCAGTGATGCTTCTCAATAAGCAACTGAAATGGTTCAAGACAAGAGGTGAAATTCATTGAGGGGATATTATGTCCCTTATTTTATTATTATGTCTCATTATGTATAATGAGAAATAAAAAAAAAAAAAGAAAAAGAAAAGGCTCTTACTTTTTTAGACTGAAACAATTCTAAAATACAAAATTATTATTATTAGTTTGAAATGTTGAAATGTTATGCAATTTGAAATTATTATTTTTTCATATTTTAATAAATACATTTATTTAATTTTTACTTTACTTTTTTTCCTTTTCCTGCTTGAATCAGCATGTGTGGATTAATGAACTTGGCCTGGTGTAACTCTATGAATGTTGAGAGGTCTGCAGTGTATTCAAATATCCACAAATCTCTGAACTGTTACCCCCATTGTGTGCAGGATTTCCATATTTTCCTTCCACTCTTTTGTCCAGCTTTGTGTTGTGTAAGTGCTCTTTTGACACTTGCAGCTAAAAAAAGCCTCAGTGTCTCCGGACAAAATGATCTATTTTGGCTCCATAATGGCTCTGGAGTCTCATTTGGTGCCATGCTATGAGAAGCAGGTCCCCGCTATGTGCACGCTAATGAAACACTTACACATACTATTACAGGAAGCACCACTGGGCCTTGTTGGTGCTAATTAATATCCTCCTACTTTTATGTCAGATCTGATTCTTATCTTGGATTGTACATTCGGAGTGTAAACTATCCTCCTGGGTCAGTTGTAAGAAGCAGTGGGAGACGGTTACGTATGAGTTCTTCAGGTTCCAGCGAGTTTCCGTCTCATTCTGCCTCCTGCGCTCAAAGCTGCAGGCAGTCTCTCTGAAACGTACCATTTGTGCAATTACAGAGTGAATGTGGATGTTTTGAGCCCATTAAAACTGGAACACTGTGCTCGACGTGAACAGTATTTCAGTGTGTCTGTATTTAGAAAAGTGTGATGAAATATTAAATCAGGGCATGTTTCACTGATTGGAGTGTCATTACTTAGCTCAATATCATATAATGAGACCTACATTTTATGTCAGTTCATTTTGAGTTTATGTGTTTGCCCAAACAACACGTAAAAGACGGATTCTTCAAATGTGCAATGAGTGCTGTTAGTGGGAAAAACAAAACTCCAAATTAAAGAAAGTATAATCAGACACATACAGTATGTGGAGGCCAACAGATATATTGGTTGACAGAGATATTATGGGTATATCAAAGCCATTTTCATATCGGTGTTTATGCTATATGTGCTGTTATGAACAAAACTGAACAAAAAATTATAGTTTAATTGATTTTATTCCTATTTATTCTATTTCTTGATGGGTTATAGAATTGGCTGACAATGTTATGCATTTGAAAGTAAAATTATTATTCAGGTTGTATGTTTATTGTATGAAAGCTGTCTAGGTTTATTTTCAGAGGGGTGAAATTAGTGCACAATCCACACAAAATGTCTATTTTCATTCAAGCTAAAAAAAAAATAAAAAATACAACATTGGCCACCATGTAGGTTACTGATGAATTATCCCCCTCTAAAATCAGTCTCCATCAATCTAAATAATCCCGTATCAGTATTTGCACAATAAATTACCTGGACATGGACAGATATTTATTAGACTCCATGGTCATTACTGCTGTAAGAAATCAACACCAGTTGGGGGACATGATGTTTCAGTCGCCATGGACACCAGCTATCACCTAAGGCATGAAGAAACTAGATGTTCTAACCTCAAAGGACAGTGTTGTTGGCCAGCTGCAGCCACAACCTGAAAGGAGATAGAAAGAAAACACACATTCTGCAGACTAACTTATTAGCTCACTCCTACTCACACAAACAGACGTGCAGCAGCAGGTCTGAACAGGGTCACAGGTATCACAAAAACTAGATAACAAAACTAAAATTGCACCGGCAAGAACCTGAACCTGTGAAATAATGATCACGCCGGAGTTAAACATTACTATATGGAGAGGATGAGTCACTTCCAGTAAAGGAGCAAAGCTTAAAAGAAGGCTAGGAGCAGCATGGAGCAGTGTTTTCATGAGTAGGCTGCTGTTTTGTTGCTCTTGTGCACACACAGGTCACATTAACAAGCCGACAGCCGACACGAAACACAGTCCTGCCATCGGTTTGACATGTTCCACATGTGTACAGCTGGAACTAAGGTGCCAGCAAGGCAGAGAGGAAGAAAAAATGGAAATTACAGCAGTTAATATAGATGGAAACATGCAAATAGTCACAAGATATTTTTTAGGAAGGTAATATATCCAACATAGTTGTTTATGTTATGCACAGTTTGTTTTGGTGAGAAATACTGAATATAAATTGAAACTTTAATTGTTTATAAGAAAACCGAGCACCTCTGAGGTCATCCAAAGTGCATTGCACCACCAGCTGTTGATGTGTTTAAGCTGTTTGTGAAAAGTGTGTGCGACTGCATTGTTGTAATCTTTATATGCATGCGTCTGCTGATAGAACACAAAGAAAAACCCACTCAGCATAACATTGCGCTGCAGGACCATATGTGATCAAAAACAGCACAGACCTTTAATGTTTCGTATTAATAATTTCCATCGCACTAGCATAGATTGGAGTTACGGTAAGGTGATAAAAGGCAGTCTTGTTTTGCTTGAGAATGTCCCTCCAGCATTGTGCAACACAGTCTTTAGTTAACAAGGGCACAGGAAATATAGTAATTATAGCCGGGCAGATATTGCTTGGCAGATATTATCTGCCCATATCGGCCTATCAAAGGCATGTGACGTGATATATGCTGTTGGATATGTGCTGTTTTGAAAAACTATTTTTACATAATATATAATGATGAAATTGTTGCTTGGCCGAATTTAGAGATGGTGTTTGCTATTCATTTTTTAAACTTTTTTTTTTTTAAGTCAGCAATTGACTGATAATGAACAGTAAGTATTTATTTAACAATTTTTTAAAATTCTTATACATTCTTTATTTTCTCAGCTATCATTTACAAATTTGGCTGACCATGTAATACATTGTATGCTTTAATACATTGTGTGTAATAATGAATAAGAATGTTAAATAAGATTTACCTTAACATTTAAGTTTTATGTTTGAGAAAGTAGCATTCTGGGTACATTTGTCAGTTATAACTTGATCTTTGCCCTCTGTATCGGTCTCAAAAATCCCATATCGGTCGCCCCCTAATTAACTCAACTAATGTGTGCATTAACATTGGATCGATGTAATACTTGCACAAGGTTTTACGGCATCACTTGTGCAAATATTGGTCAAGCTGGTGCAGATCATCTTAGATGTCCTGGTTAATGAAGCGCAGGAGGTTTAGTCATGGTGTGGTTATTAAAATGAGCCTTTCTGAGTCTGGATCTTGAGTATGTTAATGCATAACAGGTATATTCTGCTGTAAAATGTCATCACAGACAGGTAGTCTTGGCCACAGCAAAAAAAGGAATCGATAACGTCATGCATTGATGTCCTGAACCCAATCTGCATCCCTGTGTGAACACTTAAAGGGCGAAGAAGCAGGTTCTGGTTTTTCATGCTCAGTCATGCTGTTTTAGAAATAAGTTTGATCCATGAAAGCATGCAAGCAGCCTGATAAACATCAAGTGATTTATCCAAGTAAGTGTGGGCACCATTACCTGAAAATGTGCATGTGATCTTATTTCTAATTGAGCAATCATACTGAAAACATGAAGAGTCATGGCAGAAGAGAGAGAGCTGTCAGTGCACACTACAGCGCCGAATAGAAATAATTTAGCCCTGTGAAAACTGCAGTTCTGACTGCTCAGAGTGCACATATATAATGAGTTTATTATCACTCCATGCAAAGCAGACTTCATGCTTAGTCATTAACACTCTTGTTTTAATAAACTGTAAACTACAGCACAGGGTTTTGTGTTATTAGCAATCAAATTAAAAGAGCGTGAAACAAGGAGGTATTTAAAATGCTGATATTACATTATTGAAGGTGCTGCAGTCTGAACAGAAGCAAACACCTGTAAATCTGAACTTCAGCAAAACAGCTAACTTATCTAGATGTGAGTTTTAGCTTCCTATTTTATACCATTTCCACCTCCACTACCATTACCATTAAACTGAACAGTGACACCACTGAAAACACTGAACTTCTGCAGCAGATGGATTTAAAATGAGTCTTATGAATTAATGAATATTTAAGCCAAATAACACCCGTGTGTCCATTTCACTCACCCACACATTAGTCTTTCAAATCGTATTTAAATATGCCTCATGGTATTTATATCTAAATCTATTATCTGCTTTAATATAATGTACATCTACAGCACTGGCCATTGATTGCCATTTTCAGGACCCGGGATGAGTCAGGTCGACCAAATTCTGTGAAAAATTAAATGTAATATTATATTATTACAGATGTTACCCACTCATCCAGTGGAAACCTCTGAACCTGTGTTCTGCTTAAACCCACTGTGTTTTTTTTCTCTTAAGCCTGAGAAACCGAGGGGATGTACTGATATTCTTTTTCACAAATGCAAGCTTTTTTTTTTATTTTTTATCTTACTTGCAGGTCCTGCTGGATTAAGGGCTGGTTTGTTTACTTCTATTACGTGTATGTGCTCTCTAACATCTAAATGAGCCAAGGTTTTTGGTGTCTTTGGAGTCTTGATTTGGATTTTGCTTCTGTATATTTTCATTGATTTTTTATTCTTAATTTGTATTAAATGAGAGTTCTTCCTAACGTTTTCTTTTCTTCTCAGTGTAAAGTGCACATTCAGTTTCATGTTATTTGTAATTATTCACTTCACATTTTGTCAGCAGGTTCTGCAGCATCTACTGTGACACTCATTCAAGTCTTTTGTGTTTTTTTGTCTCTCAACAGGGACACACACCACTGACCAGACACCTGTGTGTGTGTGTGTGAGTGTTTATGGGAGACCCGTGCTTAAAAAAAGAACCTCCTGTACACCAGTCAGCGTCCAGAGATCGTGAGTACACTTTTTAGCTTCCATTTTCTCTGAGGTTTTTTATGAGAAAAAGCTATACACGGTCCCTAAAGGATCCCTGAGCTCGAATCGCACTGTGAGATCATCTGTATAGGAGAAAAAAGCCAATTCAAATCTAAAAGCACTATTAGACAGAACATGAATCATACGAAGAAAGATTTGGCACTCGTTCCATTTCAGTTTGATCTAACAAAAGGATATAAAACCTAATCTTACAAGGACTGAATGCTAAAGCCTTTATCAATGTGGGCCATAGGAAAAAGCTATAGTGTTAAATTGTGCTTAAATGCATAACCTTCTTCTCGCTGACTGATCATTCGGCTTTAATAGACCATTTCAAATAAGTCACGGATAATTATTCCCAGTGCTTTACCCTCTAACCTTCTCAGTCTCTCCCTCTTTGTCAAGAAACATAAGTTATATCCTGTTAGAGGTTATGAACTGTCTTGGAGAGAAGCCTCTGTTGACATTTTATTGCAGTGAAGGTGCGATCGCACACACACACACACACACACACACACACACACACACACAC
>JAOWBC010001868.1:10156573-10186373 GCA_028566105.1 Hypoplectrus providencianus | reverse complement strand
TCCTTGCCTGCACCATCATAACACAAATGTTCCCCAGTGCGCTGTAGGTGCAGAGCACAGCTCTCCACGCAATAGAGATGATTTTAGCGATTGAGCCCTTCAAATCCTGCAAAAGGCTCGATACGACAGACCACCCAGAGCAGCACCTGCAATCTTGTCGATTATCTCCACATTCCCATCGATTATCATGTGGTTCCCTCCCCTTTCATACTCAGTTATCACTCTGTGGTTGCTGATATGGAGCTACATTATTGATCGCAACCCATTAACAGGGATAAAAGTGCACAGTTGCAGCCTGATTCATCACAACTCTCAGGTGGAGCCATCAGTCAGTAGGCCACCTACACTTGCAACTGGAATAAACATCCATCTGCGGGTACATTTTGCACCAGAGCCTCCTGTAAAATGAGTTTAATAGAGCATAAAAGAGCATAGATTCAGAGCTGGGGTGTGACAGGGAGAATTCAATTTTTGTCCAAAATGAAACAAAAAGATAAACTAGGGGAGATGATATCTTCTGAAATCTAAGCAGTAAAAGTGTACATTTTCCTGAGGTCACTTTATATTTTTGCCTCGTCAGCTTGGACGACAAATAAACATTTGGTGTTAAATTGGTCAATGTATCATGTCTGCAGAGGGACAGCGTCATTGATTGAGGCAGTAGTTTAGAGAGATATTCATTGGGCACACTTATGTACTCTTTGTAAGTTATCAAGGAACCGTTTTCTCAAATATTAAACACCCTGACTAATGCCAGCAAACGAATTGCACATGACAATGACAGCCGCAACAAGAATTGCACGCAGTCAGCGGTTCTGCTTCAATGTAGCAGTCAAGCTCTTTTAGATATGTGCACCACAGCAGGCTACATATTCCACTTTCCTCTCCTTTGCCCAGGGTGCATTAAATGGATTAAAGCACTAAGAGCAGCCAAGCATATATTCATTTCCTCCATACTGAGAAGGAGAGCAGCAGACAGCATATTATGGAGTGTCACAGAGTCCCTGGACCATCTCGCCACATCAAAGATGGAAGATTAAAATCTATAGAGTAGATACAATCTTTTTTTTTATTTTTTATTAAGCAGCTTTGATGCAGCAGTGTTTGTTTGCTCTCTGCCCAACATAAGCAGACGTTACCACACTCACATGGGAGAAAAGATAAGAGTAACAATGTATTCAAATATAATGTGTTGAGAGCAAAAAATATTGTATTTCTCTAGACAGCTTATGGTTTTTACAGAAGCCCTGGGAGGCAAGTGGGAAAATAGTCTGATCTAAGTTGTTTTTTCTTCTCTTTATGGCTTAGAAAAGGGGAAAAATATTGCCAAAATAATCTATCTGACTTTCCCACTCTTTTTCTTATTTGTGAAATATGGGAAAAATGTTTTGCCAAGTGAATAACAACTTTGCCAGGATCATTTTTCTCAGTTACTTTTTTTCAACTGTCACCTCCTTTTCTCTGTCATCTCTTTTTTTTGTCAGCATCATTTTTCAGTTTTTTCCCCTGTCTGTTTCAAAGCTTAAAAACAAAAGCAATTGATAAAGATTAACCTGGTATAGTATACATTCATTTTACAATTCTAAACACAAGAAAAACAGGAAACATGAATTCTGAAGTCTATGAATTCTCATTCTGGCTGAGTATTTGTCTGCACAATTAATCACATTAAATCTGCAAAACCAAGGATATTTGTATTAACTCTACAGATGTTGCCATTAAATATAGTCAGTTTTATTTCTTTTAATTGAAGGTCTGACTTCACCTATAACAGAGTCCCTTGAGTTATGATTACACACAGCGTTCCACTAAAACTGCCATATGACATGATTCAAACACCTCCACCCACACCTCCTACACACTTCACAATGTTAACAACTTGATTAAAACAGCACCCAACATATTTCACACAGACCATGTCACGAAGCTTTCCTATTGAACTAATAAAAGATGGTTCATGAGAACATGCTGCATTGCATTCGATTCACCAAATTCCTAGCAGCCAATATGAAGTGCAAATAGAGTAATTATGAGAACTGTTTGGCATACAAATCTCATAATTTTTACATCAGAGATTTGAGTTTGTGTCCTGTCTCCCATGTGTAGTGAGGGTAGTTTGCCTGCATTAGAAAGCAAAATGAATGAAAAGCAGATCACAAAGCAGCTAATTAGGATGCTAAAGACTACATTGAAATGTAAAACCGCATAAAATGACTCTAATATAAATTCAACAGCACTCTGCCATGCATGAGATGTTTTACTTAACTCTCAACAGGATCAGCAGTAGTAGTCAGAGTAGAGTTACATAACTCACAGAAGCACAGAATTAACTTCTCCGTCATTCTCCTGCGTCTCATAGCCTCTGCCTCCTGTCAACGCCATGATCTGATGGGATGGGTGTTGTGGGACTGGGTTTATTTGGAGTCAATGCCAGTGTTACTTTGAGAACACCTGTTGGAAGGGGAATTTAAGCTGCCATCACTCATGCAGCTGCCTTGGAGAGCCCAGTCAGTCACTGCGGTAACAGCCTCAAAGCTTGTCAAACCTTGTGTTTTTGGTGTGAAATTCACATACACATAGTTAAGGTCACGGCGAAGGTCTTGTTTTCGTACTGAAAACACAAACACATCCCGCCTCTGAAACTGAACAAAGAGCAAAGTCTTTTCACTGACTTTGGCTAAGTGCTTCAAGTTAATCTAAACATTAAAAAATGTTTATGGTTTTATTGGCCAAAAGTAGATATTGTAAGGATGCAGTTTAATTAGAATATGTAATAATGGGAATAATGAGACTACAGTGGAGATGATGCAGCACCACTGTTGCATTATTTACAAAGCCCTGCAGCCACAATAGATGCTGGATTTTAAACCTCTAGTGAATCCACACTCTTGTTTAAGGTTTTACGGCCAAAATCTTTCCTGATAAGGGTCATCTCATGCCTCAAAATTGATATAGATATCATATATCATGTTTTCTGGTAATCTGATAAAGAACCAACATACAGCATTGTCTGAAATATGTAAATACTGCTATTAAGCAGTTTGAAACCTGGTTTTGGATTAATTTCACTTTGATGCTATAGGTAGTCACCATTTTGCCCAGCTGTACTCTCTTTGATTTAATAAGACATTTAAATGACATTTAAATTTAAATGGGTTCTTTGGCTACTTTAGACTGATGGATAGAAAGATGTGCCTCTGTAAACAAATGTGTAAGCCCATTAGAAAACCTCAAAGAGAACAAAAGCTACACAACTGCTGCACAGCGGTGGACTCTGGTCCCAGCTGAGTTGGCCTGGCTGAACCCAAGCAGGCAGGCAGCAGGGGCCATGGGAGCTCGGCAGGCCAGATAATTACACACCCTGATGAAACGGCCACTTGGTATTCTCTGCACAGCCAGTAAAACATACCAGCACTAGATAAGTCAGTGGTACGAGAGTGAGACAGAGGGAGGGTGGAGCTGCTACTGAAGCTCCCAGACCAGCCAGACCCAGACAGCAGGGAGTGGGGCTTCAGATCAACAACTTGCTGTAGTCAGAATCTGAGCCTTCTCATAGACAAAACCTAAAGCATCAAATCTTACATTTTATTCCAGGATGATACGCAATTCCACCAGAATGAGTTCAATCATCTCAAGACACAATCGTTATGGAAAAGGAAATTAGAGAAGATGCATCTCATCAGTGATTAAAGTGATAGGGAGCGGGACAGAGAGGTCAGACACTGATGAAGTGTGGCACTGCTGAATACACACTTAGTCATTATTACATGTAAATGAGAGGTATGGACAGAGCTGATGTGCTTACTGTTGTTATTCAAGCTCCTTGTGTTGCTATGAAATATATACAAATGAGTATTACAGAGCCGGGGTAATCACTTTTTGTGCACACAATGCATAAATTAACATTGCAGAGAAGCAGTTTGTGGAGTGGAGTCAGAGTATTAGTTTCTCTGTGCATAGCATAGCCTAATGTTAGTCAATTGCACCAGTAATAACAAAACAGGGAGGGTCGGGGAAATGAGCTGCATGCTGCACACTGCGAACGAAGAGCACTTTATTGGTAGTCACAAAAGGGCGGAGTTGGGAGGGGCGTGTGGGTGATATCTCTTGGGTGGCAGCAATGGGAGGAGGAGGGGGAAGCAGCCATGCTGTATTTCGTAGAGAATGAGTGTCACTCTGTGTCGTTCCGCTGTCAGGCGAGCGGCTGAGAGCTGTGTGCTTCACTGAAGGGTGACAGGAAAGAGACAGAGCCGCACTGCTGCTGTCACGGACACTCTGCCTCTCAGCTTTCAGCTGCGGGCAGTTGGCTGGTGTAACCGGCTGCAGGCTGCCGGACCTGAGTGGCTAATCATGGCATTTTGACAATGTAAGTGAAAGCTAAGCCAACTGTTAGCTAATGGTCTCATTTATACGACCCCTTGCACAAAAAATATGGAGGAGGCAAGAATTAATTTAGTAAAGGTCAGGTGTATTAGCCTTTGGTGGTAGCTTGTCGACACTGCCAACACTTAAAACTTCTGTCTTATTTACAGTATTCGTACATCCTGAAAGGTCAGGTCAGGTAAATAACAAGAATTAGATCAGGAATAAAAGTTGGGGCTGGCACACAATCTGTACAGTGCAGAGTCCCGTCAGAGTCCAGGCTGGATGGTAGACTTTGGGGAGAGACTAATGCTACGCAAGTCTGACTTTCTTTCCTGACTGATGAATCAAATGTAGTCAAGTGGAACCTCTGGAGCCTGAGAACACAGATTCAAAATAACCAGCCAGGGAAACTGCATCTCCCCGCTATCTCAAAGGATTATTGAACTGTAACGGCTGATTTTTTTTTTCCTGGGCCGCTGTTTCAAATAGGAAATATTCCTCATCGCTTATTTCTCTGCTCCATATTTCATTTTACACATTTCTGTTTCACTGCCCTGTGGCTTTATTTAGTTTAATTCTCTATTGCTGCTCTTTTTTATAACCACTGCCACACTATAATTCAACAGTAAGCAAACCCATTCAAGTGCACACAGTGGAATGTTGATGGTAAGATATAAAACAGATGCACAGCTAATACATGTTATCAAATCATTTAATTAGGTTTTATTTAATAATTCATCAGCATTAATTCAGCAGTTTAAAATTTTCTTTTAAAGGTGGTTGCTAACAAGTGGTTAAGTAAGTATCCACAAGTTGTTTGGGACATTAAACAATTAAACCCCTGGATATTGATGAAAACTCTCTTACTTGTCCACCAACAGCCAAGTTTTTTCTAGTGCTCTTACAAACACTTGTAGATTTTATATTATGTTGATATACAACCTGTTAGGCTACGAATTCGCTAGCTTGTCTAAATTGTTGGTTTGCTTGTTTGAGACAGTCTTAATGATAATGGCTGTGATGTTCCAAAATTCAAAGCAAAAGCTTCACATGAAAATTCTCAGTAGACCCCATGGCGATGCTACTTGCTGTCTATAGCTAAGAACTGTAGATGAGAACATGGAGTGTGTGTGTATTTATACATATGCATATCCAACCACAATATATTTTTGTATACCAGACAAACATCTGACTCATCATATCCCTCTGAATGATTGGGGAATGGTTCTCTATGTCTCCTTGTCATTTATACTGTTTGTATTTTACCTTCAGCAGTCCAGTGATTGTGCTGTGTCATGGATGGGTAAAGTGGACCCAAATGGACGGTTAGGAAGATGGCCTCTGTGGTATTGGCAAAACCCCAGTGCTATGGAGATGTACTGTTGCTCTACACTTGGCTGCTTCCACCTCCCTCAGTTTATAAACTGTTCCTCTAGCTGGAATTATGATGTAGCTCATAGTAGACAGGGATTACAACATTATATAATATATCACAGGTATAAAAAAAACATTCTGGATTCTTTGTCAAATTGGCAAAGGAAATAACTCCCTGAAAACCTTCTGAAAGTCTCAAGTTCACAGCAGATCATGTTATAGTGACTCAGGTTTAAATGCTGTTTACAGGAGCTGAGAAGGTGACTCTGAGTATTGTATAGTTATGAGGTCAGTGCAGGGATATAAAAGCAAGAAGATTGCAGACACTGTTTTGGCAGAGAGCATTGTCATTTTTTTCGTCTTAATATTTATGACCTCTACAGGGGCACTGCAGTCTCTGGACGGCATTAAAGTCTGCCCCCTGCCCTCTATAAATATTTTCTTTATGGCCGGGGGAAGAGAATGAAAGTCGTAACAAGCTATTACATGGATGAGCTGCATTTCTTAACCTCATCCGCCCTTTATCAACCAAGATCCTGCTCAGTGACCTGCAGAGCTCGTCAGACCCGAACATCTGTTTGGCTAACCTCCTCCACCCATCTTTCCTCAGTGACAGATCGCCTCTTAACCACTGCACTGATCCATCACAGCTCGCTGTCCCTCCTCTCCATATCTGTCTGTCTGTTCGTCTGTATGCCAGAGAGGAGGCCAGGCTATTGATCTCGACTCAATGAAGCCGGCTCAAGGTCTTTACAGCAAAGCAATGTTTTAACTGACTCCAGCTGAAGGAGAAACCCGCTGTCAGACAAAGCTTTTCACAGTGCGACAAGGTCTGTGCTGAGCTGTGGGGGCCCACTGTCAATGTTAATGGTGCAGCCTGCACAACTGAGCTGTGAACTGATTGTAAAGCATATGGACCAGTTTTTTATTTGTGCGTCAGTTAGAAGTACACACATTCACACACACTCCAACAAGAGCCGGTTGCAAGCAGCCAACAATTTTATAAATCAATATGTTTAAATGTTTTGGCCTATTTTAAACCTCTACCTCTATTTCATTATGTGCTGGATCATCTATTTGTGACAGTAACTCAATTATGTCCATACACGGTATTTGTACAGGCAGTGAAATACGACTCATACTTTGGACTGTCCTCCACCGCCGTCTTGCTGATGTAGAAATTGAGATTTGAGTGAGTTTGAATGGCAGATGTTACACTTGGGGTAGCAGGTGAACCAGGGTGTGAAAACAAAAGTAAACTGCTTTTAATGTACCTTATCTTTTCTATATAACTTCATTGGCTCATGGTATATGCATCACTTATTTTAGCATAACTCATGTCACGCATGTCATTCTGTAACTACTTCACTTCTGGCATTTATATACATTTATGTAACGTTTAAAACTGTCTTTTGTAATGCCAAACCAGGGCATTTTTTGCCCTAAACATAGATCAAATGAACAGAAACAGCCTTACAACTGCTCCCCTGCACTATCAGTCACTTTTGACAACAGCTTGTTACGGGCGGTATTGACAAACTGTCTATACTGTCGTTTAGGTTGGAGAACCTCTTGGATGATAATGGCCATACTGGTTGGTGAAGCAGGCCCCTTCTAACCCCCATCTCAACACCCTTCAATTGAGTAACAATATTCTAGGAATAATAACATAAAACAAAGGATGCCATTTCAAAATAAAATGATATACAGCAAAATACCAATACCAGACTCTATATAAATACAGAGTCTATATAGAGACTATAAAAACAGGAAACTGACAGAGAGCAGGGTGGTGACACTCTGACCTCTGCTCCTGTCAGAGCGCCTGGCGTCTGCAGAGCAGAGAGGTTGCAGGGTCATACTGCTCTGCACTCTGGGAGTCTGGATATTCATTTTAATGTTGTGGTGAATCGACTGGTGCGATGATCACATAAATAATGTAGGAGTGTGCCAGAGGAGCAGCTAAGCCTAAAACCAACAGGTCAGCCAAGTCCTGTCAAATGGAACCAGGAAGGTCTTCAAACATGTGGCCAAGCAGATGTTGCTTTTAATCAGAATTTTATATCAAGATGTGCCGGATGGAAAATTTCCATTCAACACAGTTTTATCCAGGACCTGGATGGTCTGCTCATGCTTTTTCTGCTCATTTAGAATTTACAGATCTACCTGGAACTCCCAAAGTCCACAGCACAAATACAAATGTGTAAGTAAAGACAATGGTAAAGATCTGTAGTCTCCGACACAATGCATGAATAGAGATAGATGTAAATTCTCTCTTTTGGTGGGTGTGCATAAATCACTGCTGTGAAACATTTGTAGGGTACATCTGTTTATACTGTACAGATTACATTGTAGGACGGAAGCCTGTCTGCCAACATTTGTCTTTATTTGTCTTGGTCGAGGTGCTAACGAGAACAGAGTGACTCAGAGTAGAATGGAGAGTTCAGTTCAGGTAACGATAATCAGTGTGTTAACAAAGCTAGATCCATTTCTGGAGAAGGGTTTATTTTCCATGTCTGCATTTGTTGCTTAATGGAATTTGAAGAGGATAGAGAAATTATAGCCCATAGCCTCCACAAGGTTATGAACTCTATTTTAAAAAAGTCATATCCACTCCAAACCCCATTCCCTTTTTCAGATCCTTCTTAACCTTTCACTATCTCCATCTCCAAGACAATAACACCTTGGAGAAACAAACAATAAAAAAATGCATGCAGCAAAAGCACATATCACTGTTGTGATTGCTTTTCTTTCCTCAAGTTTTCCCTCATCCAAAAACCTCTCTCATTGTCTTTTTCTTGGGGCTTCAGTCAAGAAGGTCATGTTTTTGGTTCGGTTGCCTTTATTTTTGTTTGCCAGTTTTGCTGTCAGCAGGATTATGTAAAAAAACTGGCCCGATCTTCATGAAACTGGCTGGAAGGCTGTAGTAGGGTCGAAGAAGAACCATATCCAAACCAAAGGCTGAATACAAGGATTATTTTACCTTTTGTTAATGTTGAAAAATGGTGCTTTTGTGCCACATTCATACAGTGTGGGAATAATTTGAAAAATATATTCCAAATCATATTTTTTGGTTCATCTCATCTGATTTCACTGCTCTTAGTTGTTAAACAATACTGGAAACAGCCATCAAATATTTGTTTCAGTGCTGAAACAAATATTTGATAATAATGGGAACAAGAAGTCTGAGGACCATATGAATATGCTCTATGAGTGCAATATAAGTTTAAAATGTTTTTAACGTTATTCATATAGAACAGTAATATTGTAGATGATTATGCTCATACAAGACTGTGATTCTGGAGCTGTTTGTAATAATTATTAATATTGATAATGGCAGCTTGACCTTTGAGTTTAAGAAAAAAGCTTTTCATACGTTTGGTTTCCTTCACTTATTTCCACTGTTGCAAACTAGTTTTATGCAATCCATGTTTAAGGTCACCAATAAAGTCCGATTTCCGTGTCTTTTTTTGATGATAAAGCAAGGCATGAGAATGCAACAACATTTTTGCTGGCATTTTATCATTTTATCAATTAATCTAACACTGGCTGTCTCTTCCAACTTCAAGCTAGCTAACTGTGCTTTTAAAGGAGCTACCAAGACATGAAGAAAGTTTTGATGTCCCAATACCATATATATGTAGTAAGTGCCTCCACAGGGCTGCTACAGTCATTAAAATGTGGAGATACAGATAGCACAGATGCAAAAGCCCTAGAAACCCTGGCCAATCAGAGCAGACTTGGCTTACTCAAATGTGTTGAAACAGATTTCAGACAGAGGGTAACAAGAGGTATTTTTGACACACATCAATTGAAAAAGCAAATTGAGTTGTTGTTTTTCAAATATACAACTTAAAGCATTTAAACAACTTCAAATAGAAATCCAAAATACAAGTTAAAATTCCTTTTTAAGAAGCTGAACAACTCCAGTCTGTGTAGATAGCCCCTGTTTGGAAATCATTGCTGTTGAACACTGATTCATCTGTTCAAAGACACTCAAATACGAAGACTTATATAACTGTACAGCACATATTGTGAGCCATGGCCATGCAGCGCCTATGAGGCTGCACACTCTAATTTGTGCAACATCAGGTACAATTCTGACATAACTTTTCAATACAATTCATAACCTAATTCACTATTGCCACCCTTTAAGACTGCTGACAGATGACTGGACAGTAAAATCAAAGAAAGGGGCTAATTGTTTGACAAGAAAGGTACATTCAACCGTCTGTAAACATTCAATTGGCATCTTAGACACAAATTACACCCCGGCGAGCCAATGCTGTCTCTCTCTTTGTCCTTGCTGCATCAATCACCACTCAAGCTGTTGCTTTTACCCACAGCCACAATGCATTTTCAAACAGGCAGCCAGCTTTGGCTGCTAAAAGGAAAGAGACTAGGTGGTGACAGACGGATAGGCTGACAGTGACAGAGAGAGAGATAAACAGCAAGAAAACAGAGAAACAGTATAGGTGGGCAACAAGCTCAGAAAGTGCGAAACCAGTCAGCAGCGCTCACTAAATGGATGCCATCTGGCCCTACCAGGGAGGTCATTTGTGTTAAGAGAGAAGAGGATGCAGCCATGCTGGCAGGCAGGCCAGCAGGTGAACACAGCCAGATACAGACAGAGGGATGGGTTCTACAGCTGCACAAATGTCTTTGTCTGTGTCTGTATTTCATATGACAGAAATGACAACAAGCTAGCAGCCAGCATGTCAAGTGAGGCTTACAGGGACCGAGTTTGTATTGTTTGCCTGTTAGCAGGAATGAGAGGGGCTGGCTGGAGATTCAGTGAGAAAAAATGGGGAAACCAGGTAAGATGTGATATACAGTGAGGAGAGAGTGAGTTTTAATGTGGATGCATGGTGCATCAAGTGCACAGGTATGTGACTGAGAAACTGAATAAAACTGCATAGTTATTTTGAATGACAGAAGGGGAAGGATCTGCAAAAAGACAGAAAAGCATTGTGAGCTGCTACCAATTTTAGTCAAAGGACTGCCTAAGGTTTTAAAAGATTCAATCCTGTAGATAAAATGCACAATAAGAAGTTTATCAGTAAGAAAGTTCAGGACCGACTTTCATATATCAGCCTTCACTTTTCCTCATTGAATGAATTGGTTGTGTTGTCCTGCAGTATTTCTGCAAGACTGGCCTGGGCAGCCTGCAGTGACAGAAAGGATTAGGCCCAGTGCCGATGGCTTCATTTGATTGGCTCTCTCACTGCAAACGCCCGTCTGTCGCCAACAGTCGCAAACCACAAATCCTTTCAAAAAACAGCACTGATATTTAGGTTATATCACAGCCAGCAATTGAGAAGAGATTGAAAACAGTGGCGACCATGCCGTCAGAATGACTTTCATGTTCGGAGCTTCCTAAAGGCCAGACATGTGACAGGCAGAGTATCTTTGTCCAGGAAGGCTCATTTCACAGTACACAGGGGAGATTATTGTGTCGCCCCTTTCATAATCCTAACAGGATTTTTGCAGATTCAAGGATTTGCTACATTTGATATGAAATGTTGGCAGCCAGCGCTCTGGGCTGATAAAGGATTTCTCAGAATGTCTGAATGGAAGTATGCAACATGACTTTATATACATTTATACATAAAATTAAATATATCCGTAATTGAAGCTGAAAGAGCTACCATCTCTCTTTGGCATTATCTTTTCTAGTGTTTGTGGTTAAAAATATCTTCAGCTATGGTTGAGACATGTCTTGTCATAATGTAGAAAAAAGGCATTAAGAGGTTGCTTACATTGCAGTTTTCTTACACAACCCCCTCCTCCTCAACAACACATGCAAACACTGGCAGTAAACTAGGTACATTTTAAATTAGTCTGTTTAGGTAAATTCTGGTGTCTTTGCATTGTGATACTGTGAGTTTACACAGGCATACAGCATGTCCACTGTCCTCTTCTACTGTCTGGCTATATTCCAGCGTGGGTAATTCATCACCAAGCCCTTGACCTGCTCAAGTATCACAGAAAATATCTTTGCTCTCATTGATTGCAGTTCCTAATTACACTTAAGAGAAAGGATGTCCTTGGACAAGTCAAAGAGTCTGCTGCCATTTTAGCTGCTGTTTGAGGCTGTACATGAGCACACAGGTGAATGCTAACAATAGCATGCTAGCTAAGACCATGTGTTTGCATGCTAACGTTTGCTAATAAGCAAGATATCAAAGGTGATGATGGTGATGGTAAAAGTGGATCACCAACATTATTAGAAAACAAAACAAAGGACACACACATGTATAATGTATAAGCATAATTGTGTCTGTATGAATGTGCTTTGGATCCCACTTTAAAACAAGACCTACCCTGCAACTCCAGGATTGGTTAGCATGGTGCCTTATATCCTTCTGGCTTAACGTCTTTGCAGTTTAACGGTAACATTAAATAGTACATGGAGGCAAGAAAATTCACTTGAAAAATATTTTAAGATTCTTCATAACTTCAAAAACTAAAAGCTCACAGACAGTGAATTGAGAGCATGGGCGGTGCTGGTGGGTATGTGGTGATATTTCTGCTGGCCATTTCCACATAATCTGGGAATGCCCTAAAATTTCTTAATGCTGGATTGATGTGATAAAGGCAATCAGATCATTATAAACTTTAAAGTTGGCTCATAGTTTAAGTGTGAAATATCTCTGTAACATACCAGCTGGAATGAGTCAACAGGATAGATATTTATTACAAATTTTATTAGCAAGCACCAAAAAACAATAACCAGGGATTGGCAGAACACAGAGTGCCCACCAATTCCAGACTGAATAGAAATTGTGAAAGAAATTCAAAACATGGAAAGACATTTTCCCCGAGACATGATACGGAGAAATGTAATATATGTTGGAAAAAGTAGAGTTGCTAGAAAAAGTAGAGAGGACATTATGGACCCATTTTGACTGACTATCAAACATGGGATCACAGGTCCAGTTTTAGTGGTATGGTAGAGGTTGTTGAGTTGTTGGTTAGTTAGGAAAACTAACATTGAGGGGGAGCGAGTAACTTCAGGGTGTGTTAGGGTAAGGGTTGGGTAGCTAAAAACTAAGCATGGTCTCATGTAGGTTTAATCACTGTTAATAAAAAGCTTCTTAAGAATGCGTCTTCGCAGGGTATGACATGTTTGTAACTGCAGTGTGGTCCATCTACTAAATGACCGAAAGATTAATATTGCCATCTATTGCTCTAGATTTTGCGACAGGCTGGCCACCTGGGTGTACCCTGCCTCCGGCCCCAAGCCGGCTGAGATAGGCACAGCCTCCCCGTGACCTGGGAATACCTGGATAAAGCGATTAAGATAATGAATGAATGAATGAATGCTCTAGATTTTGACCAGTGTCCTGCCATCAATGCTGTCATTCATCACTTCAGTTTACATAATCCCACGTAATAAAAGTCTTCTCACAGTAGTTTTTCTAATAAGGTACCACCACAAAGTGAGCAACGGAAGCCATGTGCCTAAGCCTGCTTGAACTCCCAAGAGAAAACTAATATTAGATTGAAATGATAAAATGCCAGAATAGATGCTGGTGCATTCTCATGTTCATGAATTATTTAGCCAGCCAGAGGATATCAGCTTGGCCTGTTCATCTGTCTGTCCGTCATGAATAATCACTGAGATAGTGCTCACCTATTGTCTGCCTTCTCAAGGCAATGATCCAATAACATTCAGTGACTTGTGACTCTCCTCGGTTTCCAATTAGTACTGCACAAGTCCCAAGTTTCTGCAGTTGATTCCATCTCGGATTCAAATTACAATTTCTAATTCAGGCATTTACCAGACGCAGTTAATCAGAGAGATTAACAATTAGTGCAACAGTAAAATAAGTGAAAATTCCTCAAGCATCAACAGGGTAAGTAGTCAGATAATTCAGAGTGCCATGTGGAAGTGCTATGCTAATTGTCACTGGAATGGACTCTTTAATTCCTATTAAACCATAATTAAGAATCTACATTCGAGATGCATACTGCAAAAGGCTAAGCCGCCACCAATGCATGTGGGAATAGGCTAAACTAATTAAGTCTGAATATTGTTGTACGAGCAGAAATAATGCTGCAGTCATTTACCCTAAATGCATAAATCAATGTCTCCATAATAGTATGCCCGTTGAAAGGTTTGCCATTTCATTACATAGGCTTAATATGCACTTCTTTATATTTTCTAACAAAATTCCCCATTAATGCATTTAATCAAACTTACAAAATCTTAAATCACCAAGCAAGAAATGTATGTTCATGTGTTTTGAAAAGTCAACATAATTCAGCACTAATGATCTTAAACACTTCCCTTTTATGCATGTATTTTTAAGGTCTTTAGCCACATTTTAATAGGCTTTTCATATTAAAGCATTTATATAATTTAGAATGAGTAAAAGTTTATGCACTTTGTATGGTCTTCGACAGATGTACAATGAATTAAGGCACTCCTTAGCATCTTCCATTAGCCAGGGATCGCCCCAATTTATTTTAACAAGGTGAGACAGCTCCCAGGGGCGAGTTAGGTACAAATTGATTTAAAATTTAAGTTTAGCTAAAAGTAAAAAAAAAAAAAAAACAAAAACCTGCGCACAATGTGTTGGCTGGCAACAGAGACAGTTCATGTAATAAAACGTGGGACAGCTACAGAAGAGGCAATTTATTTACCCTCTCCTTGCAGGTTTTCAACAGTATGTCTAATTTTCCTGAACAGGACCGCAGCTTTCAGACTTCACTATGTGTACTTGCAGTGGCTAAGATGTCCTTCATCTTTGCTTTCAGACTAAACTAATTTGATGTCTTTCATGGCAGATTTCCTGCAGAACCCATCCAGTTTCCACAGTAGCTTCAGCAGCTCTGGGCTCTTAAGCTCGCTCCACAAAAATGTAATCCAAACACAGAGAAATGTTTTTTAACAACCATTAGTTAGCCTTCATTCATTTTTTAACTTCTATGTCAACCAAAAAATATATGGTTATTTTTTTCATTTGTATTTCTCTTTTTCTTTTTTTATCTCAGTTTAGTCTGCTTATTCTATTATTTTTAATGTTTTTTATACAAAACACAAGGCAAGGCAAGAAAGAAAGAGGACGGAAATTGTTTGATAAAACTGGAAGTTATAAATTGCATGCTATTTAAAAGTGGGGGTTAAATGGATGTGAAATGAAAAATAGAGTGATGAATTATCAAGTAATTTGATTAACTTAAGGTGGAAATGATCAATACAGTCTATATTTCACGAGACAAACGTATCAGAGCTGCACTGTTTTAAATTAAACATCAATCAAGTTTATAATATAATTCGACAAATGATCAATCTGTTTTTCAATCTGCATACATTTCATCATGTCCAGTATTAACATGTAAGGATTTTCTTGATTTCAATTTCTTTTTTCAATTATTTCTATTACTTCCACGCTTGTGGCCACTTTCCTTAAATGATAAATGGCAATTTCGTTTTATAAAAGATGAATGTAGGGCAGGTAAGATAATGAAAAATGGCTCTGTTTTCATCATACAAGACTGTTTTAATCAAATCGCCTTTAAATTAATCAAATCGCTTGATAATTTATCACCCTGGTCTTCATTTGACATGCATTCACTTTTCTTCCATTAATTTTTGTTACTTCCAGCACTAAAGCATTCATACCAGCATGTTTTATTTCTCTTGCAACTTTGTGAGAATTGTGGTTATATTATTCACTTTACAAGACTAGTCCAAACAGGTTCATTTTGTCTCCAGTGAACCTTATTATTATTTTTTTCTTATGGGCAGGCAAGTATTGTAACAAGTCACAATGCTTGCCTGTCTATAATACAAACCAGGATTAACTGTAACAGACTGTTATACATTTGAGCTACATCCAATGAAAAAATGTGAAAAACAATAAAAACACAAGCTATAGCCTTCAGCATGACCAAAGAGTTGTATCAGCATCTCTTAAAAACTGACTTCTAAAGATTTCACTGGACTGTAACCAGTGCAGCTATAACCAATAAACTGGAAGATGGTTATATCAGTGTTGTAAAGACAGACTCTCTGATTGGTCGACTGGTTAACAACGGCTCAACCTCCGTCAGTCACTTCGCACTGGAACTGAAGCTATTCAGCGGCGTCGCTGTATGAAATCAAGTGCCCGTCCAAGCTCATCATAGCCCTGTTAGAATGCAGGCCTGGGACTAATAAGCAAAAGGTCACCCTCCCAAGACCCTGCGGCCTGGTGAGCTGCTGCAGACTGGGACCCTGCAGCCGAGCAGGTATGTGCTGCTCTGACCTCCGGTGCCCGAGGAAATGTTGGCATCCGGCCACAGCGGCTGCGGGGTGATCGAAGCGCGTCTGGCTCCAAAGTCTCTTTTCCCTATAGCAGCCGCATCACTATTCTCATCCACCCACTATCCCTCCATCCACCCGAGCTCCAACAAGCTACCGAGAGCCGTAGTCATAGCAACGGGCAGGCCTGCCGATGCCCTTGGGGATCATTTCTTGACAGAATTCCTCGGTGTCCTCTCTCAGTAAAAGGTCTGCCCCTCTGCTGAATGACTGTTTATTTTTGCAGACATGTGAGCTTCAGTGTCCCCCGGCTCCCTTCATCGCTCTCCCTTCTGTTCACTTCTTCCTCATCACTTATTTTTGAATGCCAAAACTCATCTCTCAATTAAGTGAGGAATTTAGAGCTGTAAATCCTGCGCTGTCTCCGCAAAGCCTCAGGAAAAGAAGGACATATTCCTCTGTTTCTGATTCAATAACAGTTAAGCATGCTTGTTTAACAACGATGGTGGCGCAGCATGTTTTTCAGCTATATTTCTGTTTTTCTGTTTGATCTCAATATGTACAAGTACACTCAGGGACTATCAGAATCAAACAAAGGCTCTGTGAATTAGCGATAAGATGTGAGTGCAGGCAACTCACAACAAGGATATTTATGTCGTCTCCCTGCTGAGGATAAATCTTGGCTCCTTTGCGCGTGCTGAGGAGTTACTGACATTCATAATGACATACACACCTGATGAACGGTTAGTCACTGGCAACTCCTTAAAGATCCAACAGAATGAGTGTCCTTCCAGCAACTGGAGAGGGAGACAGATGGTGGAAAGAGGAAGACATTAGAGGGACAGAAAAAAGCTGAATAAATGGGGAGAGAAGTGCACTGTCAGAATCCATTGGGAGAATCAAAGGAGAAAATAATCATTCTCAATCAAAAACATCTAATCCTTTTTAGAGGCAGAACCAGCTGGTGCAGAGCCGTTTGTCACTGCTGTGCACCTTTGATACAGACAGATGATCATTTGTAAGTCAGCTGAATATTGAATACAGAATTTTTTTATTCAAATCTAATCTTTTTAAATGATTAGCATAATTGAAATTCAAAGCACACGTAACATAATGGATTTTAAGTCATGGACTGAGCTCAATATGAAGCCTATCAGCGATCCATCAAACCTCATCTGATACTATGGCACAAGGTAGAGATCAGTAATGCATCACTGGAATTGTAAATGAGCCATGCTCCCCCATAAGCCACTGTTATCAGAAACAACAAGTGACAAGAATATGAATCTGAACTATTGACTAATGTGACTCAGCCTCCTGTTACTGACAGTTTGTTCTCTGCCTGTGGCACTCAGAAAGGTATTTGCTCTTGACAGTGTATCCCTGCATAATAATCAACAGAAGCATCATGCACTTTATCCATGCCTCTGTGTTTTAGCCCATCTGCACCATTAACATCACAATCAGTGCCTCATCTTTAGTCAGCGATCATCAGAGTCCTAGATCACCAATATGAGCATAAATATCTGGCTCTCTTCCCTTCACACAATCATTTCCATCCATTTTTTTCCAGTCCTTTCCTGCCACAAACACAGAAACCCACGTGCCACATACACACACACACACACAGACTTTTAGTAATCTTGCTTTCACTGCCTCCCACACAGGCATCTGTAAAAGAGCATGTGTGGTTCACAGCAGTAGCTTGGTCCACACTGCAGGCTGGAAGATTTCAAGACCTTAATGTCTTAGATACTCTAATGCATTATGTTATAGGTCCTTGATAATTGCAGTTTTTTTCTACAGGCAGGCCTAAAATGTCAGATGCTTTTAGCAACTCAAATGCCCACATTTGTGCTTCCATCTTGAGCATTTGTTCACTACAAAGCAGCGGCTTGTGAGGAGCCAAATGCAACTTGTTGACAGTGGAAGATATCTCAGACTGTAATCTTAAATGTTACAGTTTTCACCTTCGCATCAATCACTTTATTTTTCTGTGCAGCAGCGTTCCAAGATGTGCTCTGACAAGCTGTGGTTTTCAACACAGAAAATGCTTCAAAAGAACATTTTAGCATCCTGTTGAGAAAGCAGGGGATTTTATTTCTGTGCTTGCTTCCTTTGTCGCCTCCTATCCATTGTGCAGGTGAATGATTGCGAAACAGAGAGCGGCCTTTGCAGTGCAACCCTGTCCCATGCTGCTCCCTCCTCTCAGGGGATGGCCAAGGTCCAGGATGGACACACGAACGCATGTGACAGGTACATTGTGCTACAACCGACCTTGACACTTTTTCTCTGCGCAAAAACAAGCTTGCAACACGTCCTCATACTGAAATGACAGAGTAGGTTGTTTGCCAGTGACTTTCATAGGGACATGTATGACCGCTCTATTTCACGTTATAAGGCCCAGCCCTCAGAAACAGCATCTGGCTGTTAAACCAATTTGACAGAGTTGTCAGTTCATGGAATTACAACATCCAGGACTGGTAGATGATGCCATTGAGCATAAAAACACAATTTCCCTTAGACTAACATTGTTAAAGAGATATTTGCTGAATTCATCTTTGACTGAAATCAACTTCTCAGTACAAACTCTAAAATGGTCCTAATTTAATTAATTCTGTCCTAAAAGTGGTAAAATTCACAAATAGCTGACTCTGGAGTTATTTTCCTTCCTGTAAAGAGCTTAATATGAAAGAGTAGCAGACTAGGAGATGGGTTTAATTGAAGCACTAGTGCAAGGAAGATCAAGGTAATTTTACAACATAAGTCTAACTATTTGGGGTGTTCCGGTGGCTCACACTGGTGGTACCACTGAGACTGAGTCTTTGCTGTGGTGGCCCTGGGTTCACATCAAGTCTGAGGTCCCTTTGCTGCACGTCTTCCTCTCTGTCTCCCCTTTCCATTCTCTCTGTCACTATCCAATAAACGTGAAAGAGTAAATAAAATTAAATAAAACTCTAATTATTTGGCTTGATGTGTCACAGACTAACTTTAGGGTCCTGCCTCCAATGCTGTGACTTATGATGACCTGGTTAATGTTGTTAAAACTGGAGTGAGAAAACCTCTTGGTTAGTTTTAGGTACACTGTGATTTTGTTAACGCCACAAAAGCAGCAGTCAAATTCAATTAACCAAACCTCAGAGTATCATAGCACACAGGAACCTAAAAATATCCCTATGTTTGTTTAACTCATCCGACCTCCAATGACCTCTTTCATCTACATCACATGACTTCCTCCTTCTTGGGTGCTATTCAATCAGGATGAATATTTTTCGTTATATCATTCCGCATTTTTAATGCACTTGGATATTTGTTGTCATTTCTGACTGTGTTTGTGTGTATGTGTACTCTCCAGCTCTGCAATGTTAGAGGAGAGCCAAGATGGTATGGACAGTGGTACCCTAAGTCCTGCCTCAGCTCGACAGGTCACCATCCAGCGCCACCCGACTCAAGGCTTCGGCTTTATTGCAGGCAGCCAGAGGCCTGTCATTGTACGCTCCGTCTCTGCCGGTTAGTGTGTGTAAGCAAGAAAGAGTTCAAATAAAAACCTTCCTTTTAGACTGTATGTAAATGACTTTGTATGCTGTGTCCAATCCAATCTGCAGACGGCCCCTCCTTCGGCAAGCTTCTCCCTGGAGACCAGATCTTGGCCATTAACGAGGAGACGGTGAGCGACGCGCCCCGAGAGAGAGTCATAGACCTTGTAAGGTAACATCCTTTACTGTCCCAGGAGGGAGGGAGGGGGAAGAGGGAGGGTGTGGGCCAGGGGACCAGCAACACAGGCAAGTGGAAGTATAGGGGACACGGGTGAAGAGGGCGGATCAAAAGGAACAAACTGTTCTCATTGCTGGTGATGCGTTCCATCAACACAAACAGTCTTTTTACAGCTGAAGGCCAGCGAGGATATGGCAGATATAAACCGTGAAGCTCTACAAATACCGTGCTGTCTGTGGCGTTATCTAACCCACTCCACTTTCTGTTGTCTTTCCATAGACGCTGTAAAGACACTATAGTTCTCACTGTGCTGCAGCCCCATCAGGTAGTACAATGGGACACTCACTCTCTTTCATGTTTCTCTCCCTCAGGATTTCTCTTACTCTTCATCAGTCTTAACACTTTTCCTGTCACTCTGAGTCACACAGAGACACCGTACAGTATTGTGTGTGTCAGTGCACAGTGCAGTGCAGACATGCATTAGTATTCATGGCTATGCCTTCACATTAGACAGATTTTTTTATGGTAACCCCTTTAAGAATAGTTCAGTGTAGGCACATAAACACATACACACTACCTTATTAAATTAAAGTTGTGTGTGCATCCAACCATATTGAGGAAACAGAAATATAGCATTTATTTAGCTGACTAAACTGGATACTTTTAGAAGATAAAATACAGATATTAAAATGCAAATAGATTTAAATCCTTTTTTTTTATTTCACAACATGGATTCTAGATTCATGAGTTATGCAGCAGTTCTGCAGGGATTTGCTTGCGTTGGCTCAAACATCTTTTTATGCTTAGACCAACAAGCACCACAATTTAAAAATACTGAAACTTTTAGCAGGTGAGTTTCATGTTGGAAGCAGGTTTGCAGTTGTCGCATTGCAGCAGCATTAGCCAGCTCTCCATCACACATCTCTTCAGCTCAGGCAGTCACAGGGGCTTTTCTTTCATTTGTGTCTGTTATTTCAAGCTGATACAAGAGTTCCTCTCTCTTCTCTTATCCTCAGTCACCTAAGTCTGCCTTCATAAGTGCAGCCAAAAAGGCCCGCCTGCGAACCAACCCGCCTAAAGTGCGCTTTTCAGAGCAAGTGTCCATCAGCGACCCAGACTCAGTAAGTTCAACAAGTGCTGTCTCTGTGACGTGTGCATGCAAACACATGCTGCTACCCTGTCTCTCTCTTGATCAGCAATCACAAAAGGCCTCGAGCCTTGTCTCTCCTTTCTTTCTTTTCAATGAGAGCTTCTCTGCTGTGTGCAAATGTGTCAGCCTTCTGTCCAGAGGTTTGGCCCAGAATAAATTACTCCCTGACTGATTTGACTTATCACATGGAGAACCTAAACCTTTTTCTAAAGACACTCACACATTTTTGAGCCAAGATGTCTTTTAGAAATGTTGAAATTTGTGGCGGTGTGACTGTTAGTGTCAACTCTTACTGTAATCTCTATAAACAGATTCTGCTGATGACAGCAGAATCCTCAAAACCTATTGGCTGTCGTCTAATGATTTAGCTTTTTAGTAGTTTAGCTGACATTGCTGAACTGGCTTTTTGGGAAACAATCTGGTCTCAGAATCGTCTCTCAACTTCAACTCCACTCTTGGGTCTCTGCTAATTGGACTGTAAACAATGACCGGTGCATGGAAGAGGCAATCTTGGCCCACATATCCATTAGCTGCATATAAGCTGGCTACAACAAAACCCTAGAAATATTGCCCCCTGCCCACTAAGGCTCAGAAGTCGCTAGACAAGAGCCAATGTGTTATGAGATTTCTTTTTCTGACCTGTTTGCAGATGGCAGAGTTATTTATTTTCCAAATTTTCTCTTTTGACTAATCAACATGTACAAGATATAGATATCTCTTATGCAGTCTATTTCACCGTGGTCATTTTAAACTTGCTTTGTGGCACAAGTATGAGCAGCAGATAGTCGTAAATAGATTTTAGACAACCTAATAACTAGACAAGGGAGGTCAGAGAAGGAAGAAGTTATTTACACTGAATGGAAGGGATCAATGGTGGGAAAAGATTCCATATGCCTTACTTAAGTAAAAGTACTGTAACCACGATAAAAAAAACTACTCCACAACAGGTTAAAGCCCTGCATTCAAACTTACAAACGTACACAAGAGTACCAACATCAGAATTTAGTATCAAATACAAAGGCACTCATTAACACTCAGTAACATATATATAGATAGATACTAAGTATATTATAAGATTATTTGTATCGATGCAGTCATGTATGCAGCATTTTTTTTTTGTTGTTGTTGTTTGAGGTGAATTATAGGGTTACATAAATATTAAAGTAAAGTCCGCACACTTCAAAATTGTGAGTGTACTTTGTTAGATTTTACCACTTTGAAAATACGGCCTGTCTATCAACAGAATTTGACTACAACTATTTTCATTAAACTTGCTGGGAGGGCATAGCATGGGCCAAGGAAGAGCACATTTAAGTTTAGAGGAGATACAAAACGTGGGGTTTATATTTACACAAATTATTTTTCACTTGCATTAAAATAGCAGCCTAGGGCACTTTGACCTTGTGCAGGTGTACACTCTATTAGTAACTGTAAAATGTTTGCCGCAACTTTTATAAACCAAGAAAATGGGGAGAGAGGAGAGAGGGAGAGTGTTTTCCTGAATGAAGACTGCCTTATACTTTATGGCCCTGATCTGTAGAAGGGAGGTGGAGGATACATGGTAAATAAAGTGAGAGCATGAACATGACAAGCAACGGACAATCAATAAAGAATTAGAAGTTGGACGGCAGGGTATTTCATCATTCTTTTTCCATTTACCTGAATCTAATGGAGAAAGGTAGAGAACAGGATTGCTCATCACATGGACCACTAGGTCTGCTAACCTCTGGATAAAGCCAACGTTGAGCATTAGGCAGACAGCTGGAGCTCGCTTCCCATTACAACTTATTTTACCAGCCAGTCTAACATGGCAGTACTGGTAGTAGAAATTATGTGAACTCAGAGCTTTTCTGTATGAGATTTTAGTCAATACTTTAGTGAGAGATATTCCTACAAAGCAGCAAAGGCCATCAGACCTATTAATGGCTCGGGCAATGCTGGGGGAGAGCTGTATCTCCTCTTTCACTCAACTAATCTGCCTGTGTCTCTCTAACAATTGCAAATCTAATTGATCATAGCTGAAGAAACAAGCAGAGCACTGTTGGTGCAGAGTTAAGAGGGAACTACTAAGGTAAGCAAAGATCAGGTGTTTTAGCCACCATCACCTTAATGTATGGAAGACAGTTCTAATCAGGAGACACGGGCTGCTATTGATCATCTGAAGACCTATCAGTGATGGCCACCTAGCATAGTGTTTACTGGGGGAAATCACAAGAGGGGATGATAGATGAGGTCATAGTGCTGAGCTGATTTGCTTCTCCTAACAAACAAAGGTAGTGGCTTGGGATGTGTAATGATAAACGTGTTTGTGGCATTTCTTTACTGATTCACCATCACTTTAATGCTGCAGTATGGAGAGATATCTGTTCACTCATAACTCAGGCTTTAGTCGCTTCCAAACTGCACAGAAGAACAGCTTGTTGGGCTCTCTGAATACTTAAGTTCTCCAAAAACAGACTGCCGGGCATCTGCTGTGGACACGGCTCTCCATTTCAACTAAATGCATTTTCTGAGATATATTGTTGCAATAAATCCACAGCCCTTTACTGTCATGAGCAATGTCTGCTGTACTGTTCTTACAAATCCCAGCATCGGAACAAATACATGAAAAAGATCAGGATTGATTTTGTTTTTGCCAAGAATTACAGAAGATTTAATTTGGGTCTGCATCTTTGTCACATGTCAAATTAAACCCCGAGGTCTACCTTATCACATTAATATACCCTCCTTCCCTCTGATCATAACTGTGCTTCTTTGAATCTACATAATGGGAACTGAGTCATTTTCTTAAAAAGCCCTCAGCAAGATTAAAAAAAAGGGGGGAAATAGTGCCTGTCACATCACATCCTAGCAAGAATGAACTGAACTGCATATCATAACTTTTCTTCTAACAAGTGCTTTGAGTAAAAGCAGTAACCTTGAATCAAGCCTTCTCTTATGGCTTCACTTACAAACTTTGTCATGAATGCTTTCAGTCCCACCATCCAATTTTCTATGCATGGCATACATATTGAATGGATAGAATAGGGAAATTGAATAAGCCCCTCTTTGATCCTGATACAATGCACGGGGTGGGCGTCCTAAGGCAGAGTTTCACTCCTTCCATTTAGTTCAAGTTTCTCGCCATTTTTCACATCAGGCATCTTTGCCTCTTAGCATTCCTCCTAAGGGATCTTCACCCTTTTTACTACTTGTTATGGCAAAGTGCACATCTCTCGTGTTTTGTATTTTGCAAATTATTATTTTCTAAGCACACGTAGCTTTCACTAAACAAAACCTGTTTTCTCTTTCAATCTCATTCAGACAATGCTCAAGGACGACTCCTTGCTTCTCATACCAAATGTGCTGAAGGTGTTCTTGGAGAATGGACAGATTAAGTCCTTCACATTTGATAGCCGTACCACTGTTCGGGTATGTATACACTACAGCATTGCACATGGAAAAGACCACTGAATTTCAACATTACTGACGTTGAGCAGCCACAACCCATTTTTGTATATGTAATGCATCAAACGACTGTTTCTCGTTTATAATATGCAGCATATAAAGATGGATTGGATAACAGCTCCAAAAAAGAGAGCCAAAACATTTCAATCATCCCCTGGTAGATAAATAAAAAAAGAAATTAAAGATAGATTTCGGCATTAGTTCTGACCAAACTGATGTCTGTTCAAGTGATTATATTTTAAATGGTTTGCTTTGAAATACAACTACTTTTGATTTGCTATTAAAGTGGATCCGATATCATTATTATTATTATTATTATTATTATTATTATTATTATTATTATTACTGAATTAGGGTTGGGTTTTAATACCCATTCTACCATACTGTTTAGTATGCCAGAACAATATGTGCCATATGCATTGCATGTAAAATGCAGTATGACAAAAGTAGCAGGATGTCTCACTGCATTTAGTCACATTATGCAGTTTGCAAGATGATGTACAACATAGTATGTCCCAAGAATTTAGTCTATATAGTTTCTGTGAAGAACCCTGAGACAATTATCATCCAACTATACAGTTTCTGTCAATTCTTCGGAGGATTTTAGTGCTAACTTTACGGTTTTGTTCACTCCAACTGTTCTTATCAGTTGACAAGCGCTAAAGACTATCGACAGTACCTGCCCATCACCAAATAGCAGGCAGACAAAGTCAGCCACTAGCCAGTGAACCCAGTGGAGAATTTAGGTGCTAAAAAGCCAATTTTCTAAGGTGCTGGTAAAGTCTGAAACAGTGTTAGATAGACAGCAACTCCAAAATAATGTTAAGAACATTTCTTAATTGCACTGACCCACAACCTTGTAAGGTGATAATATGTCAAGGTTGTGTTTTAAACTTGATATACTGCACCAAGTTGAAAATCAAAAGTTACAAAAAAACAACATAAACTCTGTCACACATAAATTAACTAAAAATGGCTTCAGTGTCCTCACTTTAAAGTTTATATCTAATAATTGATTGTTTTGAGAACATAAATACAAAAAAAACTGTTTTTGTTTCGTGAAAAATTGCCATATCAGTTTTGGAACGGCCATGAAGCAAAGCATTTCTGGCTCTGTCAGCCAGTAAGATGAGTCTGACATCTTTGAGCAGACTCATTAAACAGACTATATTAGATTTCACAAACCTCTCCTCTGCTTCTGGACAGAGAGTGAGGGAGGAAGGAGGAACACAACATCACTTTAAAAGGAGAGATGGAGGAAGCAAACTCCTGTCACGCTAATTAAATGGAATTTCAGCATAATAAGAAGGCCCAGATCAATAAAACAATGCACAGATTAAATCAATTGCATAATAGGATACCCAGTTGTGTGCCCATTAGATTGTCTGTCAACTAAAGAAGCTTTCCTGCAGTATTTTAAGCTGCAATCTATAGCATTCTGTGGCTTCCCCAGGCATCATTTAATGCAACCTGCACAGGTCAATACAATTAAAACTGCTTATCCCTGTTTTTCTGATGCAGCTGTTGCTTAGGTTACATCAACAAATGTCAATTAAATTGTTGATGGAGAGCAAACCATTAGTGTACACACTTCACAACTCTTAATGAGCCACCACAGTGAGCCTAACAGACAAACTCAAGCAACATATCAGGACAGTAAAATCCCTTTTAATGTCCATGCCTCTAATGTATTTAGAGGGCAAAGAAATAATGAAACCTTATCCTCAGGCATAGCCCAGGGTAAGACGTGATAAACTGTGAAATTCCCCTCAGACGTTGTTCTCTGTACATTTTAGAGAGAGGATATGAGGAAAGCTCTACATCTTTCATAGATTCTGATCTGCACAAGAGCAAACGTTTGCCCTGCACACCCCGACATGCAGACATTGTTTTCTTGAAAAGCGTGCACTCACTGTGCAGAATAAAGACTATCTATGGAAGCCATCTGTAGCACAAAATGACAAATATGATATCAAAGTAAAGCGCCAAAAGAGATCACAGGGATATCAATTTGACAAACTACCCGATACAAACATGAAGTAAATTCACTGTAAAAAAAAAAATAGGCCCAATACATCCTATATTTTTGTTGCAATAGAATATATTTTTACTGTGAAAATGGATTTCAATTTCTAATAAGGTTCTATATCTCTCCCTCCAGGATGTGATCTCCTCCCTGCAGGACCGCCTCTCACTGCGCTACATTGAGCACTTTGCCTTGGTGTTGGAGGCAGGTGGTCTAGACCAGAACCAGAGGTTGCATCTGCTGCAGGAGAACCAGCCTCTGACACATGTAAGAAACCCAAAGCAGAGGAAGGAGCATGACATGTGTGTGCAAAAATATCTGTTGCAGGTCATGTGTCTGCCGGGCAATATGGAGGATGTAATAGCAACCCAAAGCCATTATACACATAGAGATAGTAGGTTTGATTTGGATAAATGGTCTTGGGGGCAGGGATTGAATTGGACTAAGGCTTCCCAGGACAAAGCTCCGGCACATAAATCTACACTCTAGCTTTAAAGAACAGTGTCACAAACTCTAGTGTCCCAAATGACACCATGTAAGAACTGGCCAACACCAGGACTTTCACTGGATTTCCTTTTTTTTCTGTGATTTATTTTTGCCCATCAATGGGTTTCCTAGCGGATCAGAGGAAAAAAGTGAAGGAGAAGTGACCTCAGTGAACTTGCCAGTCAATCAGACGTAAGGTAGGGAGAAGGATAGGTCAAAAACTGTCAGGTTACATAACAAATCGTGAACTGCTCTGATGTGATGCAATAACTTTAATGCAGCTGTGGCGCACAACTGGAAATGTGATCAGATTTTATAGTCTTTGTGTATTTAAAAAAACACTGAGAAGTAAAACTACAGACACGGCAGAGCCAAACCACATTTCTTGTAGTTTCATTTGTTCCTGCTCAATCCTAGTTTCTATTTATTTTTTTAATATTCAGAATACAGACTACCCTCTTCACCTTTTAAAAAGTAGACTGTGACCTGTATGCCTGCCAAAGATGTAGTTGATTACTAAGTTGATGTTGTCGTATTCCCTCAGGTGGTGCATAGAACCTATTTCCAGGGGATGAAGTGTCTATTCCGCATCTGCTTCTTCCCCAAGGACCCTGCAGACCTGCTGAGAAGGGACCCCGCTGCATTTGAGTACCTCTATATACAGGTAGAGCACTGAATTGAAGTGGGATTTAAAGGATGTCATTCAGTCTTATGACACTGTTGGAGAGTTGTACCCTCGAAAAGGGTACCCTCGGAATTTCCCTTATTTGATCAATTTTACCATTAGAAAGGCTGCATATGCCAAAATCCTGCTTAATACACAATGGCCCTGTTGCAAGCTCTCCAAAAACGCTTTCACATTAACATCAGATATCCAAAAGCCTTTCATACTTGGAAGATGTCCCTGGCAATTAAACTAATGATATGACTTACAGAGGGATTTCCGATCTTTAACAATTTTGTTTGCAGTCGGCTGTGTACAAAACAACATTTCCACATTTCCTTACAGAGTCGCAATGACGTCATCAAGGAGCGCTTTGGCATGGACTGGAAATCTGACGTCACGTTACGATTGGCTGCGCTCCATATCTATATCACTGTGTCCTCGGCGCGGCCCAATCAGAAGATTTCTCTCAAGCATGTCGAGTAAGTCCGCAAACTAAATTAGACTTGCAATGAACTTGTGAGAAATTACAGACAGAAAGTGATGTATTGCATTTTTTAGCTCATTAATAATTTTGTGTACCATATCAGTGTGTCCCAGAGAGAAGTTTGTTCATTCAATAATGTCTTAATGATTAATAATTAATCCCAATAGTATTAAAAACTCAAATTACTCAAGGATCATTTTCCCTAGGTCGTTATGAGACAAAGAAATCCATTGCTTTGTGAAATTACATCTCTCCCTCAATTTGCTCATTTATTTTCCAAAACCTCAACCTAGCAAGTAATTAGCTTTTGCCATCCCAACCACAGAAGCAGAACAGATCCATTGTAATAGACTTAGGTTGGCCATGTCCAGCCAGGAGTCAATGAGAATGTAAGCTTGGTTCACTGTGCCTTCCTGTGGGACCAAAAGAGTGTGTGTTCTCAGTTCCCCGGACTCTGATTAACCATTCTACTCTTGTTTTTCTCTTGTGTGTATTTTCGCTTCCCTTTGCTTTTGATCACAGAAAAGAATGGGGACTAGAGCCTTTCCTTCCCCTCACTTTGCTCCCAACAGTCAAGGAGAAGAACGTGTGCAAGACTCTGTCTCAGTTGCTGAAGACCTACCAACATCCACCACCATCAGGCAACAAGGTTTCTCCATCCAACACATTTTAACACTAGCTGTACCCTGTATCTATTTCCACGTTTACTATATCTAGACAACTCAGGCAGAGTATGTCACTGCCTTAGGTAGTATTGCCTTTATAACACATTTATAAGCATTGTAAATACAGTGACCCTTTTCTAAAATGCCACACTCTTAATTGCTATTAACATTTATGTCTCTACACTATGCTGCTTTTTAAAGGTGATTTTAATGTATTATATGCTATGTCTGATAACTAGTCAGTCATTTTTATGAGGACATGTCATCTCTATAGATGTAACTGTTGCATAAGACTTTAGGATTCCACATATGTGGCTCAACAGTGCCCCCGAGAGGACACTGGAAGTACTGAATGAATCCTTGCTCAAAGATGAGCATTTCTTGTTTATCATTCTGTTGGCAGGTCCCTCCTCTCCAAGGAAAGCTGCAGTACATGCGTGTACTCAACGACCTCCCGCCTTTTGGTGGAATACTGTTCCACACTGTTGGACTGGTAATACATGTTTGAATCTTAGTACACAGGATTACAAATGTATCTTCTTTACTCCATTGTTTGCTCCAGAAATTGTACCTATGTGGCGTGCATGTTGGCACAGTATGAGCAGGCTGTTTAACATGTTAATGAATTATGTGAATAGTGTTTTTTTTTTTTAATTGGTATTTTGTGATGTTATGCAATATACTGTAGTAAGTAAGGGTACAAGAGTTGTAAACATATTGTGTTCTTCTACAGGATGAGAAACAATCAGCTACAACATTACTGGTGGGTCCCCGACATGGCATTAGTCATGTGATTGACCTGAAAAACAACCTCACAACTGTTCTGGCCGAGTTCAGTAGAGTTGCCAAGATCCAGCTCTACCGAGAGAGCCAGGGAGTGGCTCGTGTGGAGGTGTCCATTCATGAGGCCAAGGTATTACAACCCAGCCGCTAAAGATGCACTTTATGCTACTACATCTAATAATGGCAACACATACAATTGTGCAGTTGGTAGAATGTGAAATTTGCATGCCATCTCTTTGAAGTTGCAATTTCCATTTTAACATAAATGATAAAATTACTGAGTACAAACAGTTTTATAATTTTTTGTTTTATCAGCTCATTACAAAACGAGCAGGCAATGCTTATTGCCTGTCCCCTAAATAGTCTCCTAATTCCCCTCCCTCCCAC
>JAOWBC010001868.1:10145105-10156564 GCA_028566105.1 Hypoplectrus providencianus | reverse complement strand
CCCCTGGTCCTACTCATGGAGTGGCCTGATGCCAGTAATTTTGCATGTCTCATCTCTGGCTACTACAAGCTGTTTGTAGACCCTAAACGGACCATCTACTTCCGGACCCCTGGTCAGTCTCAGCTGACCAAGGCAGGTATGTTAGAAGGTATTTTAAATACATTCTCTGATAATATTCAGATTCAATATATATAAAATGTGAAAACAATATTGTTTACTTAAAAGCTTTAAATAAAACATTCATATCACCCATTTAGAGTTGTATAAGTGTCTTTCAGCAACATAATAGAAACTGCATGTCAGACAATATCTTAAGGTCTTCATTTTATGTTCTGTACATGGACATTGATCTGCTTCTTCATTGGCTGAAACCATTACATGCAGTAACCAGGTTGTTCTGGATCTACCATCCCATGGCGCCCTCTGCTGTCTCTCCTCTCATCTTAATATAGACTCATTGGAATGGGATACTCCATGTTTCGTTTTCCCAAGATAGAATACAATATGGATTTCTTTTCTTTTCAAACTGCAATCATAAACATATACTGTTTAAACATGAACAGATCCTCTGTCATCTGGTGTTTCAACCTGTTGTTCCCATGAAATAAGGATCATCATACCATCACATTCCACCAGAATCTAACCCTCAAACCTCAAACAACCGTAAACTTTCAACATCCATCTCTGAAATAACAAATAATCCCCATGTGACCACCAGCTGTCGTCTCTGATCTGGATCTTCTCTATCCCCACTAGTTTTTAACACATCCAACTTTCCACTGCTCTGACAATTCTATTCTCAGATTACAGAAGCTCCCACCATGCTCACCCACGTTCTGGGGCAACCAGCTTGCCAAGTGGAGGGCGCCGAGGGGACGAGAGGGAAAGCTCACACAGGGAGTCAGGGTCTTCAAGGGCCTTAGTTCCAGCAGAGCCTCAGCATCTGGGTCTGTGTCATGTCCACCTCCGAGAACAACAACAATTTCAAGACCTCCAAACGCATGCTGACGCTGAACTTGACATCAATGAAAACTTTATTTCCCATGAACCCCCCGGGCGGCCTCGCACCAAGTCAGACCCCACCCAACAGAGTACAGAGGAAATAGCTGGTGTTTTAGAGACCCCACCAGTGGAGAATACAGGATTCAGAATCCGGTCCCAAACAATGGGTCAATCACAGAAAGCCTCTCGATATTTTTGTGACTCCTGCAAGGCCAGGCATAGGGCAGAGGGTCTGTCAACAGCAGCAAACAGTAGTGGGAGCTCGGGGAAACACTGCTCCAGTGCTTGTGCCTCCCGAGATGGAGGTGCTGTTGATCTTATGGCTCTACCGCCCCCAGGGAATGAAGAGGAGGATGAGGCAGATGGTGGCGTAGAGAAACTGCAACCACCACCACCTGCTATTGCTGCCCCACCACCTGGCTTCAGGGATAACAGTTCAGATGAGGATGACCCAAAGAGAGCCAGGAAGGCACGGAGTAGTGCCAGCCCAGGGGTGGCCTCTGGGAAGCTGGCCCAAGCCAAGGAAGATGTGCCTGTGACACTAATTGATAATGTGTCCACAAGAACAGTCAGAGATCATGCCCAGGAGCTGGATGATGCTTTGGTGTCCACCTTACAGGCATTAGAGGCTTTGGCAGCCTCTGAAGACTACCCCCATCACCCTCAACAGCCAACACAGACTGCAGGTCAACAGCCTCAGTCATGCCACAGGCCACTTCTCACACACAGAACTGTATTATTGATCCAATATACCACTTTTATCAATTTATATTAAACATTTGCAGTGTTTCCCTTTTCTATAATCTTTTGAAATGGCAAGAAAATCCTACTATTTCGTTATTATGTGGTAGTAATGCAGAAATAATAACTGTAAAAAACATAATGGAATAAAGGCAGGTGGTTCAAGAAAGGATGCTGAATAAATTGAAGGAAAATTAAGAACCTAAATAAGAGGAATATTAAAGTGAAGCTGAACATATTATGAACCATATAGGCTACAACAAAAATAGTTAATGAATAAGCTTTTTTGAAATTATATATCCAACAGCATTTTTTTTTTAAAGATTTTCATGAACATACAGGAGAAAATTCAATAGTCTGAACATTTCATAATATGCTTGCTCAATCTACATGGAAAAGCTGCAGGACTTTCCGGTTGGGTCAGGCAAGTCTAAAGGTTGGTTATAAATTTGACCCAAGAGGACTGATTTTGGAAACAAATTAAAACTCATCAAAATTGTTTTTGCCATCTTGTCATAAAGATGAATCAACTCAACTGCAAATGTCGGGTTAGAAAACTGACTTACCATAGTAAAAACCTATCAGAACATTGCTGTGTTTTTAATATTGTTTCTTGATTATCCTAACAGTATGCTGTGTTGCCTTCCTCCTTAGGGCTGATTGTCTTAGCTGCCATTACACCTGAGTCATCACTGGACTCAGGCCATGAGACCAACTCCTCTGAATTGACAGATGTTTCTGAGATGGTGTCGGCAATGAAGCAGAACCAGAATCAGGCCTACCTGCTGGCTCACCATATCAACAAAGAACGTATCCTCTGCCGTCGTGACTTTCCACTGGCTATCCCTGGCTGCACTGCAAAGACCATAGGAACTGGGGCCTTTTCTGTGGGGCAGATTCGTGCTGGCTGCCCACCCAAGCAAGTAATCCTCAGCAAGACGGTTCCCTTTAAAGTCAGTCCCAGTCAAGACTCTGCAGTGCTCAGTGTTGTGACAGAGCAGGGGGGCAATCAAGAGACTCAGTCTGAGCAGAAAGTAGATATAAAAGCAAACTCTGAAACCACCAAAGCAAGCACCCCTGATCCTCCTGCTAAGTCACCTGAAGAACTTAAAGTATCTGGTGTTTCGCTGACAGCTCAAGTCAGTAAAGATCACATGTTATCAAATTCTTCTGGTGAGTCACTGAGCCAAAATCTTTCTGATGGTATGAAGGGGAAGACAACAGCACCTCTTAATACAGACCTGAGCAACAAAGCCTTACCTATCCTACTACCTGTGGACAGAACTGCCTCTGCCAAGCTTTCGCCCACTAATATGTGCCAAGATGCCAAGACTGCCTCTAGTGAGACCATGAAGCCTTCAAGCTCTACAGAACTTCTGCCAGTTGATGACCTTTTCTGCACATGTCCAGTGCAACAGGAGCCTGGGCCTCAACTAAGACTAAAAGACCCACAGGTTCAGAAAATAGTGGTGTTTCAGTCCTCCTCCCCCACAGATGACGAACGTCTTCGGGCAAAAGGCCTCCAGCTTGCTAACAGCAAAGAAAATTCAGTAAGAGTCGGAGCAGATGCTAGTTTGGCAAAACCCAGCCCTCAAATACAGACCAAGTACTCCCCTCGTTTGCCTGTAAAAGCAGAGAGGAAAGACGCAGCTGAAAGCAAGACTGAGGTTGCCCAGGGAAAGTCCCACCCAGAGTCACAGAAATGCCCCATTAAATCCTTACCTATTTTAGATGATCTGACAACACCTAGTCCTTCTGTAGATAAGGTCTCCACTCTCCCAACAAGAGACTCAAAGAAGCAAGGCAGTGGTAAGGGAAAGTCCCAGCGCAGTGCCCCTTTCTTGAGCTTTAGAAACCTTCTTTCAGCTACCTTCCCAGCAAGAATGCGAAGAGAAACAGATGAGCGAAGGGCTCAATTGCAGAAAGTCCGCCAATATGAGCTAGAGTTTTTAGAGGAGCTGTTAAAACCCAAGTCATCCCAGGGAGAATTTTTGCCCCAGGGATCCTCACCTGTGCCCTCGGGCACTCCTTGTGCCTGCCAGCTCCGTACCAGCCCTGTCCTGAAGGCACCAGGTATCTCTAGGGAGCAGCGACGCAGCTGTGACTGCAAACGAATGTGTAGGGGCATGCGGCTACCTGACACTCCAGTTGGCTCCACAACAGAGCCACAAAACAGAGGCAGGGAGAGAACTATCTCGAAGACTCCTCCAGCAGTTTCCAAAGCCCCTCACACCCAAGGATCTTCAAGGAGACCTCAGACCTTGGAGATAAAGACCACACGAATACGCTCCACCAGTCTGGAGGCAAGAAAGCCAAAGGGAGAGCAGGGTTCCTGTTTGCCCACCTGTACTTCTCAAACAGATTGCATGGGAGCACCACAATATAAGAAGCTGCAGAGGCGATACAGCATTGGAGAGCTGGACAATAGCACTAGCACACCTGTGTATGCTGAAGTAAGGCCCAAAGCCAAGAGCCTAGAGAAGGAAATGGAGAGAGTGAGGGCCACGGGGCTTAGGCTACCCACCCCGATAGAACCAGTCCACACTCAGTCTCACCAGGCAGAGGGGAAGGGGAAAAAGGGTGTGTTTTTCATTCAGGGAGAAGAGCTGCTGAGAGAAAGTAAAGAAGGCACTAGTGAGGTGCTGCTGACACTGCCCAGTGAAGACAGTGATGACAAAGATAAATGCTGCTCATTTTGTTTCTGCTACAGGAAGTGTGAGGCAGCAGATGAAAGCAGTGAGAAGGATGAACTCTCATACTCCATACCCCTTCAAGTCCTTCCAGGCATGGAGCTTGACTCTCGTACCTTTCCTGTAGTAAGCAAAACGCTTCAAGTTCTTAACGCAGAAGATTGCAGTGGGGAGGAAGAAGAGGAGGAAGAGGAGGAGCCACAGACACAAGAGATTGACCTGAGAGCCTGTGGTACGCTGGAGGGGAGCCTGGCACGGGTACAGGCTCTACAGGGGAAAAGTTTCAGCTTGCCCGATGGTTTCCTAAATGCCCAGTTGGATGCTAATGAGCTGCTAGCTATTCTCCGTCAGTGTGCTAACAGCCCACAAGCTGAGGGCGAGGCTCGTCTTCAGCCCTCACAGATAGCGGAGTACAAACAGGAGCTGGCAGTGCGCTTCAAAGAATTCAGAGCATCTTGTCGACGAGTGGCAAGTGTTGAAAAAAGCCCAACACGTATGCTTGCTGTGGTCACAGCCAGCTTTCAAGTGTTGTGTGAATTAACTCAGACCTTCATCAAATTAGTCAGAGGGGTTCGTTCAGAAACCCAAAGGCTGCAGCTGTTGAGAAAAGTCGAGGAAGTAGCTATCAACTACACCTTGCTTCTGCGTGCAGCAGAAGAATCAATGGGACACTCAAGCAGCTTGCCAACAAAGACTGTGAGCCCTCAAGTTCCCTCCAACACCAATAACATGAGCTCACTCACTCGACCCATCAAAACTCTGCCTGCCCAGTAAGAATATATCTGGCAGGGATGTAATCAAAACAGACCAGAATGTGGGTGGCTACTCTATCCAAATTCATTATTTGTTTATTGTTTACATTTTTTTACAAGACATGCAATGACTCATCCTCAGTAAAAACTGCAATGCAGCTGTTCCATCTCATGTTTACAGGCCCTGAGGTAGCCTTGTGGATCTTGTTTTGAAATATACAGATACACCAAACTAATGCACAATGGAATAAGAACCCTATAACAGACTGGGTGATACAGGGCTAATCACCTCATATCAATATTCACAACATACATAAATCATTAAAGTATAATATTTTATATGTAATGTATATTTGGGTTGTGTCTACTTAGCAAATAATATAAAGTTTTGTGAAGAAAAAAGTGAAGAATATATTTGAAATGTATTGAGTTAAGAGAACTATAAAAATTATAATAAATCATCAAAAATATATGTATGCTCTGGACAAAAATATTTCAGAGATCTCGTCAAGTAGCGACTTCTGTAAATTGCGTAGTCCAAAGCGTTGATTGGTTAGATGGTGATGTGTTTGTTTGTTGAATTTTCTAACTGTTGTAATGCAAAATGGAGATCTCTGTTGGCTATGTTGACAATGTCTGGCGTAGTGATACAAGAGTCAAGATGTAAGTGACAGTGCTGGAAAATGAAAACCGATGAAAGGTTGGTATGGCATTTTTAAACTATATTGACTGACAGAGGCCCATTCTCTCACTATAACAGTGCAGGTACTAAACACACCTGCTCAGGGCAGACAATGTAGCAGAGACCCAAGTCACAGTCTTATTCACTATACAGTAATGAGTGTTGTTACCTCACTCAGCTGTACAGAAGGAATACCAACACTGTACTTAATAACGCACAGTGTATTTTACACCATCACTGATCCATGGCTCACTTGCATCTTACTTGTCGTGAATCATAGTTTTAAATATAGCCATCCACTTGCAAGTGAGTAAGCTTATCACTAGAATTTTGCACAACCTCTGAAATTAGCTCTGAAGTTGAAATGTATCTTTTAATGTTTGATCAAGTGTTTTTTATTCACTCTGCTGCTGAAAACCTCACTTGAGTCCACACCACCAGTTTTACATAGCTCATCACCTCAAAGCTAAAGCTTACTCGTTTCAAAGGATCCTTTGTTTTTATTCAGGTTTTCAGATACAGTATAAACAAATTTGCTTTCTATGTGCTGTTATACATTGTGCAATCTAGCAAATATATAAGAAACACACAAAGTAGTTTTCTATGTATTTTAATAAAACTAACACATCTGTTTCCTGTCTGAAATCTTCTTTGTGTCTCATCCTCTTGTTATTCCTGGAAATTAATCTTTATTTATCTTTATTAAGCTTTATAGTTGTACTGGCCTAACATGTATACTGGACATACTGTTGAAAGAAAGTGCTGTGAAGCCAAATAAACAACTGGCCTGTCACAATTTGTAATTAAGAAGTATGATATTCTTGCACAGAATGTATTAGTTAATCCTTTGGGATACTTGTGCATGTGTAATATCTAACAAACACTATAAATCAATAGGAAATTTATTTAAATGCAACAGATATTTTTTACCCATATTATGTCTTAGTATTGCTGTAAATCAGAGCCATGAAAACTTTGAATTTTTAACCTATTTTTCATCTTTGGTGATTATTTATTTAGATATCTGTGTGTGATCCTGTCCTTATTTAGCAATAAAGCGTGACTGAAATATTTTTTCAGTCCACACTGAGAGTTTGACCTTAAATATTCAATGTAAATCAAGATCTCAGCTGTGTGGTACTTCTTTTCTTGGTTTCAGAACACGTGTATTGTTTACAAGCACTCTCTTTGAACAGTTTGTCCTTCGCTGTTGATGTGGCATTTTTCCATAACCATATGCAGTGTTTTCTCTTTCACTGTACTGCATGTTTTATTTTACCTATTGGACTTTCAGGGGCAGATACTTTGACCATTGATGGTGATGACACTGTTTGTACAGATAAGTTTCAAGTTCCAAAGTGGAAAAACAGGCAAAAATGAAAGGCCGTTGTGGCAATGTTAATGTTTTTCAGATGATATTAAGTATGGAAATGTATTATTCTACACTGTAATGTAAATAGTAAGATAACATATTTCGAAAAAGTGAGAAACACTTTTGAAGCATTACCTGTAACATTTATCCAAACTCTTCACTCTTTTGTAAAAAGGAAAAGATACAACATGTCTGTAAGGTAATTATTTATAGTAGTAATGTAACATAGAGACTAATAGCAAAACATATATTTTAATGAGTATATAATGAGTATAAAGCATGGGACATGTTTATTTTTATAAACAAAAATCAGACAATGTTCTCTCATCAGCACTTGAACATTTTAACATTCTGATGAACATTTTCTGTGGTTGTCATTGTTCAGTTGCTTCGCAAAAATCTGTGGATTTGTCTGTGTTTCATTCACACGATGAGCCCGTCATGGCTTAATCCATTGTTTCTTTATGTGCACCTATTCATTCCTGTCTTTATTTACTGTCAATGATCTTGTCGTCACTGTGGTCTTCTGTCTGTGTACAAAGTTAACTCATGTTTTACGAGCAATAAAGTATATTATATAAACTCTTTCAGAGAATTTGGAGATGACATTGCATGCACTAAACTTGACATAAAGACAGGGTGTGAGTTAGAATCACTTCAGACACATGAGGTCATGTGAAAGGTGAATTGTCTGGAAACTTCTGTGTAAGTGCTGCCAGCGGGTTCTTACTGCTGTGGTTGCGTCATTCATTTGCCTATGGCAATAACTGATGTTGACTCAACAGTGCAGCTCTTCACACTACACCAATTATGAACAGTTACATGGTTTTGTATTTTGTTAATATTTTAGATAAGTTTACCAACAATGCTTTTTCTTCTGTATTTTGCCTATGATGGCAAAGTATTTGAAAAAGCAGATTGAAGCTGGGCAAACCAACAGCTGGAGGAGCCCCTTTGCCAGAAACATTGCGATAAAGTTATGATCATTTATAAAACAAGAAAAAAAGATATATCCACTGCAAACACAACTCTTGGTGGATGTTGGAGAGCTATTACAGTTAGGACTCTGCAAACCAGTCATACTAGAAAATATAGTTATATGCAATGATAATGGTTTAAAAGTATTAATAGCAGTAGACATTATGACTTGTCAAAGCTAGAAGAGTACAAGTAAGTAGCAGGGTCCCATATTGTCCTTGCTAGCTCACTGTCACTCTGTCATGGACCACCGGGACGTTAGAATAGGGCACAGCCATAATGTCAGTACTATCACAAGTCAAAATCTCTGTTGTGAAAGGGTTACACTTACCTTTGTAAGCACATTTGTAGAAGCCCTAAAGTTTGCCATGTTGTAGATGAAGATCTGAAGGCAGTGTCAGGCACATCTCAGGGGTCTCTGCCAAAAGAAAGAAAAGAAAAAGAAATGTGTAGTTATCTCCAATTCAAGAGTATGGACAGAATAAATACTTCTTTGTATGTATCATACCCAGTATCAATAATCAAACATAAAGCTAATGTGGACAGTATCTACACCTACATTTGCATTGCAGTGCCCTCCACATTCCAGGCAAGGTGGTGAATATCCTTAAAGTGCACAATTACAGAAGACATATCCACTGTTTACATACATTAACATTACTTTTCACACCAATATCTGCTCTTTTATTAATGAAACTATTCATAAATAGCAGTGGGGTGGACATTGAGTTACATGACTTGGACAACTCAACTTAGACACAGATGACTCACTTGGACTAGACTAGAGCCTTTTTAATTTGAAAATTCCCCACAGCCTTAAGATCATAAAGTATGTTACTTAAATAGTGTGTCACTTTCATTTTCCTGACTCATCTGATGTTAATGCTATTCATTCTCAGCAAGACAACCCTGTATGCACTTTGTTTGAAGGCGCAGTAATGTACTGTCCACTGCACCTCGCCTGGTGTATGTTTACTGGCGTGTAAAAGGATGGGTGAAATGCAGTGGATAATTAAGGTAATATCTTTAAAGTGATATGACAGCATTCAATAAACTTGCAAGGGAAAATAACAATAAATAACAATACTTATAGATTAAATATGATAAATACAATGACTTGTAAAGGATTTTGAACCCAAAAGTTTACCGACACCTAAAATTGGTTTAGTACGTGAAACTTATCTGACTCAATTTTCGTTAGTTGGGGCTTAATTTCAGATATATCATACTTACTTGACAATAACTTGATTCCACTTTTGGAAAATAACTGTTGAGGCACTAAACTGCACAGCTGCAGAACAAAGGACGGTTAAAACTCATAGTTTATCTGCAGCTGTGTACTTGCGTCACTATGCATTTTAATTTAGCATTAGCATGTTTAAACTCTTAGCAGTAACTGACATGAGGTGACTACCCCTGAATGTACCTTGCTGGTTCACGCGCAAGTGTACGGCCCGTATTGCCCCTCTCCCTGGAATGACGTCACCGCGACAGAGCGTAAGTGAAAACGTGCGCGCTACCGCGGGGGGGAAGAGCCACACGCGTGATGTGTGGGACATAATGGTGGATAGGTAGGAAACACACTACAGCCCGAGTAAGAGTTGCTCATCAACTGTTGACAAATTTCCAGCTGTTGTCTTGGTCCCCTCGATTCCTGTGACTCGACAGCTTCCTGCTCGGACTGACCGACGCCCTGGACCATAACAAAATGCCGAATATTAAAATATTCAGCGGTAGTTCACATCCGGACCTGTCTCAGAAAATAGCAGACCGACTGGGTCTCGAGCTAGGGAAGGTTGTTACGAAGAAATTTAGCAACCAAGAAACATGGTGAGTTGTTTTCTGTTGTGACCATTTTAAATATGCTTTTTCATCAAAGGTATACCTGGTATGTTAATGTAACCTAGCGACATATAATGTTATCTAATTCGAAACGTGGTGTCATGGTGAATTGCCGCGCAGTGTTGTTAGGAACTTGTAGTCCACACATGGCTGAAAAGTCATGCTAACTAACAACCTGCCTGGTAATTCTAAACTGTAAAGCACCTTAGCTGTCTTAATCAACTGAACTAGAAGTGCCGTCTCACATATTATATTGAGAGTATCCTTTTCGGACTGAGCATGTTGTTCTTTCCCCTCCAGCATGTTTCTCTTTCCCCCCATTTAACCCATGTTCAGATCGCAAGCCATTGTTTACCCTGTCTCATATATCTCCTGCCTGCTATGGTGTGGTACCTCCATGGCACTAAGTGCTGTTTATCTTGTCACCTCTCTCTGGCAGTGTGGAGATAGGTGAGAGCGTTCGTGGAGAAGATGTCTACATCGTGCAGAGTGGCTGTGGGGAGATAAATGATAATTTGATGGAGCTGCTGATCATGATCAATGCCTGCAAGATTGCCTCTGCCTCCAGGGTCACCGCTGTCATCCCCTGCTTCCCGTATGCCCGGCAGGACAAGAAGGACAAGGTGGGGGTGAGGGATATCTGTCTAATTACTTCTGTCATGCCATTTGCCATCCAGCATCATGACAAGAAGCTTGCTGCCATGTCCATCAGCAACCACCTGACAAGGCATATTTGATGTATTGTTTTTTTTTTTTTGTTTTTTTTTTTACCTTGTTCTGTATATTTTCCTGAATCAGCTGCACCTCCCATCTTATATGTTCTGAGCTTGTAGCTATTTGCCTTTTTTTTCTTTAATTCCAACATTTAAATCATTTTGCATGAATGAAATGCTTTAAACATGTAACTACCGAATCTAAACTTTTATTACTTATTGCGACGCAAGGCTTAAGATCTTAAGATCAGTGGTGGACCATCAAGATCAGCTAGGCTACTCTAAAGGCCTGACAATATTCAATATGAGGAAATTAAAATGTATGTATGTATAATTATTATTTTAGGGTATTGTTAATAATTTATGTACGATCAATCACATCCTTCTCATATTACATTTAATAACTGAATCATGAGCATGGGAACAGGCAGTAAGAGGAGAGAAATGACCTTGCTTACAACAGTAACAAGGTTGTAACCATGAGGTTTCCAAATAAAATGTTTTCCAAAACTGTAATTTTCTTTATATACATACAACAAAAAAGGCAATTGGAGGCCTAACCTTAAAACCCACGGTCCACCACTAATTGGAACAAACTTGTTTATTTTGGATTTGTTTGACTATTAGAGGTGTGCCGAATAAAAACAGAATGCCTCAGAATGAGTGCAAGTATTTTACAAAAAGTAA